>ML685852.1:6341702-6353377 GCA_007922175.1 Pelusios castaneus | reverse complement strand
GCACTAACTTTACTCTATCTACAGCCATATTCCATAACCAATACCCTCAGCCAGCAGAACTGCAATACCCTGCTGTTTCTCAAGCAATTTTCTGTGGCCTCTGGCAAAACCACAAGAATCATGATTTGGACCAGGGCAGTTTTCCCTGGTTTCAAACCATTGTAGCTGCCCCAGAGCAAACTCCAGCATTTCTATAAAATGTAACAACAACACGGACCAAGATGTGTCCAGTTAACCAAGACACCTGGTCGATCTTCCTGCATATAAGTAGGACATCACAGGCTGTAGAGAAAGCATCTCTCTCTCACACACACACACACACACACACACACACACACGACCATTCAACTGTGCACATATTTCAAGTGTACGGTTTTATTTCAAATAAATGGAACACCCAAACCCCCAGAAACTGGACAGATCTGCCAAACCAAAGAACAATGAAAATGTTATCTATTTCAATTGCCATAGGGAGACAGCACCCTTGATATAGCCCGCTGAGATGAATGGGATGGTTCACACTTCCTGAGTTCCTGCTATTGAAGTTAGTAGAAAGCCTCCCAAATGGTTTTCACTGTCTCCAGAACTGTGAACCATCTCTAAGAATCGATCATTGTAATGAGTCCTCCCAGAAGGAACTTGCTAAATGCAGGGGCTCATCAAAGTCAGTGGGAGTTCTACCGTGGACTTCAAAGGAGCCAGGGTCTCACCCATGGTATAGATCAGATGATAATGTGGAGATCAATAACGTAGATCACTGCTTGGCTTTGTAAAGTCATGTTTTCAAATGATCTGCACTGCATTCTCTCAGTACGTCCCACTGTCAGCTGTATACATGATTCATGCTTTTTTGTTATGTAAGAGACATTGCAGTGATTCGCTCTTCTTTATAATTAGATCTCTTAGTTACCGTGTGAGGTTATTATTATACACAGTTCCTTTAAAGAGCCATGATTGATCAGAAGATCATTTTTTTAAAATCTTACATATGTTACTAATACATAACATGTAATAGGTAATAAGCAGTAGGCAATGTTACTCCTAAGCAATCCAAATAATAGTAACACAGTGTTTAAATACAGAGCATTGCCAAAATCTTATTGATTTGTCACAGTTTAGGTTTCTTTTTCTGGATGTCATGTACAAGCAGAATACTTCGATGTTTGGGGAATGTTTTCCCAAATCAAAAGAAAACATTCTCATTTAATAGAGTTCTTTCACATATTTCCATTTAGTTTTGCAAAAAGGTTTCTTGCCCTATTTAAAGAATAATAATAATAATGTGGGCTCTCTGCCATTTTCTGACAGACTGCAGATTTTAAAAATGCATTAAAAACATGGAGAGGGGTATGTTTTAAGGCAGGCTTTAAACCCCTTTCCCCCTCTCCCCCCTTTGCAGTGTGGACATATCTGAGTCCAGATTCTGGAGCCTGGGTTTTAATAGTCCTCCCCAGCACCTTCCTGAGTCTTCTCAGGGGCTGTGTCTTCCTGGTTTTGAGGAGAATGCTCACAGGATTGCAGGCTGGGAACTTGTTGCTTTACTTAACTGCCTCACAATGGAGGATGGGGAGAAGGAAACCCGCTAAGTAAGCAGGAATTAATGGGGGAATGGAGCCCTGGTTCCAACCCATAACACTCGGAATAACCCCATAGACCCCTTGAAGACCACATGACTACACCTGCCCAATTCTTCCTGCTCACCTCCTAGTTTATATACACACACCGTTTCAAACTGCTCATGCCACATGGCCTGCTTTTTTTCTGCCCAGCTCATTCCAAGAATGCAAGCAGATGGCACCCTGGCGTCCTTCAAACCAGCCTACTGCTCGCTGGCCAGAAGATCACACCATGATTCTGATGGATTACAGCATCACGATGTGAGAGAAGCACCTGGCATCAGCATCTCTACAAGAACCTCTCCAAGAGGCTGCAGGATGAGGACCGCAAGCAGACAGGAAAACTCAGATACCAAACCTGAGCGGGACGAGAAAGAGGATCAGGGTTGCTCTGCTACAAGAAATGTATAAGGACGTTGGGCACTGGTTGGACTGGCCCTATGACTCCAGAAAGAGCAGCTGGAGTGGGAACAATGACTGGTGAAGTACCTAGAGCATGACAATGATGTGGGAGCAGCGGAGGGAGTTGTCTGAGCAGACGCTCCTCCACCCTAGCACATCCTGCAGCCACCAGGCTGTTTAGAAGTTATCCAGGCATTCCTGCAATGGAAATATGCATGAGCAGAGGTACCCTGGTCATTTTAACCCCACACAACCCTGGAATAAGAACGGGAACACTGCTAGTGTGCAATTCCATCCCCAGGGAGGAGCCAAACAGTGGAGTACAGCAATTAGCAGGGAGGTCAGGGTTGGCGGGGAAGGAAAGCAAAATTACCTGCTGTCTTTTCTTTACAACAGATAATTTTGCTTCCCTTGCTTCCCTCCCCCCTCCACCACCGCCCTCCACTATTTGAATCCTAACAACTGCTTTGATTTGCTGTAACAGTCTGACCTGATCCTATGACTTACACTTCTCTGCATTTATTTTGCTCCCATTCTGTAAATTCCCCATCTTCGAGCATCTGACAAAGTGGGATTTTCTCCCACGAAAGCTCATGTGATAAATAAATAAAAGTGCCACCAGACTCCTTGTTTGTCATATCCTCAGGGTACCTCGACTTATCTAGTTATTTGTCTAGTTTTAGAACAGACTACATAAAAACCACTTGCAAAGTCAGTAGAAGACTAAACTTTCATACAGACGACTTGTTTACATTGTTCAATTTACTATACTCTGAAATGTCCGATATTTATATTCCAATCAATTTATGAGAAACTAAGCACTTTTTCAGGAACAGTGTGCTGTGACAGTTTTGGGTTTTTGTGTCCGATTTTGTAAGCAAGTAGTTTTTAAGTGAAGTGAAACTGGAGGAATGCAGAACAAATCAGACCCCTGAGAAGTGGTAGAGTGGTCTGGAAATGTTGAGAGCCACTGTAGATGCCTACATTTAAATCTAAAGAAGAATATACATCTATACCTATATTCCTCTCCTATAGAATTCAGTGTACACACAGGCAAATGCGCACAGACACACAATTTAATATAGCGTAACTATCAAAGAATGGAATGACAGAACTCAGGGAATACAGCTACCACCCAAATGTATACAGATGAAGTGAACCGTTCAAAATTGTTATAAAGGAGCTTTTACCATGTTTGGTTACATTTAGTGCTTTAACTAACAATTAAGCAATCTCTTAACTTGAGAATACGTCCCCCAACTTCAAGCTTATCTCAAACCAATCAGTTTTAAAAGAAAAACCAACACAAAAAATTCCTCATAACAGAAACTGAAACGATAAAAAATAAATACTAGAAGAAACAAAAGTGTCTCTACTGGAAATGAAAAATTCCTGCCATTTAAGACTGCCCACTCAAAATTTCCATTAAATTGCAGTATTTTACAAAAAAGCTTTAAATTTGATTACATGAAAAAAGGCGCATACTGCAGCTGCATTTTTCTAATAAATAACTGACGAACCTGCCACAACACAATGTATCATTATTATAATCACTACACGCTGAAGAATAAATAGAACATAAACCTAGCAAATGCCCTACATTAGTGCTGCAAGCTCATATGCTTGCTGAAACCATCACATAGCGGCGGGTTAGACTAAAACTAAGACCTCCACACCCTTGTTTGAACAATTATTCTAGCTTTCTGCTCTGCAATTTACTTCGCTATACGCAGGGGTACTAATTACAGTGACGATGTGTGTGTTAGCACCTCCAACAGGGTAAACTCCTATGACATCTGAGTAGAGCTTCCATATACCTTCCAGTCTGTGCACTTCAATTATACACTGATCCTCTCCAGCCTTTGGCATTTTTACCTTATCCTTAAAACTAATCAATTCCCCCGGTCCAGGGTTCAGTTGAATAGAAAATTTGACTAATGCCATGAATGTAATTATGCAAAACGGCAAAAAAAAAATATCTCCAGTTTCTGCTGTTATCTAATCATCGGGGCCAGAGGTTGAATGTAGGTCTCCCATGGACTTTTTCTGACTTTCATTTAAAACCCAAATTAAATTTCCAGCTCTCCTCTTTGTGAATGAGAGTTGGTGTGACCTGAGACGGCTTTAAACTGACTCACTCAGACAATACCTCTGAAAGGTGCTAACTAATGTGTTCATCTCTAGAACTCGGAGGCTGAATTGTAACAAATTCAAATGCCAGCACTGTTAACTGTCACTGCTGATTATAATAGAGACTTCCAGCATGGTTAGATGTCTAGGAAGCCCCAGAGGAACCAACTTGAAAATGTTAAGCAAAAGTCCAGTACTGCCAACCACAAATGTTGAAAAAAAAATCATGATTTCAGTCCCCAAAATTCAATGAGATTTAAAAACTAACTCAATAAATAAACAATAATCAGAGGTAGGGCGCTGTTTCTTGCCTTTTGGTTACATTTGGGTCTCATTTCAAACTTTACTCTGTTACTAAGAGGACTGGAAAGTTTGGGGTTTTTTAAATGGAAGCAGAGACGCTCTCATGATCACTGGGTTCCAGGAGCTGGGGATTCAAGTGTAACATAAATGATTGCAAAACTGACAATAAAATGATGAGTTGGCAAATGATGTGACTACAGTTCCCTATCCTATGAAGCCCACCCTTACCTAGCACTGTCCAGATGCTGGGTGCATGGTGAGGCTTTGTGTGTGCTCAGGAATGGCTATCTATTGATTGCTAGCAATTGGAATACTTTCCCCAGTCCCAGAGTATCCTCTAGACAAGGGGAAGCATGGTTTGTACTGATTAGGCTAAATCCTGATGAGCTCAATCAGTGCAACACTTGTATGCCTTTCTCTTCAGAGCAGGGTCAACTCAGCACTTATTAAGCAACATGGATTGCGGGCTCCTGACGGCAGATAAAGGCCGATTCCTGTACAGAAAAGGCCAAATCCTTGTATGCCAGCCCTCAGGGTTAGAACACAGCCTGCTGGTTCACTGACAGAGAGTTACCTGCTCCTTTGCATTGACAAAGCCCACAGATATACTAGGCTTTCCCCTTCAAATTCCCTCTGGAGAAGCTCCACTGGTAACTCCATAGTGGAGACAAGCTGCTGCCATTCTAAACACCACGTCACGCAGGCCCTCCTTGAGCAGAGTCAGGAGTATGCTGTTAAAAAGCCAGGAGCTCCGTCTAAGCAAGTGCTGGCCCTGGTAGAACTGCATGGTCACTAGCAATGGTAGGAAATGCCTCATGTGGACACACCCAAAGTCAGAGGCTACGATGGCGTTAGGGAAGGTGACGTGTATGAGGATGGAATGTGGCTTCAAGGGTGCAATTAATACTCTAAGCAAGCAAGAGCAAGTTTTCTAAAACCTCCTTAAGCACTCCCAGTTGTGCCAGGGGTTCACCTGCGCATATGGCCCAGACTTCGGCAAGTAATAAATTCACCCCCTAAGGATCAGCCAATTATCTATTTTAGGCACTCAGTTGTGCAGAGGGCCAGCGAGAGAGCTATCGAATGCACTGGCAACATGGATTGTGTGACTCATCAGTAACAACTCGGCCTGATATTGGCATGCTTCGTCAATGGGGTTTGCAAAAAGGAAGTGTCTGAGGCTCAGCAATCATTCCTGAAAGTTTAGGTCAAATCCAATCAAGATGAATTTACACACAAATCCGAGAACCGCTGTCAATACCACACACACAGCATTGCCAACCGCAAGCTTTTCTATAATTCAGGTGAAGACCCTTCACTAATAAAACCCATCTGAATACTTGAGCACAGTGCAAACTTTACTGAAGAAGACCAGTTTCAAAAGGAATTTGATCATAAAGCAGCAAACCAGAAGGAATGAGAACTTGCTCTGCTCGGATTCATTCAATTCATTTTGATGTCTTTATGGCCCTTTTGTGTTAGGATCATTTTCTGTGTTTTGTGCCATTATTAATCCAATTCCATGTCTCTCAGTACAAAGGCTATGTCTACACTAGCAAAGTTAAGTTGACTTTATTAAATCGACTTAATAAGGTCGACCTTATTAAGTCAGCTTAATAAAGTCAACTTAACTTTTCTAGTGTAGACATAGCCCCTTGTCAACCTTATTAAGTCGACGTAACCCTTTAAATCAACTTAATAAGGTCGACTTAGGCTCTAATCCCTGTCCACATTGGCTTTAAGTCGACTTAAGGAGTCAACCTAAGGCTTAAGTCAACCTAAAACCAGGTTTTATTAAGGAAATGCTTAAGTCAACTTAATACACGTCCAATGTGGATGTGGCTTTGTTTAGGTCACCTTTAGCCTCCTTAAGTCAACCTAACTTGCCAGTGTACATGTACCCAAGGAGATCTGTAAGCCTGATTCCAAGAAGACAACCCTCATTAACATGCAAACAAGCCATTAAACTACCTAATCTATTGAGACCTCGGTACAATGTTCATCACCAAGATGCAAACATCTTACCAGTCTTTGGTAAGTATCTCTTGGCAGCACTGTTACAATTGTCCCCTTCAGGATCCAACTGGGATCAAACTGTGGCCTGCAAAGAGCAAACACATGGGATAGGTACAACACTGAGTGCCTGACCCCACTCAGGCCCAGCTCCCATGAGAACCACAAGGAGGTTCCTGGCACTGGCTGGTTTCCCAGATGCAGGATTCCCTTTACAGGAAGGATCCAAAGGCCTGGTACTGGGGGAGCCAGGCTGTTCCACCAGGCTTCTGCTCTTCCAGGATCACATAAGCTTGTCGATGTGGATTTTGATGTTACTATAGACTTTTCCTGCCAGCTTTGGCTTCCGCCTCTTTGCCGCCTCGAATGTTGCATTCACCAGATTGGGCGACAGGGTGGCTTTCTGGTGAGTGCCGGACACGTTGGCCTTTCTCCGCCACTGCTGGTAATAATCCTGAGGCATCGTGTGTCTAAACACTGCCAGGGCGTACTTGGCAATGTCCCGTCTGCCTCCACAAACAGTCTCCTGTCCTCCTGGGGGGAGACGCGCAGGAGGGAGCCGTCGGGTATGCTGGCTGCTGCACGAGGGTTATGGGGCAGGGACGGCACCTGGGGGGTAGGTGGAACTTCTTCTGATTCCTCCGGGTATCCAGCTGGCAACTCGAGCTCAGTCCTCCCATGGTCCGCTGGCCTCGTTTCATCCATCTCTGCCATGGGGATCTCGCTCTCCTCCACCTTGGGAACCAGGAGGGCCCTGTGGGGTGTCCAGCCACAGCTGGGTCTGGGGCCTGCTCGAGATCAGCCAGCCTGGACTCCATCAAGGACGCTCTCTTTGTCAAGTCCTCAACATGCTCATCTAGCCTCTGGTTCTGTCTCCTCGCTTGCCACAGCTCCTAGCACAGTGTCTAGATGGCAGGCAGCATCCCAGGAGGGCAGGGAGGGTTTATTGATGACACCTGGATTTGGTGTTTGCTCCAGTGTGAATGGGTTACATTGAGAATTTTCACAGCTGGTTCCATGCTCAGCTGAGATGCTTTGCATCCGCACCCAAAACACACAGAATAAAAGGGTCAGGTCAGCGTGCAGTCTGTGTGAAGCACTGTCGGCCATATAATACACCTTGTGTGCACTGAGCATGGATTCCGAAAAGAGGTGGAGGAGGGCAATGGGAACACAGAACACTTATTGACCCATGCTTCTCTTGATACACATAAGCAGTCCTATTGTAAGCACAATTCAGGATCAAGCTCCACCTTCACAAGGGACAGGATCCCAGGGAAACCTGAACAGGGGCCATACAGAGGAGCCAGTGTTGTCTTAGCTTATGGTTTCTACACTGCCTACAGTTCACTCCCTGGCATGCCAGAAACACCAAGGAAAACCTAAGCTTGGCCTGCCCCAGCCAGAGCCCCAGCTTTTAGCCCAGGGTGTCAGCTATGGTTGCAGCTGAACACTGTCCTTGTCTGAACTTGCAGATAAGCCGCATCCAGCCAGGATCTGAATTCAATAGTTTAAACATTTAGATTTAAACATTCCAGATTAATTAATGTGTCTGCATTTAACTGAATAATGCAACTACATGGGTCAGGGTTTGGATTTGTTGTTTGGAGGGGGGATAAAGTCGATTTCTTGTCAATATCATATACACCAAGTTCACTTGCTGATACCAGCAATAAGGTCAAAAAATGAAAATGTTCAAACACATAAGAACTAGGAGAGCCAGAAGCTACTGTGCAAAGCTGAAAGAAAAGCTGCTATTCAGAATGTGAGATTTGTGTGTGACATGTACCATGTACTACAACCCACCACTGCTTACTACAGCCTCCCCCCACCAATCAACAAAACACACCCCTGATCCAGCTAGTTTCATTATTTAAAAGTGTATAATGGAAATGTTTCTATCTTCACACATGAATCACTCCGTCACCAACAGCAGGATCAGATGCAGTCATTTTCCAGCAAATGCATTTGAATAGAGACCTTTCAAAGTTTGTCTTTCTTTCAGAGGTGGCCTTTGGAGTAGGCAACGCAGGCGCGTGCCTAGGGCCACAAGAGCAAGGGGCCCCGTTGCCTATCCCAAAGGCCATGTCTGCTTTGGTCGGCAGCAGGAGGAGAAGCTGGGCTCGGGGGCTGGGGCCATGTGGGGGGAGCTGGAGCTGGGGCAGCGGGGAAGTGCAGGGGTGAGGGTCACAGAAGGGGCCTCGCAGGCCTATAGGGAGCCTTGTGGGCCTATATGGGGCCCCCAATAGCCAAAGGCCGCCTCTGCTTTCTTTAAAAAAAGACTCACTCTTACAACAGTGTTCAAGTGCCTTGCTTTCTAACCCCAGACCTCCTGCATTTCTGTGCGGTCAACGAGGCACTGCAATTTTTCTGCCCTTCTCAACATTAATCAGAAGCATCCTGTTGCAAACAGCTCAGTGAACGGGCTGCTTTGGAGGGCCCATTCAGTTTTAAAGAATGCAATTTAGTAAAAGGCTTTGAAAAGGAATCTATTAATGTGCATCAAAACCCATGACAGATCATTTATAGGAGAGGTGCCCAAAGGCCATAACAATTTTGGCTGCCTTTGGGCTAGGGGCTGAACAAATCCATAATAAAGGACAGTCTTTGCCCCCAGAGCATTAAAAAACAGGTTATTTTCCCCATCCAATTTGTGTTAAATTGCATCGCGCACTCTGATTTAGTCAGGATTCATCTGCAATTTGCTTTTAAAATAGGACATGTCAGATTTGTCCTGCTTGATTTCAAATTGCCAGAGAAATCAGTTGCTATGACAACCCCAATCTGGCACCATTAGGAAAAAGTTAAACTGATCAGAAATAAAATATTTGTGTTTCACCATTCCCGTACATGCCCCAAAGGAGTCCAGTTCCCCCATCCCCTTCCCAATTCAGACTCACTGGGGGCTGGGAGGAGGTAAAATAATATTGTAAGGAAACAACTACAGGAGAGGCCTTGGGACAAGAAATAAATGTCTGTCCCTTGCTATTCCTTTGAGGCATCCTGGAGCCAAAACAGGAGGAACAGCGACAGCAAAAATACAGCCACAGGATAAAGCTTTCCGAGGCCATAGAAGCAGTGACCGAGGAAATTGAGCTTTATACAGGACCAGGCGTTGTTTCAAAGCGCCTGTTCTGATGCAATCAAGCAGGTCATCATAGACTGGAATCCTGGGACACAGCTCCCGCACAGTATTAATTCTCCAAAATTATCAGCATTTCCCACACATGCTTTTCTTTTAATTAGCCAGTGCTGCAGCAGACTTTCCCCCTTCATCTTTAGTTGTTTGTTCCAGAACATTTAAACCGATCTTAACTAGTTTAAACTTCTCATGGAGTTTCCTTTTAGCCGTTCAGTTTGCAGTGGAAACCCGGTAGACAGTTTCGTTCTTGGGTCTCATGCCTTAGCAAAACGCTGCAATGTTTTGAGTTGTAAGTGCTGCAGGGGAGTGATATTTAAATCATCAGGAAGGAAACCTCAATTCAAAAAATTATAGACCTATCTTTAGCTAGACCCTCTGCCAGGTCCGTGAGTTTAGTTTGATCATTGCCCTGCACTGGGTGACAGACTGAATGATCTGTTCACAGCCAGAGGCTAGCGAATTACTAGAAAATGTGTCTGAGGTGACGTTTAACTTCTGTAGAGAACATCGGAGAAACCCAGAAAATACCGTCACATTTCCCCCGTTATTGTGAAACCCTCACATAACAACAGAACCTGACTGCTGCGGTCTACAAAGCCCCCTCTAGTAAACGTATTGTTCAGGGGAAGCAGTGTCATCCAATGAACACAGTAAGTAACTGAGCAAGCAGAGATTTCATTTTGTTTTCTTACCATCCTGGGGAGCTCAGGTGGGACTGGGTGAAGTAAGGGAAGTGTGTTTTCAGACAAGTAATTTTAGTGTAAAAATTCCAACATCTCTGAAATCCGAAACCCCTTATGGCAGCCGTTATTCCTAGAGCTGTTTTGTCCCCACTCTTGAGAAAGTCCAAGGGAAAGGGGGAAGTAGGCTGGGAGCTTATCAGCATCTATTATTTGTTTAGCACCAGCAATGTGCACAGAGCTGTACAAGGCATGTAAATAAAATCTAACCCTGTGCAAAGAGTTTACAGCCCAAAGGCCAATCTTGCAGCTAGATTTACTGCTCTGGAGCCCCGACACTGAGATTCTCCACAGGTGCAGAGGTCTGCACTAAATGATCCTATGCAGGACTGAGGCCTAAAAGACATGCTGAACGAAGATGAGGTGCAGGGGAAATCCAAGGGCAGGAGTGGGTCAGGGTTTAGGAAATGTTTGGGCTGTCGTCATTTCTGGTTAGCATCATGGAGGCCAAGTGTTCAGTTGCATAAAAGTGTCCTTGCTGATGGAGTAAGGCTCAGAGAGCAGAGCTGGGGAGAGAAGTGCATGCACAGGGGCTGTGGAGGTGGTAGAGGATGTAACAGGGCCAGTGAAGGGGGAGAGGACAGGGGACAATTCCTCATCTGCTCATCCATCCATAAGGACTCCTTTCTCTGAGGAAAAGGTCCTGCCCAGGGCCAGTAGCCCTCCTTCAGGAGCTACGGAGTAGTGTAGAGCACCCCCGTGAGGCATGGGAAGTGAAAAGGGTTAGCCTTTCAGCTCCTAGAAAAATGACCACAGACAGCCTGAGGCCTTGTACACACGATCACTTTATCGCGCATTAACAATCATTACCGCGCGATCCCAACAACAGCGTACACACGTGCAATGGGGCTGTTGTGCGTTAACTGCCTTGTTGGAGCGCAATACAAAAACCACCTCGACGAGGGTGGTAACAGCTAACGCGGAACAGCTGTTGCGCCTTTCTGCTCGTGTGTACGCTTACCGCGCAATGATTGGCCTCCGGAACTGTCCCAGCATTCCAAAGTCGTCCTCTCTGGTCTTCCCCCCACCTGCTCTGTGGCCGTGACGAAACAGTCCCTGCCCTGATCAGATTCCCGGGATTTTCGAATTTCTCGTCTGTTTCACTTCCTGTTCTCTTTCTCGTGGAGTGGATGCATCATCATCAGTAGCAATGGCGGCCCGTCGTGGAAGACGCACACCCCTTTGGAGCACGGCAGAGGTGCTGGACCTGATCAGCATCTGGGGAGAGTCTGCTGTGCAGGCGCAGCTACGCGGCAGCAGGCGAAATTATGATACATTTGGCATAATTTCTCGGGCCATGTCAGAGAGAGGTTATGATAGAGACACTGT
>ML685852.1:6014870-6341692 GCA_007922175.1 Pelusios castaneus | reverse complement strand
GCGTGTAGCCAGGAGCTCTTCTGCACCCCTCCTGAGACGTCCACCCAAGACATGAATTGCAGCGTGTCCTCTGAGGCAGCAGAGGCGGGTTCCGGTAAGTTTCTCTTTCGTGCAGCTACGGCTCCTGATAAAATATCATTATCCAAGGTGGGGGTGCTTGCTATCTCAGTCCCCGCTGTGCATGCTTTTTACTCTGCGTTCATTAGAAATGCATCAACACAAGCAGTGATTGTCAAAAAATCATCTGTATTTAGGTCAGTAAAGGTTTCCTCGATGTACCTCCAGAGCCTACTACTCAGGTTAGATGGGAGAGCATTTGTGTCTACGCTCCCAAAAAGGGATACTCTGCCTCGCCAGCAGCAAAGCACAGTCCTGGGAACCATGGCAGCACACAGTGCAGCAGCATACGGTCCTGGCTTGCAACCGGTGGCATGTAGGATATGTATTCTAGCTGGCAGGGGCACTCTGAGGAGAGAGATATCGGGTTCCATCTGTGTGCCCTGTGCAGAATGTTAGCCCCCAGTAAGCTTTCTATTAGGACGTACCTTGTCCGCTTCAGCAAAGCATAGGATGTTGACTGCCCTGCACCTTCCAGTGGAATGTGCTACTGGAAAGTTATATTGGTTATTTAGGCTATTTAGGTTAACAACAGCTTTATTATTATTTTTTTTTTTTTAGAGTCGACCTTCACAAGGCCGGGGTCTACCCCAGCTGACCGCATGAGAAACATTCGGCGGCGTGCTCGAAGAAACAGGGAGGACCTTCAGGACCTGCTGAAACAGGAATCAGCACAGGAATCCGCGAGGGAGAATCGAGCCTGGAGAGAGGAATCCCAACAGAGGAGGCAGAAACACAGGGAAGAACTGATAAGCGTGATGAAGGAGCAAAAAGAACTGCTCAAGAGCATGATTGCTTTGCAGACCCAGGCGATTAATGTACGGGCTCCACTCCATACAGTTCAGCCATGTCTGCCTCCCACACCCCGTAGTGCTTCAAAGAATTTCTTTGAAGGCCACCCGTCCCCCCGGTACACTGCAACATCCAGTCCCCCCAAGAGCTACTTTTTAGAGACCCGCAGCTACACCCACCTGTAACCCCCCCCCTCTAGATTTTAATAAAATCAGTGACAAATAATTTGAAGAGTGGCTTTATTTGTACACATTGAAAATCTCATAAGGTGCACCTGATGCGTCCTGAAAGTTAACTAGGGAAGGGCATCACTGAAATGGTCCCTGAGTGCCTCCCTTATGCGAGCAGCTTCTCCTTGTGCCCCCCTAATACTCCTAGTGGCTGGCTGTTCGTATGCTTCCTCAAGGCACTGTGCCTCCATAGCCCACCCCGGGGAAAACTTTTCTCCCCTACTTTCACAAATGTTATGAAGGACACAGCACGATGCAATCACAGCAGGGATGTTGTCCTCCGCCAAGTCCAGCCTCCCATACAAACATCGCCAGCGCCCTTTTAAATGGCCAAAGGCACACTCCACAGTCATTCTGCAGGAGCTCAGTCTGTAATTGAACCGCTCCTTGCTGCGATCTAGGTTACCGGTGTACGGCTTCATAAGCCATGGCATCAGTGGGTATGCTGGGTCTCCGAGGATGACTATGGGCATCTCCACATCCGCCAATGTAATTTTTTGATCAGGGAAGAAAGTACCCCCTTGCAGCTTCCGGTACAGACCAGTGTTCCTGAAAATGCGGGCATCATGCACTTTTCCCGACCACCCAGCATTGATGTCCGTAAAACGCCCCTTGTGATCCACGAGTGCTTGCAGCACCATGGAGAAGTAGCCCTTCCTGTTGATGTACTCGGTCGCGAGATGGTCTGGAGCCAAAATAGGGATATGTGTGCAGTCTATGGCTCCCCCGCAGTTAGGGAATCCCATGGAAGCAAAGCCGTCCACAATCTCACGAACATTGCCCAACGTCACCGTCCTCCGTAGCAGAACGCGATTGATGGCTCGGCAGACTTGTGAGAGGGCTAATCCGACGGTGGACCTCCCGACTCCAAACTGGTTTGCAACCGACCGGTAGCAGTCAGGAGTTGCCATCTTCCAGACAGCAATCGCAACACGCTTCTCCATGGTTAGGGCTGACCTCATGTTGGTGTCTTTACGTCGCAGGGCAGGGGCCAACTCTGAACACAGTTCCAGAAAGGTCGCTTTCCACATTCGAAAGTTCTGTACCCACTGCTCGTCATCCCACAGCTGCATAACAATGCGATCCCACCACTCGGTGCTCGTCTCTCGCGACCAGAAACGGTGTTGCACCATGTGCAGATGATCGGTGAAGGAGCTGAGCAACGCAGTGCTGTTGCTCTGCACGGCATCGATCAGCCCCTGCTCCTCAGCGTCCTCGTCTGACTTGGAGCTCATTGCGTACTGAGCAACCAGCCGAGATGTATTTAGAATGCTGAAGGCAACAGTGGAGATCAGAGCAGGATCCATGCTGTCGCTGTTGTGATTGCTCGCAAGTAGTGTGTCACTGCACTGTTGAAAATAGGCGCGAGTTGCTATTGGCAATGAGGAAAACGCAAGGGGAATACAGTGCACCACGGGAAACTGAGGTTTTACCCATGGCGCTTCACGTTCCTTTCCTTCATCCCATGATTCCAAGTGCCGATTGAGGG
Organism: Pelusios castaneus; assembly: GCA_007922175.1. NCBI lineage: Eukaryota > Metazoa > Chordata > Testudines > Pelomedusidae > Pelusios > Pelusios castaneus. Next base: position 6,339,064 of record ML685852.1, on the reverse strand, counting down.
AAAATTGAACTGTGGGATAGGTGCCCAGAATTCATTGCGCTACACCGCGATATTGCAAAGAATTCTGTTGCGTTACAAGGAGCGACGTGTGTACGCGCTATCCCGCAGTAAAGGTCACGTGTCTTTTATAGCGCGATTGCCATGTTGGGCTTTAATCTGATCGTGTGTACATAGCCTCAGTCTATACCAACTGAAGTCAAGAGGAGTCATTTTATGGACTTCAAAGGGCTTTTGAATCAATTTCTAGCAGAGGTGTGAACTGCCCCATCTCACTGGGGTGTTAACTGTGAAAACTCCTTTTGACAGCTGATGTGCCCCATCCCCATGACAACTCTTTCCCTCTGCTTGCCTTGGTGGCAATATCCAAGCAGCTTTTCCATTGGGATTTGCAGATTTCATTTATTTGAAAGATTGTTGCATGGGAATAAAGTGAGACATTACATGTCAATAGCTGACTGTTCTGTCCCATGTACCCACATTTCCCTCTGGCTGTGATTTCCCCATCCCTGCTGCTCTGGTCCCTGGGGTAGCTTGGCATTATTATTGTTATTTTATAATGTCTATATCTGTGATGAAACAGCTGGCTTTTTGCTGGGTACTCTGCCAGGGATTTTTTTAAAATTCTTGTTTTGTGGGCTCTTTAATACCAGTTCTCTTTTATTTTCCTCCATCCCTCTGCATTTTTCCCACACTGGATCCTATGCATCAAATCCACAAACTTGGATGCTTACATTAAGATGTGCTCGGCCCATAGGCCTGTTTCCTAGAAGCAACACCATGAGAAAAACCAAGCCATGGGTGTCAATGGAGTCATAACCTCAGTTCTGGGATCAAAGGGTCTGTTGGGAGAAACATCCCAGGGATTCAAATCCAGTCAATGACTTGGTTGCGTCAGTATGGGTATTGAGAGAACAATGCCTGGTGCGGCATAAAGCTCAGCTGCCGTGACTGGGATTCAATTGCTGTACAGCCTGGGAACACACCAGTGCGGCCCGTGAGACTTTCTGCTGACTCAGTCCCATCCTGTTCAAGATGCGTCATTTGCCTTACAAGGTAAAGTCATTTCTTGATTCCAGGGCCTTTGCTGCAGTTTGCTCTGTGGGACTGTTTAGCCTACCCACCGTCAGTTTGGTTGAGGGGACAAACCAGGGGAACCTGTCTGAGGGGAAGCTCCACGGGCTCTGCCTTCTCTTTCCAATCAGTTTTCTTTTCAGTTTCTTAACATTGCAGAGGTTGAGGTTGCACACTGTGCCCCAAGGGTGTCTACTGTACATTGTCCTTTGAAAATCTCTAGAGACCTTTCGGTTGGCCTGAGGCTTTATTAAAGCTTGTTTGGACAAAACGGGGGGAGGAGGGAGGAATTTAAGGTAAAGCACCCTTTTAAAAGAATGAAATTAACCCTTATCTTTGACTGCCTTCCAGATGAAGGTAACTGGGATAGGGATGTGATCTTGAGTGGTTAGCAAAACACTTTGTTCCCTGGGAACTCTCTCAGGAAGAGTCTCTCTCCATGGGCTTATTTTGCTGATGTTGGGCTTCAGCCCAAAGGGAAAATCTGGGGGATTTCTTCCCACCTCCCAGCCAAGGTAGATGAACCATTTGGAGTTCTCCAAGTAGGTCAAATATGATGAGTCCTTTAAATAGGAAAATGCAAACTATGCTCAAGCACCTTGTGAGTCATTCCACTTTTAACAAGTTTTCACTTCCTGTCTGATACTGCAGACAGTGAATAACCACTGAAATCAGATGAAGCCATAAGTGTACTACAGAGAACAGTTTTCTTCACATGTTTTTCTTCCAAATACATGGATTTTGGGGGGGAAAACTACTCAAGTAATCTTTCTTTATGTTCTTCATAGAACTTTTAAACAAAGTACTTAAGCTACTTTTCTTTTCATTGCTTATGGTGGTTATGCATTTTTCTCAGCTTGCATCAAGAAAACACAGCAGTGAGTTAAATCACAAAAAAATTGGGGGAAAAGGGGCAGGAAGGTTACTATATATAAAACCTACAAAAAAAGTAGAGATAAACATATTAATATAAATAGAAATATTTTCATGACTTGAATTGAATGAATGCAGTTTATTATTTTGCTGTGTTTTAAAACATCTTAACATTCTGGTCATTTGCCTCTGTTGCAGTTAGAATCAAGACCTGACGACATTAATTTGCTTTGTTTTATTGATTGCTTTATGACATTGATATGAAATAGACGAGAAAAAGACTGACACTGCCTAGGCCAGCGGTTCCCAACCTTTTTGCCTCGAGGGCCACAAATACAATTTTTACAGCCATGAAGGGCCAAGAATCTATTTAATTAAAATTAAATTAAAATTTAATTAATTAAATTTCTATTAAATTTCCACTAAGATTAAGTAATTAATTTGAATTAATTTAATTGCTTTAATTTAATTTTATTTAATTATTTAACATTTTAAAACATTTAGTGAAAAGCAAATTTTAAATTTTATTTTTTAAAAAATAAAGCTTGAAAGTTTAAATTTTTTTTTTTTAAATAAACTCTTAAAAGCAGTGGTGGCCAGCCCAGGTTCCGGCTGCACTCAGGATGGGGATGGAGGGAGAGGGCGACTACAGCCCAGCTCCTGGCTGCGCACGCGCACAGTGAGGGCAGGGGACGGGAGGCTGCAGCCCGGGTCCCAGGTGAACGCCAGGACCGGATGAGGGGGAGGCGGGAGCAAGTGGCCGCAGCCCGGGTCCCAGTTGAACGCAAGGACCGGATGAGGGGGAGGTGGGAGCAGGTGGCTGCAGCCCGGCTCCCGGCTGTGTACCGAGACCTGGAGGGGCAAGTGTGGGGCCAGAGGCCAAAGCCTGGCTCTTGGCTGGCTGCGTGCTGGAATCGAGTAGGGGGTGGGCACCTCCCGCCTCCCAGACAGCTGCAGGGGAGCACAGGCCAATTCAAAAAGCCCCACGGGCCACTTTTGGCCCGTGGGCCAGGGGTTGGGAACCCCTGGTCTAGGCTGAAGAAATTGCAAACATATTAATTCACTTAATTGTTTAAATCAGGATTTTAAACTTTTGATAGTTAATTCAGTCACTGCTAGTAATGGAGCAGGACTGGGATCTTCCAAATTCCAACAGTGGCTGAAAAGTCCCTGTGAGGAAATTTTGTCGAAGACATCCCTCGATACAGTCCCTGGCAAGAGAGCAGGATAGTTGGAGTGTGCTACACACACACCTCTGTCTTCTTTGTCCAACCTGATGAGCCATTAAGGACATAAGGAATACAACCATTGTGTCCTTAATGGCTCATCAGGTTACTCCCTGGGCCCATTGTAGCTGGCACATTCCTTTACATTAAGGACACAATCAATGGTTTTACACACCCGCCTCTCTCAGGCATTTCAATAAAATCACATAAGTTAAAGTATAGCTATAACACCAAATTCCTAACTAAACTAACTTCTAATCCAAATACAATTCCTAGACATAAACTATATAATCATTCCCAGCAAATTACTATCTTTCTATTGATACCAAACATGACATAGTTCCTATGGATTATAGCATTTATGATATATGAATAGAAAATAATATCATAAATGCTTCCCTAAATCCAGACAGCATCACACCCTGCCCACATGCCCTGCCAGGGTCCCTGTCCCCCTTTGCCCCATTGCACACAAGGGGTTCCCCCCCCCCCGCCACCATGGACCTGCCCAAAGTCTCCCTAGCCCCTAGAAGTCGACCTAGGCGTCCAATGTGGCTGACCTTTCTGTGAAGATGAAGGCATGCACTGCACCAATTGAGCTCATCAGGGTTAGCCTGATCAACACAAACCATGTTTGCTCTTGTCTGGAGGCTGTGGGACTGGGAAAGTAGTACTCCCGTTCCTGGCAACTGCTGACTAGTCTGGGCCTTTACTGAGCACAGACGAAGCCTTTGCTCACCATGCACCCTGTTTGTGTGCATAATGTGCGGGGGGGCTTCTGAGGGTGGGAAATTGAAGTCACAGCATTGCCAACTCTCAGCACTCTGTTCTGAGTTTTGCAATAATTTATGAATCCCCAGCTCCTGGGATCCAGTGAGTCTCTGCTTCCATAGAAGGTTTTCAGCCCTTAAGGTTTCAGAGTAAATCTTGGAAATGTGATCCAAATGCATCCTGCAGGCAAAGAACCCAACCTTTCCCTGAAACGTAATTCATTCATTTTTAAAATCACAGGCCATTTTGAGGACTGGACTCTAATGATTTTTCAACATTTGAGGTTGGAAGCATTGTTTAAAGCATGTTCAGGTTGGTTTTTCTGGGGCTTCCTGGACATCCAACCCCCCTCTCCTGTGATCAGCAGTGACAGAGTTAATAGTTCTAGCATTTAAAATTAGTCACGATTCAACCTCAGAATTCTAGTGACGAATGCCGTGGTTAGCACCTTTCAGAGCTATTGTCTGAGTGGGTCTATTTGAAGCTGGCTAGCAGCTGTCTCAGGTCACACCACCTCTCATTCAGAAAGGGGAGGACTGAATATTTAATTTTGGTTTTAAATGAAAGCCGTTAAAAAAATAGCAGCCATGGGAGACACTAAATCCTGAACAGCCATGGAACTTCCACCTCTGGCCCTGTTCATTAAACAGCAGCAGACGCTGGAGACTTTTGTGAAATTACATTCACGGCATTCGTCAAATATTCTATTCAGTTGAAAACTGGACAAGAGAAATTGATTAGCTTAACAGCGAGGTAGGGAGGGAAAAATGCCAGAACTTGGAGGTTCAGTATATTATTGAAGCATCTATATTGGAAGATACAACTGGCTCTGCTAAGAAGTTATAGGAATTAATTTCTAACCAGGACTAACTGCAAAAGAACATAGCGAGCTCAGAGATGGTTCATACAGGGCAAGAAAAAAGCCAGCCTGTGAAATTTTTGCATGTAAAATAAGAGCAGCCTGGGAAAAGCAAAATGCTGCAGAGGGCGAGTTCCATTCGGAGGTACTTGCACACAAGCGGGAGGGTTTTAGACCAAGTTGTATACCAGAGACTCAATTGTGGCATAGTAGGGAAAGGCTGGGTTTTCAAAATGTGGCCTCCAGCTGCGTGTATGAAGTCACTGGCTCATGCAATGCTTTGCATGGTCACAGAGGGATGGTTAACACTGAAGCTCTTAAAACACATCTCAAGTAGCACTGGCTGAAATGGGGCACACCCATTTTGTAGACAAGCAGAGAAGGCATTTTCCCAAGTGCAGTTGACCCTTGCCCAAAAGCAGGCTGGAGCAAACAGAGGCCTTGCGTATCTGCACAAGGGTTAGCAAATGCTAGAATCAGGCCTAGACGAAAAGTCCCAAAGTCCTGCTCTAACATGCACTGAGCTCATTGTAAATCCTGGAGCTGTAGAGGCTCCTCTTTGGATGTTCCAGTGCCTTCGTCAGGCATCTGCCTGCTTGTCCCCCAGACATGACAAGCCTGGGCAATTGTCTTTCTCCAGTAAGGATGAGCTATTTACCCAACATCCTCTACCATCACCTCTAGGCCAATTCCATTCTTCCCATGAATTTGAATTCAGGCTGCCGTCAGAGACCAGGGCCTTTTGGCTTGAACATAACAGCGAGAGATGCTCCAGGGACAGAAACTTGCTGAGCCTCTATACACAGACTGAACTTCCTTTTCTTGGGCACCAGACCCCCACCCTGCCCTGGGTGGTGGGGCTGGGCTATAGTCCCCCCACCCAGGGTAGCAGTTCCCCCTCCTGGGGTTGTGTAATAACTTTTGTTGTCTGATGGGGGTCGCGCTGCAGTGAAGTTTGAGAACTGCTGTGTGAAACTGAAAGGTTGGTTGTGGGTCTTCCCAACCTCACAGCATATTTTGGTAACACATACATAAAACTTCATAACTGCAGAGACAACAGCACACACAATCCCACAGGATATTTATTAATGTTTCACAGATCGACACTCCTAAAATGATACCTCACAAGGCTCCTTTGTGGAACCAAATCACAATCCTCTCTCAGTGGTGCACGTGGTGCTCCTTAGAGGTACAGTGTCAGAGAAAGACTGACATGTAGAACAAACAGGGGAGTAACTGAGGGCAGGACATTATGTGGGGATCAAAGGTGGTGTTTGGGGACAGGACATGTCATTTGGGGGACCAGGAAGGTAGGAGGTAGGAGGAGGGTTTACTCAGCCCAGGAGTGAATGAGGAAAAGACGGTGCCTTTTTTAACGTTTTAGGGATGGTGAACCTTAAGTAGTGCCTAGTCCTCACACTGGCTTCTGTGCAGGAAGTGAATTCCCACCCGGCTTGTGGGATATTGTTTTTGACAAAATAGTGCTTTGGATCTCACAAGCTAATAAAAAGGTAAAAAGACCATCCTGTGCATTTCAAATAGTGTTGTTCTTTGTAGTGGACACTAGTTACAGTGCCCAAGAAAGTTGGTTATTTAACAAGGAACAAACTACAATGTATGCTCAAGGACACTATCAAATAATTGTATGTTCTCTCAATGGAAAATCTCCTATGCATTCAAATAGGAACTGCATTACCCCAGTCTTAATGCTTTCCCACTCTCTGGCTTTTATGTCTTCGGGTTGTCCAAACTGTAGCTGCTTCCCTCATTTCATATCCTTTTTATATTTAAAAAAAAATCCCGAAACAATACACTACCTTAAAAGCAATTTGCTCCTTTTTGCAATTAGATGCTCTGCTTAGAGTTATTTTACATCCAGCTGTGGCACTCATCAGCAAGGAGCTACTCTCCCCATTTCATCAGGCGAGGAATTTGGCCTCTGATCCTGCAAGAGATGCCTGGTAGAAAGGCACCCCAGGCCAGAGACAGCACAAGCATCACGTGAGCCCTATTTTGGAAGAATTAAACAGCACTTATGTGGCCTGGCTTTGTGCTTTCTCTGCATGAAGACAAATTCTGTTCTCTGAGCAACCACCATTGATTTTTTGAAGGATCAGGCCCTTTATCTCCCATCATCATGAGTGCAAGAGAATCCCAGGAACAGAATTCCTTCCCAGGAGCCACCTCAGGTCCAGTGCTGGAAACTGTTCCATGCACATGAACCTCTACACCCAACAAGGATCCATACAGGCACAGGGGGGGCTGTTTCTGCCCTATCACCTCAGAGTTGGCCCTTAAGACAGGTATTGGGAGCACAGCTAGGATAAGTCAGCATCACTCCATTGACACGAGCTGAAGTTCTGTCCCAGTGGCTCTTATGGGTGATAGACACAGCCCTCGACCCAGTGAGGTGGGTGAATTTGTGGGTACAGGGATGGGGCATTCTACTTGACATGGCAATCAATGTGACCACTAAGCAAATGGCCCAGATTCTTCTAGGTCTCAGGGGACATCTCCTGATTTTGTTTAAATGCCCCAGGTGACATTGCACAGGTCACAGCACATCTAGCATCTCACCAGACAAAGCCAATCTTCCCGCAAGCTACGTGGTGATCAAAGGCCTCAGTGGCACCGTCTGGTGGCTTCCTAGCACCACTAAGTTAACTGCAGAGGGCTTCTCAAGGGCAGCGGTGGTTGCTAGCATGCATCACTGTACTGCGGTAGGTGCGACAGAGTGGGAGTTTTCGGTACTATTTTGTATGAATAGTTTGTGTGTGCCTCAGTTTCCCTTAGATGCCACATTGTTCACAGGACAAGATTGTTTACTCTCTGCCCCATGTCTGTAGGGAGTCTGAGAAGACAGAGGTCTCTCCAATTGCCTAGACATTTGGTACTCAGCAATTTCCACCTTGCCAGGAAGCCAGTCATGTTTGACCGACTGGAGAATAAAGGGCTGAGGAGGAGTCAGGTGGGCATTGTTAAGAGTTTGATAGTGGAGGCTGGTGACTCACTTGAACTAGGGGTGGAAAGGGTCATAGGGCCCGGGATGACCAAGATGAGCCATGCTGTAACTTTTGGTTCTCTGTGCTAACCAGGAGCTTTCTATGCTGTGTTCCAGATACCTAACAAACCCCGTTGTCTTTGCAACACTCTCTGAGAATACGTGCTGAAGTGGAGGTGCATAGCTCACTTTGGGTGTTCACATCTCCATCAGGCGTCCAGGCAGGTGGACTCATGGAAGGGAGCTCATGATGCTGAAGGCACCTAGGTTCGGTGCTAGGAGGCAGGAAAGCCAACTGGTCTACCTTGGCCAAAACTGGCCCCCTTGGCGGGGGGGGGGGAGTTCACTGAAGGGGATCTCCTGGGAATTGTTCCAGAACCATTCAAGAGCTTGTGGTCCATGGTGAGAGGTTGTAGTTGCAGACAATAATGTGCACTTGTGTTTCCTACTGATACACTACTACTACTACAGTACACGCATCCCAAGGGTTCAAGATGAGTAGCTCTTTGCAGCCTGTGCAATGCCTATCATTTGCATGTGGGTCAGCTGCCGGCATCTGAAACTAACTGCACCACCAGCTGAGAAGCCCCAGACTAATATTCTTTCATGCAAGAGAGAGGATCCCTCCTGCCTCCCAGCCCTATGACACAGACAATTTCTGCCCTCTGAGGACCGCATGCTTGTCTGCATGTTGGTCCAGAAGCTGCAGCACCTGGCGAGAGAAAATTACACCCAAGGCCAGCGCACCAGAGATTTGACTGTATAAGTTGCATTGGAGGATTTCAGGGGGACACCCAACTAGCTGGGCTGGCCTGGAGCAGTCTGTGGCTCTAGCTGCCCTCTGGCTATCTGCAGGTGCTGTCCGGAGCCCGGAGGAGATGCTGTAGCCTCACAGCCCCGCGTCTGATAGATTAGCAGCTTTCATGGAACAGTTGGACCCACCAGCCAGGCAGGGCCATCCTTTGGGGGGGCGAACAGGGCGATCGCCCCCAGCCCCACGGTGTCCCGCTCCCAGCAGGGCAGTGTGGGTCCCGCACCATCACCCCCTACGGCCACGCCTCCCGAAGACAGTGGGGCGGGCCAGGAGCGCTTCCCCTGGCCCCTGGGCCGGCCCTGTTCCCCGCCCCCAGGGCAGAGCAGGCAGGCCCAGGGTCGGGGCAGGTGCAGGGTCCCGGCTGCAGCTGGGGTGGCAGCAGCCTCGCTCGGGGCTGGCTCCCCGCCGGTAGGCAGCCGCGGCTCCCCGGTGCCCCCCGGGCCACGGCCTCGGCTCCCCGCTGCCGCAGCACTGGCTCCCCGTGGCCACGGCTCCCCGCCGCTGCCTGGCAGGCAGCCTTGGTTTCCGGGGCTGGCTCCCCAGGGGGCAACCCGCTGCACTCCCCCCAGCATGGGGGGCAGGGCCCCGCCTGGGGCTATTAGCCCAGGGCCCCGCTCCCCCCAAGGGGTGGCCCTGCAGCAAGGCTGCCAATAGGCTTTGTCAGAGTCCCAGCCCCCCCACCAAAGCATGCCAGGAAATAGGGTGATGAGGGAGAGAGTCTGAGATCCAGTGACTGTCCTGAGGCCAGGCTCAAGGGAGACCTGAAGGGCCCTGATGAAGAGCTCCTACCAGCTGTGAAGGTCCCACGCCACGGGCGGGCGTGAAGGGCGCCCCTGCAGGTGCCTCAGGGGAATTAGCAGTGGCAGGGGTGCCCTTGCCTGGACCGAGTCAATAGCTCCCGCCCCCTTAGGTGGGGCAGAGCAGGCAAAGTACAATATGAAGTCAGTGGGCCCAGGCCCTCAGGCAGGGCAGGGTCAACAGGCACAACACACAAACCTCTTGTATGGGGTGGCAGAAGTTGAGTGTTCAGGGTGGGCAGGGAAAAGGGGTGAGGGAGGGGGACACAGGCCCTCGCACTCCACTGCGTCCCAGCCCAGGGCTCTATTCAGTGGCAGAGGCATCTGCCACTGTGGTCAGTGGGGCTCCGGCCGAAACACACTGACCCTGGGTTGCTCCACCCCTCGCTAGGCGATAGCCAACCACCCCTGGGCTGCTTCCTCCCCCCCTGGGTTGTGGGGTACCTGTCTCCATCATGTCCTCCCCCAAGTCCACAGGATAGGTGGCCCGGGGGATCCCCACCAGCCCCTCAGTGTCCATAGGGGGGAGGTCCAGGAACTCCTGTTGCTCCTCAACCGAAGGTAGTTCCTCTGGGTCATAGGACCCACTCGGGGCTGTCGGTTCCTCGGGGTCTTCAGCCGAGGGAAGTTCCTCCAGGTCACAGGGGATCAGCAGTGGGTCCGGTTCCTCTGCTCCCTCCAGGGAGATGGGCTCCACCCTTGGTTCCCAGGGACACCAGACAGGCCTTCTCTGGGGCCTAGGCTCCGGTATCCCCTCCCAGTCGCAGGGGCCCAGCAGGCTGGGTGGGCCATATTGCCCCTCAGCCTGGGGTCCCTGCAGCTATCCTTCCAACAGGGCCCGACCTGGCCTAGACTAGGGCCTCTCAGGCAGCACATCTTGCCTCCTTGGCTGCCTCTCCCCCACTGACCTGCCCGGCTGGGCTTTTATCCTGCCCCTTCCTGCTTGGGCCCCGCCCCTCCACTTCCGGGGCTGCAGGCCTGTAGTGTGACTCTCCGGCCAGAGGGGGCGTTCGGGCCTCTCCTCTGGCCCCGGCTGGGAGGAAGGCCAGGGTCCTTTTCTACACCAGCACATCTCCAGCCCCCATATCCAGTGGGCCCGAGAGCTGGGCATGCAGCCAGCGTGATTGAAGTCAATAGGAGTTAGGTGTCTACCTACTTCTGAGCTGCCCTTCCGCTCCAGCACCTATCTGCATCTTTAGGTGCCTCAATGCCTTTAAAAGCCTGATCCCAGATGATTTCTGGGGTTTTTTGTCTGTGTGAGAGCCAGAGGGTCAAGATTTCACAGCACATCAGGAGCACAGATCCGACACATTCCCTGTTTGGAATCCCACCAGCATTGTATCAAAGTTAAACCCTGGAGGACAAAGCTGTACGTGCTTCCAAAGGATACCTCCCCTGCATTGGGATGGCCTCCTCTTCCCTTGGTGGTGAGTGCAGGACAAGGGCCTTGGACAGAGAATTGGAGTAGCGGGGTTGCATGTTAGTACGGGGTGTCTTCTTGGTTGTTAGTAGGGCTCAAGTTGAAAGATCAGCTGTGCTCTCTGCAAAATGCAGTCAGTGCTGGGGAGGGGCAGAACATGAGCAAGGAATGGCCATAGTGGCCCCACTATAAAAATCAAATGAACATGTGCAGCGCACGGTCCGGGATCCAGGTCAGTGTCACTTTTTGGCCGAGTTGCTTCCTTACTGCAACACCCTAGTCAGAAAGGTTTCATTCCATCAAGTGCTATAGCAAACAGACCTCATTCTTTGGTTAATGCTAGATACCGGGCACCTTTCATCCTAGGATCAGAAAGTGCTTTACAACCACTAATCAAGCAAACGGTGGACATATACCAACGCTGAGATTTCCAATGTGTGTGGTGCCTCCTCTGCTTCCGCCCCAGTTTTTCCAGGACATATTCCAGTCATCATGGCTTGAGGAGTGCAAAAAAGGTAAACCGGTGCAACTTGTGGCTTGCCTGGTCTGCATGGGGGAAGCTCTGTCCACTGCTGACAAGACCTCTGCTCTGCTCCCTGGATTGGACCCTTTTATGCCTCTGTGTTGTATAACTATTCTACCAGGCAATCCTGCCACACCCTCATGGGGCTGAAATAGTGCAAAACCAAAGATACCCATGGCGAAGAGAAACTTTCCATGCAACACCCGATTTCACGTCACACAGGAAGCAACTCCCCGTAGAATAGCTACCAGGTGCAGAACGGCCAAGGTAGCCCACATACCAGAGAGCTGTTAACAGCCTGGACTCCAGGGCCCCCCACCAATGAGCATGGGTGGCTTTGTGCCGACAGAGCCCTGCCTGGACAACGAGAGGCTGGTGTATCACGACGTGTCCTTTTACTGGAGCCCTTGCTGGGAGATCTGGCAGGTTCCACCCTCCTCTTTAAACAGGAGGCTGCCATCCGCTGTTCCCATTTCTCCCCATCACACCCCTGTCCTGGGCAGCCTCCCCGTACGTCCATTCACAGGACCAAACCCTCCCAGATGCACACACACACAGCCAGTCAGGCAAGGGGTAAGTTTCTCCCACCTTTTGACAGGGGACCCAATCAAATCACATTGCAGGCCCCCAAAACTGCTTAAAGCAACCTTGGAAAGAGGCCTAATTTTTAACCAGACACCTCTATCCGCTTGTAGTTTTACTGAACTAGACCTAAGCTTGTATCGATCTGACTCCATAGGCATCAGCTTGGAGCCAGAGCCAGGCACGTATTGAACACAAGAGACATCGCCACTTTCCAATTAAAAGTTAATTGTCTTTTAGCCATTAACCAGTCTGTGCTTGTTCATTTCCCCCACAATCTGTCTGGCACTAGATCTTCTTTAATAAGCAATAAACATTTGGCAGCACACCCGGCTACATAGGGATGGATGGTATTAAAAATGGCATTGAATACATTTCAGGCTCACAGTCCTTTTAATTTAGGGCCAACTCCAGCACCAGCATGCCCGAATGCTGCACTGATTTACACTCCAGCGGGGGGGAAGCATTGGCTCATGCAATTCTGCATTTGGTAGGCCACCTCTCTCCCACCTAAGCCCCAGAGCAATCCACAACCTGGGGGAAACAGGCAGATCTCTGCCTATTGTGCCAGCGGGGCCCGATCTGGTAGGCATGCACAGAGGGGGAAGATGCTGATGCCGTTTAACTTTTATCCCAGGCATTGGGGCAGTCACACAGGATGGGGGGAGCCAGGCTCATATGGCTGCTTTGCCTGATGCGGGGATTTAAATGGGTGTGGGATGGTCTGATATGGGTTCTCACAAGCTGTTGCAGGTGAATAATTTAGTATTAATTGGCCAGAGACTGGCTCTTTAGCCCAGGGGGAAGCACACTCCACTGAGAGGTGTCAGAGCCCTGACCAATTCCCTTCGACTCAGGCAGATGGGCCAGGGTTTCCCACGGCTTGGGCGAGTAACCTAAGCCCAGCCCTAAAGATTCTGAGGGCGCCTTTGCCCTGCAGTAGCCAGTTCGTGTGGCATCAACACCCACCTAACTCATTCTCCTTAGAAACAGCACAGCCGCCTATGCCAGGGGTTCTCAACCTGGGAGGTGGGCCCCCTAAGGGGATGCAAGATGGATCATGGGTGGCGCCATGGGCAGAGATTGGAGGCATACGGGGGCAATGCCCCACCAAACTTATGATTGTGGAGCCATCTCTGCCTGCTGGGTGAAGGGCGCAGGGCTAAGAGCAGCACTGGGTGGTGGTAGGGACCCTGATGCCTCATACGGGCAGCCCTGGGCAGGCACTGGGGGTGAGGGCCCCTTAGGAGGGAAGCAGAAGCCAGGGGAGGCTGCTGTGGGGGTCCAGCCCTGCTGATGCAGCAGGGGACAGAGCTGGTCCACTTCCACACACTGCACTTTGCACAGCGCCGCTCCCAGCAGCAGCCCCCGCCACTGCCAAGCATGCTTTCTGCTCCACTGCCACTCTGCTGGCTCCCGGAGGAGGTGGCTACGTCCGTGCTGCTACCTGAGGGTAATCCTGACCACGAGGTGTGATTCCCCACTGCCGCCATCTTCTCTGTGCGAGAGGTGCCTCTCCTCCTCCCCCCAGTTAAGCATGTAGGCCCTGGGTTTTTTGAAAGCAGGGAGCTCGGGGTTTGGGGGAATGGGGAGGGGTGTGCAATTCTTACACACAAGTCTGCAGGGGGCTCCATTTAAAAGGGTTGAGAATTGCTGGCCTAGGCCCCCTGCTTCCCAGCTGGGATTGTACACACAGCTAATTCCCTGCGGTGGGGGCTTAGATACCAAACTCCGAGAGTGGCGTGAGCTTTGGATACCCCTCTCGCCAGCAGCTTCTCATCCAGGACGCTGCCTGTTACAGTTTTCTCATAAGGAACTTCCCTCCCTCTCTCCCCATTCGCTGTGTAAGGAGGCAGGCACCTACCTCAGGACCCCGTTCTTCCAATGATTTTCCGGGGGCTGAAAAATTAGGCGCTGCGATGGTCAAGTCCCTTTGGGGAGATGGGCTGTCTAGACTGGGCAACAGTCACTGCGTTTCCAAATGGCAGCTGTGGCTTTTTAAACGCTACTGAGCTCCTAGTGCTGTGCAAACCTTTAACTACCCCGTGAGCCGTTCCCAGGTAAACGGGAGGGAAGCCAGCGATAAGCATGAGCAGCGAGCCCATTTTTAATCCGCAGTAAGCTCAGAGTAGCGATTCAAGACCATTAATGTGTACATTCTCACACACGCCCTATTGCTCTAGGATTGTTCCTGGAAAGGCGGGTTGGGGGGAGGTCTGACTCCGCGTCTACATCACCTTGTGCTGGCTCTTGCTTTATTTTTAGGAGTGGGGTAAAGACTGGGCACCCCCATACAGCGGGACTTTCTGAGGTTCTGTGGGTCAGAGCATAGACAAGATTTGGTTTCACCTCCACAGCACTGGCCATAGAGAGATTTCGAGCTCCTGGTGTAAATCCGCCCCACCAGGATTGAGCATTACCAGGATTCCGTCATGATTGGGCCAAAATTTAGATGAGGGACAGGTGTAAGTTCTCTCCCTTTCTGCACCGATCCTAGGAGTTGGTCACACTGTATGGGTAGAGTTACCCGGGTATCTTTGCTTAGACACGGCTGAGGAGAAAATTCCTGGTCTCTCTTGCCCCCCTATCAAGTGCATTGGACTGATTTGCCTTGGAGCCTATTGTCCTCTATTTACTGACAGGCCAGATACAGCCTCACCACACCGCCTTGCAAAGTCAAAACCGCAGCGCTGCACACTAGAGCATGGTAAATAAATGATCAGCCAGAAACACAAGTTCAGGAGCGACAGACCTTCTCTCCCTTGCATGTGGGCAGTGCTGGACACACAAGGGCTACGTCGAAACTAGAAAAGTTAACAAAAGTCAACAACTTTTCTAGTGTAGACATAGCCCCTTTTCGACCGTATTAAGTCGACTTAACACTTTAAATCGACTTAATAAGGTCGATAGGCGCTAATCCCCATCCACACTGGCTTAAGTCGACCTAAAACAAGGATGTTATTAAGTCGACTTAACTTTTCCTGAAGTCGATTTAAAGAAATGCTCAAGTCGACTTAAGGCAAGTCCAGTGTGGATGCGGAGTAGTTTAGGTCGACTTAAGCCTATGGGTAGATGCACCCACAAGGTCCTACTATATCAGGAAGGTCGGGGGCGCGAGGGGGACCTTTTCCTGCCCAGCATAGCAAGCAGATTATAAACAGAAGCTGGAGGTCACAAGATCATTGTAAATGTGACCTTATTGAATGTAATTCGGGCACTTTTCATGCCTGTGTCTAATTTTTTACTAAACATGTATTATTTCTTTAGTGCCCCGTGGGACTGTGGCATTTCATGCTGAAGTCAGGGGCTTTCTCGAGAAGCTTGGGCTTCTCTAGACAAAGCATTTTCTCGGCCATTCAATCTCCATGCCTGTGATGGAGGAAGTGATCGCCCCCTTTATACAAATAGGGAAACTGAGGCCAAGAGGATCACCAACTTGCCTACAAATCACACTAAAATACTGGGGGCTTCTGTCTCACCTGTGCGAGATCTCCTGCCCTAGTCCTGTAGCTGAAACACAGGGCTTCCCTCCCCCTCTTCGCTCTGCAGCTGATACCCTTACCTCATCTTCTGCAAGTGAGTTATCTCCATTGAGCTAAATCACTTGGGCCCTGGTTCAGCAAAGCAATTAAGTCTACGTTTTATGTCCCATTGAAGTCAATGAGCCTTAAGCATGAGTTTAACTGCCTTGCTGAATCAGGGCCCCAATGAGTATTTGGCAAGTCTGCAGAGGCCATTCACTGCTCAGGCTGGGAGCTGCTTTTATTCAAGACTCCTGGTGAATTTAACGGTGTGCACAAGTTCACCAGAAGCCTTAGGCAAAAGCAGTTTTCAGATTGAGATCCCTAAGCTGTGGGATGGTGGAGGAAAGGAACGCTGACTGCCTCTGCGGTTGCTGGAAGTGGGATGGATCTATCAGCCAGACAGGAGTGGCATGGGCAGAAGTGACAGAACTCCATGCAGTCCCTCCGGCTGTTGATGCTAACGGCCCTGTCCTAGCCCAGTTTACCTGAGCTCTTCCCTTCTATTTCATTCCCACTCACTCACCCTCGAGAAAAGCAGAACAATCTTCCACTTGTTCACAACAGGAGAAATGCTGGAACAATCCCCCACCTCTGCTTGAGTTAGACCAAGAGCTAGTGGCTAGACCACGAATCCAGCATCGCTCTCCCTGGACAGCCAGCAGCGTTCAAAGCTCGATGCAGCACGTGAACCCAGAGAGGGTTAGACCAGGTCTGAGTCAGGTGACAAGATCAGGCTGATGAAGCCCAACAGGAGGCAGCTTTATCAAAAAGCATAGGAGAGGGCAGTCCCTGTGGGAGAGGTTCTAGCCAGCCCCATACTCTATAAAGCCTATGCATCAGACATCTATGCAAACGATGCCCCTTAGGTCAGCTGGGAAGCAGCCAGTTCAGAATTACAATCAAATCATCCTGAAGGACAGTCCCCCTCTACTGCTGACATCTATCATCCACCGACCTCTGCGACAATGGATAACACTCTCATGCAAGGAAAAGCCAGGATCTGCAAGGTAAAAAACGCAAGGACCATAAACATTGCTCCCAAGGAGCCAGAGCAGATTCCAGCTTAGAGTCTCCATTCTACACAGCAACATCTCCCCCTAGGTTTGGTTAATGTCCATTTCCTGGGACAGAGCAGAGAGGGAGGAAAGGTGGTGTGAGGTCTGCTTATTTCTATGATGGAGAATATGAGGAGGTGGTATCTTTCTCTCTCATCGGCGGTACTTTCCTAGCCTCCAGATTAAGTTTTCCAGAAACAATTCTAGAACTTACAGCCCATTCATCATCCAGTATTTAGCACAATTTATTAAAATATAGATCTATCAGGTAACATGGAGTTCAGAGAAGGAAAAACAAAAAGTATCTTGCTACAGAGAATTCTTCCGTTTGCTCTTTTCTCCCCTCCTTTACTTTTAAAAGAAAAACAACAATCCTTTACGATAAGATCAGTGTCCGTGACGTGTGGCTCTGTTTGAACATGCCTAAGATTTGCCGAGCTTTCTCTTGCATGATGAGCTGGTCTTTGGTTCTCCCGCAAGCGACGACTTTCCATGCACTGGACATCTAGTTGGGGGTGGTGGGGAGAAGAGAGAGAGAGAGATTTTAAAACACGCAGGTAGAGTAAGATGTGGATGGCTGTAGACACTGGTAAATACCTTGGAACTAAATCCAGCACTTCAAAGCATGCCCCACAAAGCTGACTAACGTATCCGTACGACCCTCGAAGGATAAAGGAATCAATATTTTAATCATCACTTGATTGAGGGGGGCAGACATAGCAGTCAGCAACTGGATTTTCAAAGGGTCCGAGTAGCTGAGCCCCCAGGGGAGCCGTACCATGCTGCACCCTGGATAGAGCCTGGCTTGGTGACTTCCCTCAGATCAGAGCAACTGAGTAGCGGTGGGGACCGCAGCGCAGCCGCACCTGTGCCCCAGTGCCAGTCCAAGGGCCCCCAGTAAAAGATTAAAGGGGCACTCATGGGAAACTCGTGCCACTTGCATCTTACCGATATGCCAGGGCCGAGTCTGCAGGGAGCTTGAACCTTGCTCCACACAGGACCTGAGGGCGGAAGAGGGGGACAGGGCTCCACCTCACCTTCGCACAGCCCCCACTCCTGGGCCCTCCAAAGGCTGCTTTGGCCCCAGCAAGGCTAGAGATATGCTAACGTGCGTGCAGCTACCGACAGCCCCCAAAGGCCATTGCCGCAATAGGCAGAGTGCAGAGGTGTCTGGCGAAGTGGGATTTTCTCCCACGGAAGCTCATGCCATAAGTAAATGGGTTAGTCTTTAAAAGTGCCCCCGGACTCCTTCATTTTGCTGATCTAGACTGACACGGCTCCCCCTCTGGAGCACAGAACTCCCTGCTAGCTTTACAGCCCCTTTGCACTGGAAAACCCAATACTGCATTTGTTAATAGCAAAGTAGCCACTGTGCCACCATCCAGGGACAGCTCAGCTGTCAGTGCAGTTATTTGGGGCTAATTTGGCTCCCGCAAGCCTTTTACTTCATCTCCTTGTACGAGCTCTTACGGCCAGCGACTCCAAGGAGAGCACTGATATAAATCTCACAAGCCCACGGCCGCAGGTGCCATCTCTCTTCGGGCAGAGGGGACTTCACAAAACACTCACAGAGCGCCGTGAGCTAGTTCAGGAGTGCCGGGGCTCACCACCTCCCGCCCCTGCTTCCAGACACCGTATTCCATTCTGCACCATCAAAGCTTTATCCCAAAGTTATCGACACAGCTGTCGACAACGAGAGCAATGCACTCCAACCCCACGCTGGGGGAAGTGGTTTATAAAACAGACAAATTAACTGCAGCAGGTCTATTCCAATACTAACACCTGAGAGAAAAGCCGCCCCTTCTGGCTGACGTTGAGCTGACGAACAAGGGTCAGAGGTAAATAGCAGGGTCGAGACGCTAATCACTTGCACTTGCATTCACTGGCGCTTTCAGGGGATCTCAAAACAGCTTAAACACTAAACTACGCTCCCTGCACTCCTGTGGGATGAGGCCATGTTTTAGCCCCATTGTACAGAACAGGGACAGGTTCAGTCACCTGCCCAAAGGCCACCAGGGGCAGAGTCATGACCTGAACCCAAATGTCCTGGTTCCCATCGCTAGGTAATGTCTAGTAAAGGTTTGCCAGCTTGTCTAATGAGATGTGTACAGGGATAAAGAAGTAAATACTCTTCAGAGACTTGCCATCTAAGAAGCACCATCCAGAAAGGGATAATTTGTTTAGAACTGAATCAGCCAAATGTGTAGCCGTTAGCAATCTGTCCACAGCTGCCTGGGCATTGGCAGGAGAGGGAAAGAAAAGTGGAGGAAGAAGTTAGTTTGTCTAGCTAACTACTCCCTGCTCGCTGCTAGCTAGAGCAGAGCCCCGTCACCTCTGCAAACAGATCCGACTTTGGTCTCTTGGCTGCGGCGACACCAGCCACTTCCTGGCATGCACCACCAGCTGCGGGACACTTGATGCATTTTAAGGCACTGAGTTACCCAGCCCTGCTCAGAACAGATGAGACTCAACTTCTTTTTGGTCTGTGTATGTACAGCACCTGGCACAATGGGGTCCCGGGCCGGGCCTGTAGCTCATGGGTGCTACGTTAATGCAAATAATGGAGGCCTGCTGTTGCTACTGCTGGTGGGAAAACTGAGAAAGTTGCTGGCATAGGCCAGACCTTTTCTTCTCTCACTAAAGAACTGGGGCAAGATTCCAGCCCCAACGCAGAGCAGCGTAAAGAGCTCTGCAGCAGGGCTCAGACAGAGGAATTTCACCTTCATTCCTGCGCCTCTGCCACGCTACACTCAGGACAGCAGGGCATCTGCTTGCCCATCACTGGGGTTTAGTCCAGGTGCACATCACTGATGAAGAGCACACATTTTGTGCCTAAGTTTATTTTCCACTGAAGTTTCAGAAGGAGAAAAATGGAGCCTGGAAACGGTGAGTGACTGGACCTGTCGGAGTCGGGCAACGATTCCCATCTGGCTGCTTCCCCTCCCTGTCACTGCTTCCGCCGCCCAAAGCATGCAAGGGTCACTCCACCGCCTACTTCCCAGCTCAGCCCACCCTCCCCAGCACATGGCGTAACTCCTCTTCCCCCAGCCACTGCGGCAGAGGGCCAATGCCCATGTGGAAAGCCCCCATCACACAATGCATGCTTAAAACTTCCCGAAGTGGGAACAGAACCCAGGACTCTTCCCTCAGGGCTTGCAGGAGGGACGGGGGGGGGCTAGGGCTGACCACGCTAACTGCTGACAGCGCTGCTATTCAGCCACTTCCGTGGATAAAGCCGCCTCCTAACGCCTTCTGGTGTGGGACTCTCACCAGCAATAGACAGTTGGTTAAGCTTGTCCCGCCATTCCCTGTAGGCTCACAGGTCACTGCGAATGAAACCAACTATCCTTTAGAGGACACCGGAGGGCTGACAGTTCAAACAGCCCATAATAATCCCAACAAAAGAACCTCTCCCCAGGAAGAGATGGCTGGCCCATCTAAGCTGCCATCCTGGTTGGGACAGAGGCCTCTGGGTGTTTGCAGAAAGGTGCGAGCTCTCTACAATCTACAGTGCAACACCAGCTTGTGGTGAAGTTACGTCCCCAGCCAGTTTAGGTCCCGAAGCATGAAGATCGCTGTCACCCTCATTGATGTGAAGTGCAGCTCTCTGGCTAGGGGCTCAACCCTTTTCTGAAGCTCACGACGCCATTTTCCTCCATCTAACCTGTGTCTCGCGCTGAACAGAAATACCTGGGCCAGCCAAGAGATGACGGGTACAGGAAAACCCAGCTACTGTGGAGGAGTCAGGGTCACATTGAGCTTCGCACTTCAAGAGCAGGACGCTGCCTTGGACAACAGAACAAAGGTCGCCGTGAAAGTGCAAGATGGGCCCTTTCTTCTCCCTGCAGGGCAGCTTCCATCTGGGTGAAGCTGGGAAACACTTCAGCTTTGTCCCACAGGGGCATCAGTATAACTTAGTCAGGCCTCAGAAAGCTCTGGAAAAGTCGGGTGGAGATAGTGCCCAGCAGCAAGAGGGGGGAACCCCAGCCCTGCTGCTGACTGGCCTCAGGACCCCTGACTGTTACAGCACAGTGCATACAATAGGTAAGCCTGAATCCCCCCAGGAGCTCATTAAATACAGTTATGGCAGACGGAGAAAATGAGGCACAGGGGGAAGGAGAGAGACTTGCCCAGCAAATCCATGGCAGGAGCAGGAGCAGACTGCAGGACTCCAGACCTGTAATGCCCACATCAAACTCTCTATAGCCCAGCACCCCTCACTGTCCCCGGGTAGTAGTTTGGCTGTAATTTTCAAACTCCTCCATTTATTTTGGGTGCAGGGCTGAGATGCCGCGGGCCTGATGAGGGGAGGTGCTGAGCTGACAGTGTTTCGGTGTGCATTTAGGGGTTTCCTAGGACATTTCTCCCCTTCCTTTCCTCAATCCCTCTACAGCATCCCATCTCCCAGCCACACGTATCTCCATCTAGCATCAAACATGCCCATGTCCCCACTAGCCAGGGCAGCCAGACAGTGCTTGAAAGGCAAGGCCTGCGGTCTTTGGGCGGAGTAGAGTGTGAGTAAACTTGCATCTCCCCACCAGCCGTGTTTTACCCCACCAGTATCTAATAACTTTCTGCCGCTGCGATTCTGATCTGGCCCAGAGCAGCAGGTTCCCCAGCCTGGAAGCCTCAAAGGGATCACCAGCAATTAGCTGGGAGTAAGCGGCTGATGAGGCAGTTTGTGCCCCCTGTGCCTGTCTTGAGAGGACAGAACAGGAGCATGAATTGAGCCAGTTGGAACCAGATTTGGGCTGGCATGGGCTCACAGGGCCTGGGCTATGGAGTTCTAAAGCTGCAGTGCAGATGGTTGGACTTGAGTGTGAGCTTGGGTTTTCAAACCCTTCCCCCATGTGAGATCTCAAAGCCCAGGTTCAAGCTCAAACATCTACACCGCAGCTTTATGGCCCTGCGGCCAGAGCCCTGGACCCAGGTTCTGAGACTCCACGCTGCGGGATTTTTATTGCAGTGCAGACATCGCGACCAAGGCTAAGCTCAGGATATGAAACCGGAGTCTTGCTCTGGGCAATGAGTGATACTTTTGATGATACTGGCATGGTATTCTCAGCTGTCGTACTGCTACTCTGGGGACAGTGCTCTGCTGAGCCAAGCCACCATCTCTCTCTCTTTCACCGGTCCAGGAGAGACAGGGTTTCTGCAGCCTGCTTAGCCTTTTGGGTTGACGGCTGTGCTGGCATTTACCGGAGTAGGTGGTCTGAATTGGCTTGGGATCTTCCTAGAGGATGAAGTCTTTTCAGTCTTCACCTGCATGAACCCTCGGTTGAGCAAACCGCTGTCATCTTTGCTGCTCGAGGAGGAAAGATTTAGAGACCTCGAAAGGAAACTCACGGGCTGTAGCAAAAACACAAACACACAAGAAACAAGTGAGCTCACTCCCATACGCTGGAAAAGGTCACCTGGCTTGCTCCTTTAACTAGTGTTCATGTATTCTCCTGCGCTAATAACAGCATGCCAGGGTGCTAGCCAGGTTCTATGCGCATGGAGAGCATTTCCCAAGGACCTTGCCAGCCACACTCCCATAGTTCCCAAGAGACATTAATTAGGCCGGATTATTGTGCTAGATCAATGGGAGAATATTCCTGTTGCCAGAGTTACTGCCCATCGGGCAAGTAGTCTGATGGGAGAAGCCCTCCCTTCACTACCTAGCATCTTCGCTGAAGCTCTACAGTGGCGTCACGGCAGCGTTTTTAGTGTTGGTCTGTGCTAAGGCACGTCATTAGAGTGCAACAACAGCCGTTAAGAACACGTCTAGTTTAGGCCCAAATATACATTTTAGATCCTCAGCCCCCGCAAAAAGTAAACCAAGGCCAGCTGGCAGTGTTGTTGTAACCATGTTGGTCCCAGGATATTACAGAGACAAGCTGGGGGCAGTGATCTCTTTTATTGGACGAACTTCCATTGGTGAGAAAGACCAGCTTTTGAGTCATCAGTGAGTCACCAGGTGAGGACTTCATTTCTGCATTATTTTCTCCAGACCTGGAGCAGAGCAGCTCAATCGCTTGCCTCTTCTACCAGCAGAAGTTGGTCCATTAAAAGCTATTCCCTCACCCACCGTGTCTCGGTACAAGAGAATGTCCACACTGCACCTGGGAGACAGCCTCCCAGCACAGGTCCATAGACAAGCAGGGCTTGGATTGGCACATTAAAAACAGCTGCATAGATGGTGCTTTGAGTCTAAAGACTCCTTCTCCTGCTCCAAGGTTCGGAGCCACGCTCCTGTTTGAGCCACATGTACAGCGCTGTTTTTAAGGTGTAAGGCTGGGAGGCCGGCTCCCCAATGTAGTGCAGTCACACCCAACATCATGCTGAGCAGAAAGCGGTTCATTAAGTGCATTTAAAGAATTCAGTTACAGTCTGTGTTTGGATTTAGACACTCCCCTGCTCTTTGAGCCATCCAAACACGACAGCACACGGGACCCAGAAAATGAAACCCACCCGTCTATTTTCATTGTCCAAGCCAAGCGCCGTGAGAGATAACGCAAACAGCAAGAGTGCACTGGATTTTTCTTCCTCCCTGTAGTAACAGTCAAACTGTTGTGTTGGCTGCACTTTACTGTTGTGTTTTTAAAACTACATGGTCCAAATTCATCTTTGCTGCAACTCTGCTGAAGTCCATGGCATTACACCGGGGGCTGGATGCAAACCTAAATCAGTATCATGGCAAATCTATTTCCCTTTAACAAGCTCCATAAATCAAACATTGATCATTGCACCAGACCCAAAGGGGCACAAGAACACCAAAATGAATGAGAAAGTCACAAGTCTGTTAAAATTGACGATCCAGTCGTGCGTTTCATAGGAGCTCTCACCAAAATGCTCCATGTTTTTTATACCTGATCCCGCAAATATGCCACATTGAATGGGCACCTTTTGATGGGTCTCCCTGTGTTGTATTTAGTGTTCCAGATGTTCAGTGCTTTAGACAGCAGGGGGATCAGAGAGCACAATGGGTATGACACTAAGTGAAGGCCGGCCCTTTTCCAGTACATACCGTACTGCGTTACCTAGCAGAGTGGCAGGAAGTGGACAGCCACATCAAGCTACACCATAGGAGGAGAGAAAAGAGGAGAGGGGAGGCAAATTTGCCAGCAAGCCCTCTTATTTTCAGGTTTACCTCCCTACATTTTTGTCTCGTTGGCACAAACATTCTAAAGCTCCAGTGAATACAGAATAGCCAAGCAGATTTCATAGCTGTCCTCTGACAATTCTGACTGTGCCTGTATTTCAGAGACGTTTGCAGAGGAATCCCATTTGTGCCCAGTCAATATCCACCTCAAGTCTTCCTCGACATTCACTCAGGCTCATCTTATTATGCAAGCACACTTCTCACAACATTTGTGTCCAGCTTTCCCCCACCCCAACCCTCCTCTGACCTGTGCTCTTTTGAAGCTGATGGGCTTTGGCATGGTGGACACAGTCAGCTTCACATCCTCATCCACAATGTCCAAGGCGAGAGACTTCCTAACCTTCTTGATGGGACTCCTGTGCAGCTGGGAAACGCAAGGGAAGCAGAACATGCAACCGTAAGCGCTAGCCTGAAGGGGAGAAAAAGCAATAGCAACTGGGAAAGTGGGGCTTAGCGTGTATTCTCTAGTCCAGAGAGAACAAAGGGTCACCACTGAATATACTCCACTGTACATACCACTGCTTGGGCACGAGGGGCTGGGGACCATGGAGGCTCTGTTATTTTCCTGTGAACGTCACTGTGGTCTAAGAGTCCCACAAACCGTAGCAGCTGAACACCTGCCTTTACAGAGCAGGGAAAAAACCCAACTCCACCTCACCAGAGGGGCCACTTCTGGGGTGTTGAGCTCTGTCCCTATGTCCCATCCACTGCTTGGCCTGTCTGCCAAGAGGATGGGGTGGACTGAGGGCTTTCTGTCCATTAAGACCAACCAGGGTGGTCCATGTGGGCCAGATCTTTTACAGCAACCCTTTAGGGCTACACTGAGACAGCAACCCAAGGCAAGAAGCCTCATGTCCCACTGCCAAGCCCAGCACCATCACACCCCCCTGGGCGACGGGGTTTTGAACGAAGAATCTCTCTCTTCTGAGGGTATTTTCAACAGTCAAACCAACCATCCCACATGCAGGGGACAGACCTGGAGATGCTGCGATTGCTGGTGTCCGTGAGCAAGCTGGGGTACCTGTGCCACGGCACAGGGAGCTCACACACAAGGTTCTTCCAGTTGCAGGTTACAGAAAGTCACATCATATCCGGCATCGAGAGAAACAGGCTGGGTCTTTCCTGTGACCATCACAGCCAAGCAAGGGCCCACCACTCTCTGCCGAGGGTCATGGCACCACTTTTACTGGCATGGTTTCTAGCACGAACAACTGATTTTAGAAAGGAAATCCCTGAAAAGCCAGGAGGGCCAGCCAGCAGAACGGGACCAGCCAAGACGGAATTTGGCCGGCAGGCCAGGGGAGCTTTACTCCCCATAGTGCTCTCAGCCTCGGTTCTATGTCTGCACTGAGAGATGACAACTCCTACTGGCACATTGGGTCAGGCTGGGCAAGGCCACGATCCAGACACTCCATGAGCACGCGAGTAGCCCACTGACTCCAGTGGGATTGTAAAGTTAAGCATGTGCTCAAGTGCTCTGCAGAATTGGGCCCTGAGCTGAAGCAGATGGGCTTTGGCATGGTGGACAGTCACCTAAATCACCAACTTCCCTGCAACGCCCATCCGACTCTCCCCCCAGCACTGCACTGGCCTGACCCTGCACAAAGGACCAGGCAGGATCACGGCAGGGTCAGCGTGGCAGCAGCTGTAAGCTGCGACACTCACTCCTTGTTTCCTTCTCTGTTTCTCAGGCTTCACGTCATCCTCTATGATCAACTCGATGCCAGCTTCGCTCCGGAGCACTTCCTTCAAGTCTTCTTCTAGGTGAGGGGTCTGAGGCTGGGGTGAATGACACCAGGGGAGGAACAGCACAGGATGCTTTGTCAGGATTTACAGTGCAGATGGACCTCAGTAGAGACATCCCATTGCAACATACACCACAGCGCCATTGATCATTTCTTTGTGTGACTGACAGAAGAGCTCTGCCAGCCTGGCTTCTGTACAGGACCTTGATGCACTGGGAATACCGGGCCACACAGCAGAAGCCTCAACAAATTAAGTTCATCAAGAATCTCAGATACTTGTTTGGCGGGCAAGGGGTGCCACGCCCACAGCCTGACTTCCCAGCTCTACACAGCATCCTTGGTTAGTCTGGAACAGATGACAGGCAGGGATTTCCCTCCACCCCCCAGCTGTCAGCCGCTAGTAACGTAGTGTTATACCAATGTAGTCATTGGTTGGAACTTGGAAATGACTGGACTGAACTCACGAAGGAGTAAGGGGTTCAGATGCCAGGCCAGACTGATTCTCAGTTGAGAGGAGGAGGTGGGAGCGGGGAGGGGACGGATGCCTGAGTTACAAGCACTATCTAATAATCAGCTCTATCTTTTAACAAGGATTGGGCTGGTCAAATAGCGCTTGTAGCTCTTAGTTAGACTTCATACAGAGTCTTTTGTTATTTGAAGTGACCATTGTAGCTGAAATCACTGGTAAGTGCTGGTGCTTAGACCTGCTATGGGACAGTCAGTGTTTCTGGGGAGAGACAGCCAGCCTGCATCACCGTAAGTTCCCCCACTGAGACCTGAAATCACAGAGGTCAGGTCACAGTGTGCAGGTGGCAGCAGGAGGTGCCTTCTTCCCCCCTTTCCCTGGAAGGTGAACTCCTGTGAAAGCACCTCTGAACTGTGG
Source organism: Pelusios castaneus (assembly GCA_007922175.1). Lineage (NCBI taxonomy): Eukaryota > Metazoa > Chordata > Testudines > Pelomedusidae > Pelusios > Pelusios castaneus. The sequence goes on along the minus strand of ML685852.1, from coordinate 6,312,776 downwards.
ATCTACAGTATTGATAAAGGAGGACAACACAGTGAGTGGGGTGCGGTGGCAGGAGAAGGGAGAGGCACGTTAAAGGAACATTTGTTTGTTGAATTGTGTTTTAGTGACTTTGCTCCAGAATGCTAGATCTGTGACCGGGAAACTTTCATAGAATCTTAGGGCTGGAAGGGACCTCATGAGGTCAGCTAGTCCAACCCCTGCTAAAAGCAGGACCACTCCCACTAAATCCTCCCAGCCAGGGGTTTGTCTAACGGGGCCTTAGATAATTCCAAAGATGGAAATTCCACCACCTCCTTAGGCAACCCATCCAATGCTTCACCACCCTCCTAGTGAGAAACTTTTTCCTAATATCCAACCTAGACTTTCCACCTGCAACTTGAAACCATTGCTCCTTGTTCTGTCCTCTGTCACCACTGAGAACAGCCTAGCTCCCTCCTCTTTGGAGCACCCCTTCAAATAGTTGAAGGTTGCTATCAAATCCCCCCTCAGTCTTCTCTTCTGCAGACTAAATAAGCCTAGTTCCTTCAGTCTCTCATCGTAAGTCATGTGCCCCAGCCCCCTAATCATTTTCGTTGCCCTCCGCTGGACAACTAACATCCTTTCTATAGTGGGGAGCCCACAACTGGACACAGTATTCCAGATGTGGCCTGACCAGTGCTGAATAGAGGGGAATTATCACATCCCTCGATCTGCTGGCAATACTCCTACTGATGCAGCCCAATATGCCATTGGCCTTTTTGGCAACAAGGGCACACTGTTGGCTCATATTCATCTTCCCGTCCACCATAACCCCCAGGTCCTTTCCTACAGCGCTGCTACTTAGCCGATCGGTCCCCAGCCTGTAGCGGTGCATGGGATTTTTCCGTCTTAAGTGCAGGACTTTGCACTTGTCTTTGTTGAACCTCATGAGACTTCTTTTGGCCCAGTGTTCCAATTTGTCTAGGTCTCCCTGAATCCTATCCCATTTTTATTAAGCTTTCCTCAGATAGAGGCTAGTTCATACCTCTAATTATTTTAGTTGCCTTTCTGTACACCCTTCCCAATTCCAATATTTATTTGTTGAGATGTGGCAACAAGATCGGCATGCAGTATTCAAGATGTGAAAGTACCATGGATTTATAAAGTGACATTATGATATTTTCTGTCTTATTATTTATCCCCTTCCTTTCTTATTGGTTCCTAACATGCAATTAGCTTCCCTGCCACTGCACCTTGAACAGAATTTTTTAGAGAACTCTCCACAGTGGACTCCAGCATCTCTTTCTTGAGCAATAACATTTGAGTTAAACCCCATCATTTTATATGTGTAGTTGGGATTCTGTTTTCAAATGTGCAGTACTTTGTATTTATCAACACTGAATTTCATCTGCCATTTTGTTGCCCAGGCACCTCGTTTTGTAAGATCCCTTTGTAAAACAAAAAACCCAGAAGGCTGTAGATAAAGTGCTTCATAGAAGGCTTGAGTAGCCAACTTTGTGTGATAATCTAATAAGATGGGCATGAAACTTTTCAGTTTTTACTATGGTGCTAAACAGCCTCCCTTTGCCCCCCCACCCCCACTCTCAGACCTCATTGGCCCTCAAACACCCCCCTACTTTCAATTCCTGGGGAAAACACTAGGGCCAGGTCTCTAGGTGATGGGGAGTCCCACACAACTGCTAAACCCACAAGAGAAAAACCAATCGGTTCATTTCTTGTTAGGCTCATGAAGGAACCAAAAGCTACAGCGTGAACACGGGGGTTTACAAAGTATCTGCATCCTGTGGTCACCATGCCATTTTAGACCATTGTTCCCCTCTGCCAAAGAGCGTGCCCCGTACCCAAGCAGCCTGGTAACGTTAGCAACGCAAAGAGACATGCACAAAGGTGGACTGAGGGACCCTTTTACATCACGTCTCCCCAAGCCCTTTCACTGACACACCACAGCATACTGAAGGGCAAGGAGGAATTTCTGGTGAATGTTTACAAGGAAGTCAGGCATCCTGGCTCTAGTCTTTGGGGGTTTAAGGGAGCAGAGCCAGCTGCACTTGACGATGGGTACACACATTGCTTCAATACCCACCAGCGGCCTCATCGCGCCATACTTTTCCAGGGCGTTCTTAAAAGGCGTGGGCGTGTGGGGCGTGTTGTCCACTACGTATTTCTGATCTGGGGTGACAAACCTGCCAGCAGAGAGAAAATAGTTTAGGAGCAGAGCACGGCATGCAGGTGTGTCCCCCAGTGCGCCCCCAGCAAGAGACGGAAGCATGCTCTGGTCCTCCAGCTCAAGGGCCACACGGCCTCGTTTTCTGAGCACAGAAGCATCCTGGCACTCCAGACACAGCAACCGGGTTCTGACATCACAATAGCAGGGATGGGTGAGGAGGCTCCTGCTGCCTGGCTGGGAGAGCTGAAGGGACTTGGGTGGGGGAAAAGAGCAGGGGCTAAAGAGCAGTAAAACAGCAGAGACACACTCTGCCGCTCTAATAAAGCCAGTCAGTCAGCATTGACATCAGCTGTCCCGGTAACCGCTTCTCCCTCACCAAGGTGGGTGACGAACAGACCCGCACCCACAGCCCGTCTCACTCGGATCTTGGGCACACACCGCATGGTGCTGCAGGAAAGGCTCCGGGTCACACAATGCACTGTAACGTCTCCATGGGGAAAATGGACCAGCGCAGCTATTCAGCCACAATATATTCTGGAACAACTGCCCCACGGGGATTTCTTCGGGAACAGAAATGATTTTATTCCAGCACAATGACCTGCTTTGTGAGTGGAGTGATTACCGAGGAACAAACTGACTTTTCATCGGGAATCGAGTAGCCATGTAGGAAGGTGACTTTGGAATAGCTATGTCTGCCCATTTCCCAGGGGGAACAGGCTTAAGAGGGCAGCATGCTCCATGAACCGTCTGTCCGGCAAGACATACACCTGCTGACCCTGCACAGTGGGGCAGAATTACAGGGGTCTGGAAAGCCCTGTGTGCAGCTGGACCCTTAACCCAGCAACATTCCTCAGACAGACACGTGCACGGAAGCAAATGCGCCGCCCCGTGCAGAGAGAGCAGACTCTGCCAGGCATTCTAGCATTGGAACTGGGCACTTGGAGTAATCCACCAGCTTCCCCCCACCTAAGTGGGATGGGAAATATTTCCCTGCCTTTGAAGATGAAGGGCAGAACATACTCCAAAAACCAGCCACTGAGCTGCCCCTTGCAGCTGAATGCCCTTCTGGGGAGTACGAGTGAGAGGCGCAGCTGGCAGCACCTGGAAGAAACTGTTTTGGGGAGAGGCACTTCCTCCCCACGAGCAGATCCCGCTGCTTAACTGGTGAGACTCTCCTGCCGTTTCAGCCCACAATTCACCATGAACATACATTACAATACAGAAGCCCTCCCGAAAAACAGAATACACCTGGGGGACTCGAAAATGAGATACCGCCCACAATTTGCAAGCCCTGTTGCTCCCCCTGGGGATGCCACAGCTACAGGACACCATTCCTGGGATGGGCAAGCCCCCCGTTATGTGATGTGGGCTGGGAGGGTGGGGCATGACTTACGCTGAATTCTTCTGGTGCAGCGGGGTCTTGTCCCTGTGGAGTGGAGTGGTCACGATCACTTTCTGACTGCACACGGGCGTGGAGGTCAGAGATGGGTTCTCCAGCTCCAGGGTGTCCTGTTTGGTCCAGAAGTTTAAGAACTGCCAAGTGAGGGAAGAAACGAAACACAGAGAACACACTTAACACACTGGAAAACTCAAGTCTATCACTGGCTATTAGATTATGACAGAAATAAGGGCTATGTCCACACTGGCAAGTTAGTGAGAATTAAGGAGGCTTCATTCGAACTAACTAAAGCCATGGCTACAGTAGGCGTTAGTTAGTTCGAATTAAGGGCTTCCTTAATTCGAACTAATAACTTTGAATAGGGTATTAGAAGTAAGGGTTAATTCGAACTAGTTAGTTCGAATTAACCAATGTGGCCATGTTAGTTCGAACTAATTTCTTAGTTTGAACTAACCGGCCCATTGAAATCAATGGAGATCACTAATTCAAACTAATTTTTTCTAGTTCAAATTACGTTAATTCAAACTAACTGAAATTAGTTCGAATTAGTTCGAACTAACTAATTCGAACTAATTTTAGTAAGTGTAGACATAGCCAGGGAGAGTCCTGTGGCACCTTAAAGACTAACACATTTCTTCGGGCATAAGCTTTCGTGGGCTCCAACCCACTTTGTCAGATGCATGACGTGGACGCTACAGCTGAGAGGTATATACATGTGCCAGGATGAAGGAGGGTGAGTGCTAAGGGAAGTCGATTCAGTTAGGGTAGATGACGACCATTCACACCAGTTGATTAGAAGGCGAGAACGTGTGAACAGGGACAATCACTTTTTGTAATGAGCTACTCATTCCAAGTCCCTGGCTATGTACACTCTACAGACTTCTCCCGCAATAAAGTTGTTGCGGGACAAACAAGCGTTAGAACTGTAATGCTTTCCCCCGTCCACACGGCACTCCTTGTAACGAAAAGGAGCGTTCACACTCTCCTGTGCATTTTCGTTACAAGGAGCAGTGCAGAGCTGTAGGGCTGCCCAGGGGAGCTGTGGCAGGAGTTCCGCTACTTGTCAATTTCACTGCTCTGTGAGCAGTGAAATTGATAAATCTGACCGCTCCGGTGTCCCAGGGTGGCCTCGACTGGCACTCTGGGACATTTCCGGAGGCTGTCAAAAGCACAAGGAGCGTACACACTGGCTCTACGGCAGAACAGCTGTTCCATGGTACGCCTAACCACCCTCGTTTAGGTGGTTTACCTGTTGCGCGGCAAGAGGGCTGTTGTGCAAGATTACAGCGTGTGCGCTCACACCCTTGCCGCGCGATAAGGCTGTAGTGTGTGCAAGCCTCAGTCTGAGCGTGTCAAGTTGGCAAATCAGTTCCAGCTCTGCAGTTACGCGCTGAAGCCAGGTTTTGAAGTTCTTTTGTTGAAGTACGGCAACTTTCCGGTCTGCTCCTGAGTGTCCAGGGAGATCGAAGTGTTCTCCTACTGGTTTATGGACGTTACCATTCTTGATGTCGGACTTGTGTCCATTTATTCTTTTGCGCAAGGACAGTCCGGTTTGGCCGATGTACATGGCAGAGGGCATTGCTGGCACATATCACATTAACGGGTGCAGGTGAATGAGCTCCTGACGGTGTGGCTGACGTGGTTGGGACCTTCTGATGGTATCACTGGAGTTGATGTGCGAGCAGAGTTGGCAACGGGGTTTGTTGCAGGGATAAGTTCCTGGGTTAGTGTTCTTATTGTATAGTGCACGGTGTTTGGTTGCTGGTAACTATTTGCTTCAGGGTGGTGCGCTGTCTGAATTCAGAACAGGAGCATGCACACTAACTGATTACAAGCATTTTTGTTACCAAGGAGGCAAACAATATTCCCCTCCGCAGATCAGGAGATCCAGACTTTGCCCTGATCCACACAGTTTTGAACCGCAATAACTGTCAGTTGGGGGTGGGGGTTACCTAGTATGGATGCAGTTACGTATATACATATCGTGGTGTGGACGCCGTATAAAAGTGCCTCAGAACAGCAAGCTTAGCTCCCTTCATAGCTTATGGAGATATACATGCTAATAGAAGGGCACCAGCATAGCTGCATCCACACATGGGCTAGGCTGTGAACACACTGCTTTACCTACCTGGATCTCGTTACAGCTGCATGTGTGTGTTTAGCAAAGCCCCAGCGGGGGCATCTTCTTAAGTTAGCACAAAGTTAAGTTCAGGTCAAGACAAGGCAGTCTGTAGTTTGACATGAGTTAGCAGGTCAAGTAAAGTCTACGCTTCCCCTTAGTCTTCAACTCAGCTTAGTGACTCATTAAAACCACACACCGTCTCCTCTTCGTGAGCCTTTTACCCCACACTTGTAATTCACGGTAAGAACACGCCTTTATTCCTCAGGAACAGCAGGCCAGAGAGGAAAAAGCCCGACAGGTGCCCCCCATGCTCTGATGCCATCAGGGCAAGAGTTATTTTTGTTATATTCACTGCAGGAGACCAGCCTTGCAGCTGGAGGAAGAGCCAGCGTGTCAGATCAGCTTTCAGTCAGTCCTAGCGAGTCAGCAACGCACGATCTAACATGAGGGGTACGGCGCTACCTCCCAGGATGGCTCTAACACTGCCATGGTGCTGCACTTAGGAGAGGATGACAAACCCATCAGGGTCAGATCGTGAGACATTCTGCACCAAAATCCACAGGCCTCCAAGACATCAACTAAAAGGAGTAACTGGCTTTTATCTCCTGGGCTGTTCAGAGACCAGAGGGACATGGATGGGAGGTTTCACATGCATAGTGTGGTAGTGCCAGGGGGCACCTGTCTCCCACATCCCTCTTTAAAACTCTCCTTTGCTGTGATGCCTAGAAAACCCTTCCACACTAGACAGACAGCTGCTGTGCCGAGAGCAGGACCGGCCATGCTGTGCAGTACTGCCCCAGGCCTAGGCTCCAGTACAGAGCCAGCCGCAGAAGTGTCTGCACCTCAGTTTTGCTCCCACCGACGTCACTGCCCAGCTCCATTGACTTAACTTCACAGCAGCGTCGAGTCCCGGGCGATGTAGCTAAGGTGCTTACGTCACTGGTTACTGGCTTTCAGGAGTCTTCCCACAATGCCCCACACTGACAACACACGCACTCCTGGTGAGAAGCACCGCTGATGCAGGCAGCAAACATAGACACGCAGAAGCAATGTGATGTATGCCAATATGTTAGGTCAACTTCATTTTCTATGTAGGCACAGCCTCTGTTTGCTTGTACTCCCCCAGCTCTGTCTCCATCTGTCCTCTCTCGTCTCGTATATTTAGACTGCAAGGTCTTTGGGACAGGGACTGCCTCGTTCCGTGTTTGTACACCACCTAGCACAATGGTGTCCTAGTCTGTAATGAGGACTCCTCAACACAAACCATAATAAAATTGTGTACGAACATTGAATAACCAACAGCAATCGCCCCTGCACCAAAGGACCTACAGCCTAAGGGAATGTCTTCTCCGCAAAATTAACTCAAGTGTTTGCATCACAGACGTGTAGATTGCAGGTGCTGGCCTCGAACTCATGGCTTGTGCTGGCCTCGCAGCAGAGTTCCACCATGGCCAGCTGGCAGCAGACTAGGAAGATTTTCTGGCCTGTCTCTTCTGTTCAAGGGGTGTGGACAAGGAGTAAAAACGTAGCAGGGTTGCAGGTACAGCAAGCCGTGAGTGCAGATACGGTTCAGACACCACATAGGACTGTATGAACTGATGGGCGACCTCTGGCTCACAAATAGGGAGTAGGTATCACAACCCAGGGGCACTGTGGAAAGGCAGTGGAGGACTCTGCACTGACGCCTGTGTACCCGCGGCTGAGTGGCTCTGTTAGCAGCTTGAATGTGGGCAGCACTCAGGGTCAGGGAGCCCAGGCAGGAAGGGCCACCATCCTCCAATATGTGGCCAGGAGGCGGGGCAGGATCATCACTGGAGTAAGGGCCTGACGTAGGGCTTGTCCTCGCTGCATACAGAATGCTCCTTACAGCAGCCGCTGTTGAGAAGGCTTGGACCATAGTCCCCAAGTAGTTTCTTCAATGGCTTCTGAGCGACTGCCCTGAGAGTAATGCCTCCCCACCATGATTGCACCCCTTGCCTACCCCACGCTGAGGCTGGGGCTACCCGCCACCAGCAATAGGCCAGGCAGCTTCCTAGCAGTGGGGTGCCCCAGTCATTCTCATTTGCAGTTTGACTGTGGGGGAAGAGCAGGTGAGTGAGTCTCCTCCTGCCTAGCTGCAGGCCCTCACTGTGCCCCTCAGACAGGGAGGTCGGGCCTCGGTTTACCTAGAGGGTGCCCTCTTTATTTACATGCCCATCTCCCATGGCGCGTCTAATGACCACAGAGCCCCAGGCCTGCGACTCAGCAGGGGAGAGACAGGCACCCTGCACAAACTGCAGCGAGACTGGCCAGCTTCCTCCAGAGCACTGCTTCTCAGCCCGTTTACCACTGCGGGCTGTATCCAGTGCTACCTGCTGGCCTTGAGGCTGTCACATGGGGCCACAAACGGTCCACAAGCCGTGGGTTGAGAGCCACTGCTCCATGGGCTGATCCAAGTCTATGGAATGAGCTGCCCCAAGAACTAAGGACTTTCATCAACCTCACCATTTCCCGTTCCCAAGGCTTTTTTTTTTGGCTCTTGCCTTCTTTAGCAAAGAGCAACAGACATCTTTATATTTAAAAACCCCACCGCCTCCCAAACGAAGACATGGTGCATGCTTCTCTCTCCAGGGAGGGGATGAGAGAAGAAACATATGTCTAATTATGCAGCTTCCTGTGCTCCAGGAAGGTGTTCAGATTCTAAGGCACTGATCGCAGGGTAAGATCTTGCACAAGACAGAACCCCACTGCCACCCTACAGACTGGCAATGCCCTTTTCAAGGCAAGCAGCATGGCAAATATCAAGCAACATGATCAATACATAAAGTGTCCACACAGCCCCTCTAATTCTTGCTGTTTCACGTCTGCTGCATCCCTAGCAAACAGCCACTGAACCAGCTTTGCCCGATTCCCATCGAGCGACGTACCTGGGACGGGGAGAAGGGCAGTGCCTTGACAGGGGTGCTCTTGGGCGTCATGCTGTTGCAGGAGTCTACAAAGGAGTAGCTGGTGTTCTCAGTGACGGGGGAGAGGGAGATCTTCCTCTTCTTCTGCCTTTTGAGCACAGAAGGTGGCGTGCCCAAGCTCACCTCGGAGCGGGGGGAGATGGGGATCAGCTCGCCCTTGCTGCTTTTGCTTAGGTCGGAAATGGTGTGGCCATCCAGGCGATACTCCGTCACGTGGGGCAGAGGAGTGGGGCGCTTGCTGGGCAATTGCCTGACAGGGCTGTTGCTGCTGCTGCCACCGCCAGCGGCCGGATCCTCGGGCAGGTCAAAGTGAGTCAGGTCACACCACCCATCGGGGTCCTGCCAGACAAGAGAGGCACTTAGAAACGGCCAGAGACAAGCAGCCGGCACAGGACACGATCTCACAGACCAGTGGAAAGGCAGGGCCTTGCAAATGGCTGCAGCGACCCTCGAAGGCTGAGCATATGGTCTATAACATGCTTGGGCCCAGAGCCTGCCTTTCACACCCTATGCAGTCTTTTACACCAGTGCAAATCAGCATGGCAGCGTTTCACATCCACTGTGCAATGCTCAAGCAACTGAACGAGGAGAAGAGAAGCTGCCCTCTGCAGCTCCCAGGGCCAGCAAGCCACACTCTGTTCCCTGCAGGGACATTTCATTTGCATCCTATGGAAGGGCAGTGCTACCTTACAAACATCTGCTGGCACAGCTCTGCCGGCCAGGGCACGAGGAAGCAAGAACTGTGACCAACACAGCCAAATCCCCTACGCTGGGAAAGCTACGCTTTTGTCTGGATAGCTTGTTTCACGCAGAGGCCTGGGTGGTATAAGTTACACCGATATCCGCTGCGTTCACACTAGGTACACTGGCATTCCTATACCGGGAAAACGCTCCTCCTGTAGACGTTGGCCCTTCGGACGGCAGAGCCATCCTGCAAGACATTTTAAGATCAGCAAAGCCAAGAAACTCACACATTAATTCAGATGAATCCTCTACAACTGACTTCAATTTAGGGCTGCCGTCAGCCTTCACGACAGTGACAGACTTACAGCAGTAGACTAGGGTATTTTGAAAACAGGGGTTGGGCCCCCTGAGGGGGTTGCGAGGCTTGGGGTGAGTCGTGAGCATCTCCCCAGCAGCAGTCTAGGAGGCCGTCAGCAATTTGGCTCCACCTACACCCTACCCTGCCACAGCCCATCACACCGGGGAAAGGGCAACCTGTGTCCACGAGACTCCAAATTACAGGCAGCCCCTGCAGAAGAGCAGATGGGGATCCTGGCTCTATGGGCCAGGCACAGAGTCCTATCTCAGGTGTGGAAGCAGGCAGGGAGAACCCCCATCGCATCGCCAGAGAGCCCAAGTCTGGCTCCATTACTCACGCAAGCAACCCCCCCAAAAGCAACGCATCAGCGAGGATGGCTCAGAGGCTGTGGGATTGGGCCCCACTGACCTCCCTCTCAGAGGTGTACATTAGGAGACCAGACCCCGCTCCGCTCTTACCGATTCGATCATGTCCAGAGCTTCCGTAAAGACCGGGACCGAAGTCAGGCTTAAGTAGTTGGCAGTGTCAGCTGCCCATTTGTACGGAGAGGTGCTGTCTGCCGAGGCGTCTTCAGGCACCATGTCCTCTGGGGCACCTCTGGCATTGTTTTCTGCCAGCATCACCACTGGCTGCTGGGGGGGCAGTTCCTGGAGACCCGTGGCTTCTTCATCACTGACTGCTTCCTCCTTTACTTCCAAAGTCGCAGCAGGCCAGCTAGCCAGGTTTTTCTTGGGAACACCAACACAAAGGCCACATGTGAAAAAGAACACCAAGGTTGCAAAGTCACATTCTCAAGGTGAGGGGGTGCCAGGACAGAGGCTCTCCAGGCAACCTTAGTTCAGCCCCCTCGTGCATAGGCGCTGTGCTGAAGTCTTATCAGCATCTCATGGGAAATCTTTAGCAGAGCCAGGAATACCCCGTTCCCTGCACGTCCTTCCAGTGTCTTGACCCCTGCAGAGCATCTTTGCTCTTCTTACAGTCCTCTGCCCCAAATGGAGGAGTCTTGTAAAACAATTAGCATTTGAACACGTCATTAAAGACCGTGCACCCTTAAGTCAGGCATTTCCTAACTTTAGAGAGCATGACTTAATATCCTTTTAATGTGGATTTCCATAATTTCCCAGGTTTAAAAAAAAAAGAGCGAGAACTCCCCTCTCCTCACACAAACATACATGAGTGTCAGCATTTGAACTCAGGACTCTTAGGCCCACACCACAGACCTCGTTCATTTGAGCTAAAAGAAGCAGCCCCTTAACTAATATGAGGAGCAGCTCTACAGAACAGAACACACACCACGCTAGTGGCTCACACAACTATTTTCTAGGCAGGAGAGGAGATTTGGGAATCCTGGTTTAGAGCAAGGCAAATTAGCAGGTATGGACAGCACAGCCAACACACAGCTTTGGCATGTTCATTCTGAAGGGCACCATGGCAATGGCTGGATGTCTCTGAGCCTCATTAACAGAGCCCTGCCACCAACCGAAATATAAGCTCTTCCGCTGCAAGATTTTATCAGCCAGCAAATTCATTTGGCACAATACCTGGTTCCCAGAACTCTGCACACTCTGGCTGTCTTCTCCCTCCACCTCCACCAACAAGTACAGGGGCTCAGATTCTTTGGTTTCACGGAGGAAACCTCCTGTGTCCACTTTCCGTTTGATGGTGGAGTTCCAGTGGTTCTTCACAGCATTGTCGGTCCTGGAGAGAAAAGCCCTAATTAACCACGATCAGGAGCCACCAGCTCTAAAATACAACTGAGAATCCTCATTTGGTTCCAGGTGATGCCCGTAGCATCCTCAATACACGTATCTGAACGGCCTATCTGACTCTACGGCATTAGCATCAGGCAAGGGCCCTACCTCCCAGGCAGTAGCTTGGCAATCTCAGCCCAGCGGTTCCCCAGAAGTTTGTGGGCCTCAAAAATTATTCGGTCCTCCTCCTCCGTCCACGAGGACTTCTTCACCTCGGGGTTCAAGTGGTTGTGCCAGCGCTCCCGACACTGCTTTCCCAGCCTGCCTTTCAGGTACTTTGCTATTAGTGTCCATTGCTTTGTGCCAAACTTTTTAACCAATTCAATTACCTAGAAAGGAAAGTAAAAAAGTGAATGAATGGATGCTGGGTGCACTTGTTCCCAGGGTTCCTCTTCTGGGCTATGTACAAAAAGACTTCTAGACTGCAAATCCAACACCTTCCCTGTCCCCCAAAAAGAGCAACGAACCCCCAACCACGACACAGCTAGCGGGTTACCTTCTGGTCCTCTTCCTTGGTCCAAGGCCCTTTCACCAAGTCTGGATTCAACACCCTCAGCCATCGATACTGGCATTGCTGGTCACTACGGTTCTGCACCCGGGAAATAAAAGAGTTAGAACGGAGAGCAGCACAGGGTAACCGAGGGGACCTTCCCTGTTGGTCTGATTGTTTTACTTTCCAGAGATAACCAGGTGAGGAGTGGACAGCTCAGGAGATGGGGCTGGAAGGGGAGCCTGCTGCCTCACCTCAGCACTCGAGGGTGGTGACGATGTGACGGAAGTTTGGTGGACAGGTGAAATGAGACCGGCAAGTTCTCAGCTCCATTCCCAATGGAGAAGGTGCCCACATCACAAACACACTCTGGTCCCCTTGTGAGCCATGTCAGTAGATATGGGTCCAAGAGACCAACCCCTCTCCCCAGCCTTACAGAGGGCCCCTGCTGGGCATGCTGGGAACACAGTGGCGAACGTGTGGGTGAGGGAAGGTGCACAGCCACGACTGTCCTGTCAGGTGGATAAACAGAGGTCTCCAGTCTCCAGAGCCACCCGCCAGGGCTGACATCCCAGAAATGCAGACACGCTCGCTGGATTTGCCACTTGGAGCACATAACAAGATCACAAACCACCCTCTGCAGAAAGAGATTCTGTCCATACAGGCCAGCAGCTCCCTCAGCCCTTCAGAGCTTGACATCCCTGTTCCCAACTCCTCTCTCTCCAGCACACCCTGCTCCAGGGCAGCTCCAGCCCATCCCATGCTGGTGGCGGGAAGCTATGCTTACGGGAGTTAGTCACCAAGTGTACCTATGAGTGTAATCCCCTCCCAGCTTAGGCCTACCCAGCCTGGGAGGGTGAACCAGGCAAATATCAGAGGGGACAAGCAGTGGGGAGAGGAAAGCTGCTTGAGGGCGGATCCACCCTCTCCACAAATCATTTTATAGAGGACTCGGCCTTTTGCAAATAAAGAGGTTCTCAACCAGCCACCCACCTTCCCTTCTGCCCTGTGGTGCGGACCGTACCCTGCCATCCCAAGCTTCTCTGCCCAGCCAGGCGGCCACTAAAGGACACTCCTCCCTGGGGCCTCCTGAGAAACTCCGATGAGAAATAAGGCGCCCATTTTTCCCAGGGAGAGTTTAACTATTCGAACACTCAGCCAAGGGTCATGGTAGCATCTCCTGCACTAGCCATTTTTAAATCAGGGTTGGATTTTTTTTAAAAAGCTCTGCTCTGGGAATTATTTTGGGGAAGTTCTCCAGCCTGTGTCATAAAGGGGGTCAGACTAGGTGGTTCCTTCTGGCATTGGACTCTATGAATCTGTGATGAGCAGGGGGCCAGGAAGGAGCTGGGAACCCGCATTTTGAGAAAAGGAGAAATGCCAGCACAGGGGTGCCTGACAGGGCCCCTCGCCACGTGCTGCCGTCTCTACAGGAGGGCAGGAGGTTTGCACATAAAGCCCACCACTGCACAGAACTCGAGCACACACCTTTGCTGGGCCTGCATCCTAGTGTACTGGACATGGCGACGGACACCCGAGTTCTCATCCCAACTCCAATGTTCATGCCCAGGAGGCCTTGAACATATCCCGGAATGGTCTCCCCATTTCCGAGGGGTTCATTATTCTCCTGCCCTGCAGGGCTGCTCCGAGCAATCCTTCTTACTATTTGTTATCCGTGCATTTCAGAATCGCCGTCAGGGACTAGGACACTGTTGTGTTAGGTGCTGTACAAACACAACACCTCAAAGCACTTTGGGCATAGGCAGGGCCAAGAATGCTAACTGACTGAGCAAGAAGTTCCACTTACAGGAAAGTGACTTGCCAGGAACTTCCAGTCGCTCTGTCCAAACTGCTTCACTAGTGCCTTCAGCCACTCATCCTGTGAAGAGAAAGAGTCAGCTTTCACCCACACAAGCAGAAGGTGCCCCAGCTGTGCTACTGCGCAAGGGACATGTTGCTAAGTACTTCAGCTGGGGGGGGGGGGGGGGGGAGGGGGGTGGCTTGAGCCTTTGTTCTGCTGAGCATTTTATGCCATTTATAATCATGGCAAAATAATCCAAACCCAGCTCTTTAGAGCATGCTGACAGGAGTTTTTCCCTCGTGGTAGGCAATCCCCTCCCCAAGGGACAGTAGCTAGCTCAACGAAAACTCTTCTGTCAGTCCAGCATCATCTACACCAGGGATTACATCAGCTTAACTCTGGCACTCAGAGGTGTGAATTTTTCACACCTCAGAGCAATGTAGCTAAGTCGATCTAAATATTAGGTGTAGACAAGGCCCCAGACTCAGTTGTTTTGGCTGAAGGAGGAAAGAGCTTGTTCGCCATGCTGAGTCCGGGGCCCCATTTCCATGACCGAAATAGATGCATGTTCTCAACTTGCACTAACTAACGCGAAGGTAAAACCCCTTGTGAAGACCAGACAGCCTGTAGTTTCCCCCTTGAATCTGCAAGTTAACCCAACCACCTAACTCATGTAAAATTATGAACTGCTCTGTCTCCACTAGGATTTTACCTGATTAGCTAACACGAGTTAAGAACACACCTTCTTTTGTAACAAAGACAAGGCCTAAATTGAGTGTCTTTCCCCCGTGAGGGCTACAGGAATATTAGCAAAGAGACGCTGGAATTGCCATTCTGGCCCAGATACTGGGTATCCTATTTCTGATGCCACATCCACCAGGTAAGGTGTGCACCTCTGAAGTCAGGTGTAAACGTTCGTCCCAGCTGATGGCCAGTAGGAGATCTGGGTGCCCTTAACACAAGGCTCAACAAACCCCAGGTGCCAAGTCACCATGGCGACCCGGGTTCATAGCATGACACCTAGCCTCGCTGCAACGGCAGCAGAGGAGCGCCCCCCTGGCGCCCAAAAATAGCACTCCCAGTATCTGCAGAGGCGCTCGGCAGCATTTCAGTGAGGGTCCTGCGCCGCCCACAAAAGTGATGGCAGTGGTTTTTTCGGCAGGGGGCATCCCAGCCAGGCACCTTAGTTTGAAGCTGGATGCCTAGCTGGGCGCAATTCTGTCTGCCTTAACAGATACATATGAATGAGAATTTGTTGGGGAAACACCAGCTGCTTAGCTTTTAACAGCTGATTCTCCCAAAGTCTCCAGTGAAGAGAGTTCACCCTCTAGCTTCTCTACACAGGAAGTTCCTGAGGTGCCCTCGAGAGCAGGCCATACTCTCCTCTTCCCTCCCACTGCCCCCAGCGAGACAAAGCATGTCGTCAGCTACCTCTTCATGAGTCCACTTCACCTTGCACCTGTTCTCCCGCTGCTCTGGCACGTCCGAGTCTGTGTCCTGGCAATGCAGCTCATCTTGTTCCTCGCTACAGAAAATCAAGAGGGGAGGTTTTGTTTTAGGAGAGCTGTGGGGACTGGAACAAACACTGCAGCGCACCCCAGAGCTCTGCCCCTGCTCATGGGATTTTTCCAAAGTTCTGGCCACATTTCCAAGCGCTGCCGCCTCATCTGCACCATTTAGGGATCAAATAACTGCCTACAAATAGGAGGTTGCACAGTCTGCTTCAGAGAGCCCCTCTGGAAATCCAGCTCTTTGTGACTGGCAAACCAAATCAAAAAGAACAGCTCAACTTCGCTGTGACCTCACGATGCCAACCGGTAGAGCAGTGGTTTTCCAACTTTTTTCTCAGGACCCAGTTGAAAAAAAAAAAAATCGATTATGTCCACGACCCAAATATTACATCTTTGAGCAATGTATTCCAGTCTTTCGGCGACAGCAGGAGGGGAGCGCCGCAACCCAGTGCCTGAGGGTCTGCGACCCAGTACTGGGTCCTCACCCTAAGTTTGAAAACCATTGTGGTAGAGGACACAGGGTGCATGAGTTACAGGCACCCCCCGAATCTGATATTTACATACCAAAGAGTAGCATGTAAATCAAGTCTCTACAGAAAGCCTGCATCACACCTGTTGAGCTGTCTGTATTTGGCAGAGGTGGGGAGCTGATGCCCAATAGGGACTGAAATGGCTTCCTCTCAGTAAAGGCAGTGGTAGGCAGGTGTCTCCCAGCCCTGTCATGGGCAGAGAAAAGAAACTTGCACCAACACTGCTCATGTCTCAGGCATTCTGTGGATTAAGGGCTTCAGTCTGCAAGGCTGTGAGCCTGGCACTTAATTCATTCATCACACGACAAAAAGTCTTCCAAAACCACAGGAGATTTATAGCTTTGAAAGCACATTTCTGTGCTAAATTTTTATCAGCTGTGATGGAGAGATGAGGAAAAGGGCATTTCTCGGCTCTCTCCAGTTCGTTTTACTTTGTCTACATGACAGCACCCTGTGCCTGGCTGGTCCCACCGTTTCTCTCGCGCAGGTACTTGATCCCAACAGAAAAAAAAAAGAAACACGGCAGAATAATGTGGATAGGGAGATGAAGGAGCAGGTGTCATATTGGAAACCACTTAACTGACCAAATTTCCACCGGAGTTGAAGGCCCCAATCCTGCAGACATTTAGGCACATGTTTAGTTTCACATGGTGCTACCCTCTTTTGTAAAGAGCATTGAGATCCACTAGTGGAGAAGTGCAATATAAGCCCTGGTGCGTGTTGTTCTTCGCACAAGGAATCAGTGAGAGGACGAGGATGCAGTGGCCACCGCACACCTGCTGTCCAGTCAGTCAAGTGCTCTGTAGCAACGACCACCTCTTCAAGTCTGGGCAGGCTGAGGCAGGCGACACAGCCCACCTCCCCTGTTCTCAGTGCTGGTGATCACATACCATCTCCATGACAGCTTCACAGCTACTCACCGAGAAATAACCTTAGGGTAGGAGCAACCACCTGCACCATGTGACCAGGCAGCTCTTCACAGGCCAGAGTTTGAGAGCTAGCAGCCCAATACAAGCCCCTTGCTTTACTCTGCACCCCTTAGCATGACGCAGGCCAGCGCCAGCTCCCTTATCCAGACAGAGAGAGCAACAGGAATTGATCCCACGGGCTTAAGAGCTGTAATTTGTATTGAGAGAGGGAGGAAACAAATTGAACTCTTGATTCCCTCTCAATAGTTAGGGAGCAAGAAGCTTTCATCCAGGCACATCATCTCAGACTGAATATTGGTACAAAGACGAGCTATTGGATAAGAATGGTACGTCCAGCCGAAGTGTATACTGTTGTCTGTTATAACTACAGCTCGCTTTGTCCCATACTATTGTCTTCATCACAAGGTCCAGAAATAAGACTGTCCTGGGTGCCAGTCCTACCACCTGATCAGCCAGCGCCCTTGCCCAAGGACTTTATAATCAAACCAGCACCAAATTGACACAAACCAAACCACACAGATCCCTCCAGAGGGAAAAAATTTTCCCTCCTTCCAGAACTGGCTGCTCCCCCCCCATTCTGGGAGCAGGCCATATTAAAGCAGCCCATTAGCACAGGCCCCTGCCTGCCCCCCCCCCCGATCATGCCCCCTTCCTAGCAATCGTGAGAAGAATTCTGTGCATTACAATCCCCTGCCTGCTGAGCAGGATCCCCCATGATGGGAAAGGTGGCGGAGGGAAATGGAGGGTGTGGAGAGAGAGCAGGGAGAGGAAATAGGGGCTAACGGGAGGGGGTGCAGCAAACCCCATCTGCCCCCGAGAGTGGGCACCATGCCTGCCCCATTGCATGAAACTCACCAGCGGGTCCTGCGAGCCATCCTGCCCCTTTGTGCATTAAAAGCACCCCCCACCAGAGAATCAGAGCAGCTCGCCCGGGGGACCCCGCATCCCTCGGCCCCGGAGCCGGCCTGTGCCGGGGGTGCAGCGCCGGGCCCCCGGCTTAGCGCGCGCGGCTGGCCAGGAGGGGGGAGCTCAAGCCTGCCCGGCGCTCAGCGCAAGCAACTTTCCTATCTCGCGCCAACTCCACCCCGGAGGCCAGCCGAGCGTGCGCGAGAGCGACGAGAAGCGCAAAAATAAAAGGAGGGAGGAACAAAAAAAGGGCGGCGCCGCTGGGGAGAAAGAGGCGCGCGCGGGCCGCAAACCTCCTTCCCTTTCTCCTCCTCCCCACCCCCCCCATCAAAGGAGAAATGGGTGTAAAACCGGGCGTGCAAAATACAGGCATGCACGCCCGGCTGAGCGTGCAAAAGCACATGCGTGATGGATGCAGAGAGGGCTGCAAAGTGCAAAGCCGCCCAGCGTCTGTTTGGTCCTTACACTTCCCCTCAGCAGATTCAGCTGGATCCTCATCTCCCGGACAGACTGAGTGCCCGCGCCTCTCAGCGAGCGGGGTGCAAGGCGCCTCCATCTCCCCCGCAGAGCGGTCTGGCTGTGCAGCTCCGTGCACTGCCAGGCAGCTCATTGCAAGCTCTAAGGTGCTGTGGGGGCTGCTACGGCCAGATGTGTTTGCCTGTTTCAGGGAATGGCTTCTGGGGAGGGTAGTTTCTTTTTCAAGCTGGCAGAGGTTCCTTGTTCCTCTTTTGTGCTAGGGATGGGGTTGGGGACAGGGACTTTTTAGTATTTTGCATGATGCCAAGTTCCAGAGGGGAGCTGTGTCAGTCTAGTTCAGCAAAACAAACAAGGAGTCCTGTGGCCCTTTAAAAGACTAACACATTTATTTATTGCATGAGCTTCCGTTGGGGAAAATCCCACTTTGTCAGACGCTTGAAGGTGGGGGACTTAGAGAATGTGAGCAAAATAAAGTGTAAGTCATAGGATAAAGGTCAGCCCTATAGTGGAAAACCAGATGTTGCTGTTCCACTTAAAAAGCCCCAAAGAATTATACAAACGGAACCGGGAAAAAAAATCCAATCTATTTTTGCTGGTAATATCCTTGCCAGGAGCCATGGGGAAGCACGCACACAGGGTAAACTGCAGATCTGAATTCGCTCTGCAAGATAAGGCACCATGCCTGAAACCTGGCCCTGGAGCCAGTTCTCTACACCCTAGGGGCCCCACTGACTTTGTGGCTTTTGTGGGTCTCTAATCTCCCTCCATGTTATCTCATGGCCTGGCTCATCCATCCACCATGCCTTGACAACACAGCCTTTATGTGGTCAGACTGCTGAGATTAAATTCACACCAGGTGCCAATCCTGTTGAAGTGGACAGGCCACTGCTCTACAAGTCAGGAGACCTCTCTTCCTGGCTGTCAATGACCCACTCCATATCTTTGGCCAAGTCACTTAACTCTCCGTGCCTCAGTTTCCCCTTCTGTGCAACAGGAATAATGATGCTTACTCACTTCTGTTAAGGGCTGGGAGCTCAGTGGGTGAGAAGTGCTACATATGTGCTAAATTACATTTATTCCAAGGCTGAATATGGCCCTTGTTCTCTGAATAAACAAGAAGAAGCTTTCTATGCCCGGCAACAGAAGATTTTCTCCATGTGTTTAAAGGGATGATGTGAGGATTAATGTTTGCAAAGTGCTTTGAAGATAAGTCCCATAGAGAAGTTATTTATATTATTACCATTACAGACAGACATTATTTGGGATAGAGGTGGATTACAGAGGGAAGATAACTAAAGGGAAGTGATTTTATCTTCAGCGACACATCCCAGCAGAGATGTTAACCAGCATTTTGCTGCGCATCCCTGAAGAATAAAGGGTAAAGCATTGCACTCTTCTCCATACAATGTCCTAAGAGCACCCTGAATGACAACAGAACAGTCACATCTGTAGCCACTCCAACAAATACAATAACTCATGGGTGTGTAGAGACAAGTTCACAGAAAAAGGTGATCAAACAACAGAACCGCAGTATGACGGATGAATAAGGATTAAAAGAACCATCACAAAGCCATACATCAGTGGTTGCCAGCCTTTTCAGTAACAGGGCACTCTTCAATGAGACAAACAATTCCAGGGCACACCCACTTTTTTCAGCTGAATTGATTGCTCATAAATGTCACTTTTACTCTGGTTACGGTCCAATTAGAGTGGTTTGCAACACAGTGCATACAACAAGCTAAAGAAGGATCAAATGCATTAATGTTTCAAATCCACCAGAAAAAAATACACATCATCTCAATTTTGCCCTTTGGCCACCTGCATTTAGAATGTTCGCATTTTAGAATCGAAAAGCCGACACCTTGCTTTTAATTCGATGATTAATTTTCACAAGTTTTAGGAGCTGTAATTTTTGTTGGATAGAATATTGTTTAAGATGAAACAATATTTGTTTTGCATTGATTTTAATTGCACAAAATTTCTTGGCACACTTGGCCAATTCTCACAGCACACCTGTGTGCCATGGCACACTGATTGGAAGCCATTGTCATACATGAAAGCAGATCAGCACATCCCACCCTGACCTAGTCACAGCTCCTGACAGCAGTCCGCATTGCCTCCAAGCAACCTGCCCGAAAGACAGATGCTCACAGGACATGTTAAGAGCCCCTGGCCCAGTAAACACACTAGGTGGAAGTTCCAAAGGGGTAGCTGTATCAGGGCCGTTCCATAGGGGGAGCGGGGCCCAGGGCCAATTGGCCAAAGGGGGGCCCCACCCCCATGCTGGCAGGACAACCGGCCCGCTCCGCCCCCCAGGGAGCTGGCCCTGGGCTGGGAGGCCAAGGCTGCCGTCGCGGGGACCCAGCTTTAGAAAGCTCATGTGATAAATACATTTGTTAATCTTTAAAAGTGCCACAGGACTCCGTGTCTGTATCACTGATGCAGTAGCAGCCAGCAGCTCCCAGTTCTTGACCATGTACTTTCGGAGAACTGGCTGATCATATGCTGCTACCTCCTCCTCTTTGTTTCCAGGCTGCTACCTCACACTGTAGGCGGCTAAGCACACATCAAATTCCCCATGTTTTTCCGTGTAAACAGCTGCCATAGTTCTATGGGGACGCAACGGGGTTGTGGATGGAGGGGATCTGGTCTGCCTTTCCAAAGGAGAAAAGAGGAGGTGTGCTTGATCAGAAATGGGAGAAAAGGGATTCACAAGACAATCTCTCCTCTGAGATGGGGGAGATCCGATGAAAATGTTTGAGCAGCCTGGTGCCATAGGTTTCTCTCCTTTGGGAGCACACACTTTCACAGGACTAACCATTACCAGCAGATGGCACCATTGCTCCTCTCAAAAAAATTGCATAGACACATTCGTTCAGTGCGCTCCACCAGCTGTTGTTTGGGGATTATTTCTGTTTTGGTGCGCAGTGCTCAGGAGGGAGCTCTCAGTCAGCTCTTGCAGTTGGTCCTTGTTTCTGACACTTGATTTTTATGAATCAGTTTCTTCTGGGGAAGCCTATAATGGCGCTAACTGGACAGGTTAAATATAAACCTGTGGACCTATTGGGTGATTGATGCATTTCCAACATAGGATGCCCTTCACTTACAGGCCTCCAGAGCAAACATTGTAAAGGGCAAAAAAGTTGGGCCCTGATCATGCAGAGACTCATGTTTATCCTTAAGTTCCTAGTGAGTTCAATGGGGCTATTCGCTGTGTGCAGGACTCTACAGGGTTGATGAGCGACCTCCCACCAGAGCAGCTGCAGCTTGGTTATTGGCAGCATTATTGGTGCCAAGCTGAAAATCCCCCTGCTTCCAAATTAACTGAATAGGAAATTACAGGGAGAGGGCTGGCTAGCTAATTACCAATGCTATAAAAGGAGCATCACAGCACCACCAAAAGAGGTTGATGAGAACTTCAGCAGTAACCAGAGGTGAGTTTTCCCCCTATGATGGGTCTTGTTTTGCCTCCTGTTATTTTTCAAATTTTAGTGGCTTGGTTTAGAGAAATTTTTCTTTGAGTAAGGCAGAGAAGAATTCTAGGCTTTCAAAAAGAGCCAGTGCAGTCATACAATTTTAGTGGCTTTTACTCATTGCCTCTTATGTTCCAGCGAGTCTTTTAACCTACTAGCTGGTGTCAAAGCAACCTCTGGTTGGTCACCTACTGCTTTCTCCTGCCTATCCTCTCTTCTGTGTCTTGTGTTCCTTTTAAAGCCTCTTTCTCCCTGGCATTGTGTAAGGCCCACCTACACCTGGGAGGTGAGGCAGATGAAATACAGAAAAGATTAGTGTTTTTTTACTTCTGAGACTAATAGTGTGACTGTGGTTGGGCGTATGGCTCTACAGACTTCAGTGATGTCTTCTGTGAGTGCGGCAATGTAACTGTGACCCGCTGCTTGTGGAGTGGGTGTAGAGAGGCTGTCTGATGTGCTGACCAGTAGAATACAGCTACACCCTTATCCTGCAAAACAGAAAATGTTGACCTCATCTGTCAGATGTTGTAAGAGCATTGTCCATGTCAGAAAGTGATCCACAAAGTCTCCGAATTTAGTTCCCTCTTTTAACAGGACTAATAGCTAACTACTCTCCCCTCCTGAAATCAGGCAAGCATTAAAAACAGAACAGACAACTAATGAATGGCCTATCATGTCCAACACAACATCAGGGGAATGGAAAGCTTCTTTTTCTAGCTGAAGGAAGTGGGTCATCCTCAGTTGTGTGTCAACTACTGTTACAAACCCTCCAGACAAATGTGATCTTAAAGTTGACACTAGAGGATACCAAGGCAAGAGACGTGCTGTCCCTGAAGCCCAGGTAGCTGAGGAAAAGCCCTAGCCACCACATGGGAATTCCTGGTTCAGTCTGTCTAGGGTGGCAGGAGACAAGCTACAAATGTTTTTGCTAAAGGATAACTATGTAACAAGTAGCCCCAGGGCTGAGTCCCTACACACCACAAAGCACAGGGAATTACTAAATAGTCTCTACATCAGACCTCAGCTGGCAGACTGGGGTCTCCCATGGAGGCATTCTGAAGTCCCCTCTCCTTTTCTGACTCTGCCAACAAGAGGGGTGGGGTATGAGGACTGGAGCCCTTCATAGCCACCCCTTAAAGGGGAACCAAAGCAGCAGGAGTCCATGGGGTTTGCTAGCTACAGCTGATGCTCTTGACCCTCGTGCTAAACTCTGCAGAATATTGGTGCCAATCGTGATGTGGGAAGACAAGCTTCCAATCTGTTAACTCCTACCCCTCTCTCTGTCCAGTATCACCCGTGTAACCCTTAAAGCACTCTGCAACCACTAATTATCCAGCCTATTGACACCCCTGGAAACTGAGGCTTAACTTGTCTGAACTTGCGTGGCTTTGTCAGAGCCAGCCAGCACTTTGCTCTCCTGGCTCCTAATCGTCCACCTGGAGGGTGGGTCTATTGGGGCTGTATCCACTGCCAATGGACAGTGTTAAAGCACTTCAGCTTTTAATGCTGGTTGGAGGAACCAATGAGGGAAACAGGTTTCTCGTATCCTAGTTGTCAAACCAAATAAGGGTGAGGCAGGCCTACTTAAAGATGTAAGGCCTTGTCTGTGCTAGCTGGTTTCAATTGGTATAAACACACCAGCTGGGGTATGTGGGTTTCTAACTAGCCGTATTGAGACAAACTGTAGCATAGATGCAGCTGTTGTAGCACAAAGGTGCTGTCTACCAAGAGAGCTTATTTTCGTTCCTGAACTAGAGGCCGACTAGTGTAAGGTCTCTGGTCTAACTGGCCATTCTGCAGTGGGGGCTACGTTAGCCATACCTGGGGATCCTTAAAGTGAAGTAATCAATGTCTCTGACAGTTCTCCAGTTAGGACTCTCGGAAAGGGTGTCCAGTGGTCCCTCTGTCAGCTCCCTGTACTCACCAGGTGTCTCCGTGCACAGCAGGACTTCACAAGGCTGAGTTTGGTGATCCCGGGATGTCTTCTACCCAGAGGAGCAGTGCCAACCATGTGACATTAAAGGAGATGTTGGAGCATGGGTTTGTGGCAGGTGCATCCAGCTACATCAACTTTTCTCCAGGCAGCAGCTCCTATGTGGAGACTGACAGCACCTCTAAACCAGGGGCCTGGGGTCGCATCCATGACTTGGAAAACACAACAAAAGGTAGTTCTCCACTTGCCCTCAAATGGCTGGAGTCTCTAAACAGCTGTATGAAAGGTGACCCGACTTGTGCGACCCAGGACCCTTGTGATGGTGGCCATGCTTCCTTCTGCAAGACGCCCAGTGTTCCTGTTGCTTTTGACTTGTCCAGTGCAGCGTCTGAACCCAACAGCAGAGTTGGCTCCATAGTTGATGTGTTTTGTAATGCCAAGTCCTCCACACCATGCAAAGAAGAGAAGCACCTCAAAGCAATGGAGATCTTGCTCTCCAAGAGCTCTGAGATACTAACTGACTTCTCAAGTCTCAGGAAGCCACCTCCCCCCATATGGGAGATCTCTGGGATACAAGCTCCTCTAGACAACACTCCATCCCTGGATGCAAGCATAGAAGAGCTGAGGTCACTGGGGTCTCTGAAACCAGATACCTTCTCTCTGGAGAAATCTGTCTTTGCAATTGCTTTGGCTTGGCCTGGCACAGCTACCAAGCAGCATTATACCCCTGCCATCAGGCATCTCAGTTCCGATACCCAGGGGAATGAGCCTGATCCTCACTGCATCAAGCAGTTTGACTTTGCTGTCCCCTCTCTGACAGATGGTGTGACCAACCAAACAGGCCACCAAAATCCAAGAGTGCCTCGAATGTGAGAGGAAAGAGGTGAGTGTGGAAAACTAGGTATAAACTCTAGTGACTGTTACTACTTGGGCCTCCTGGTGCATGTGCTCTGCATTGTGATACATGGAACTGGACGTCTGTAGCACAAAAGGCTGGTGGATAAAACCTGACTGCAGCTGGTGCTCATTTGTGTCCAGGAAACCAGTTTTACTGACAGTAAATTTCTAAAGCATCTCAAATGGTGATAGAGATTCATTCCGTGTCAGGCTCTGTTACTGTAAGCAACTGAGATCCTCTCCTCCACCTGGGGAAAGCTTTTTACACCACCCCTGCTCCCTCCCCCCCCAAAACAAACCTAGTGTGGAAACCTTGGAGCACTGCTGTGTGCAGAAAGCTGTTTTGAATTCCTAGATAATGGCTACTGCCACTTTAAATGGCCCACCAAAACCGTTAACTTTTTGACTCCTTCTCACCAGCACTGAACTTGATTTATGATCTTGTGACACTCTCCTGTCTTAATTGTTCGCAGTGTGCAAATAAAGAGAAACTCCATCTTGTGTGTCGCTATTCACTACTCATCAACTGATCTGCCTCAAGGTAGTGAAACCCTCTGCTCCTTCTGCTTTGTTCCACCTTCAACCTAGCTGTAGGGGCAAGTTCCCATTGGTAATACCTTGACCCTTAGAAGCATATGGCTGGAAGGGACCTCACGAGGTCACCTAGTCCAACCCCTGCTAAAAGCAGGACCACTCCCACTAAATCACCCCAGCCAGGGCTTTGTATAACCAGGCCTTGGATGTTTCCAAAGATGGAAATTCCACCACCTCCCTAGGTAACCCATTCCAGTGCTTCACCACCCTCCTAGTGAGAAAGTTTTTCCTAATATCCAACCTTGACCTCCCCAGCTGCAACTTGAACCTATTGCTCCTTGTTCTGTCCTCTGTTACTAGAGCCTAGCTCCCTCCTCTTTGGAGCACCCCTTCAAGTAGTTGAAGGTTGCGATCAAATCCTCTCCCCCCAGTCTTCCCTGCTGCAGACTAAATAAGTCCAGTTCCTTCAGTCTTTCTGTGTAAGTCATGTACCCCAGCCCCCTAATCATTTTCATAGCCCTCTGCTGGACTTTCTAACTTACCCACATCCTTTCTAGAGGGGGGAGCCCAAAACTGGACCCAGTATTCCAGATCCAGCCTCACCAGTGCCAAATCGAGGGAAATAAGCACATCCCTCGATCTGCTGGACACACTCCTACCAATGCAGCCCAATATGTCATTAGCCTTTTTGGCAACAAGACCACACTGTTTGCTCACATTTTAACTTAGGCGGTAAAGCAGTGGGGTGGAGTAGGAGAGACGTGAGTGCAAGTCCCCCTCTCTGCCGATGGGGAGTAAGGGTTTGGGGGGGGGGGTGTCTCAGGAGCATGCTGAAACTACAGCAGTATGGCATAGCCTGCTGCAGGATTCCATTCCTCGTGCCTAGTGAAGATATTCCACTGTGGACTAAAAGACAAAGCAGTGAGTGGAGCAGAAGTATTGGGTCTGAGGGCTCTTGCCTTCCCAAGTGAGGGCTGGACCCGTTGGGCTGCAGTCTTCTCTCTGGTCCTAGGCCAGAGCCAGGCTGAAGGAATATCTCAGTGGAGAGGGGGTGCTGTAACTACTGAGCTAAACCCTATAAGGGGATAACACTACCTCCACAGCAAGGTGGGCTGGCTTTGAATGGGACCTGCTCCTGTAGCCCACAGGCCTGCTTCTAGAGTGCCTGCCCCTCCTGGGTATTTGGGGGCTGAATGCAGGTCTTTGCCCTACAAACAAGGAGCCTGGTGGTACTTTTAAAGACTAATTTATTACATGAGCTTTTGTGGGAGAAAAATCCCACTTGGTCAGCTGCTTTGCCCTAGTTCATGAATGGGGCTTGGCTTGAAGGGGAGGTGGGCATCTGGCTGGTTCAAGGAAGGCAGTAGGGCACATGCACTGAGAGAAATATAAGCAGGAAGTCTAGTGCCACTTTTCAATACTTGCCCTTAGGTGTGGAGTGAGTTTAGGGGCCTATTGGGGTTAGGATGAGTTTGGCCCTGTCTCTACTGCGAAGCTGAGCTGACCTGGGTTACGTTGACTGACGGACACCACACTAAGCCCAGCCATGGAGGACATCCACACTACGCTCCTTGGCTCAAGGGGGGCTGGGGGGGGGGGGGGGACTGAGTGCCTGGTCACTCCGCTCCACTGACAGCTTCCCCCAGGAGTCCTGCTGCCCTCTGGGCTCCCCATGGGCTGCCCCTGCTCCCTGCCAGGGGCCACAGTCCAGCCCCTCAGCTCTCTGCGCAGCATGGAGCAGCTGGGTTCTAGCTGCGGTGCTTAGCAGAGCCTGAATGTGACGAGTGACAGGCAACAGCCGTGGGAAGGAACATGGCGTCTACGCTGACACACTAGCCCTCCCTACAATGCCATAAGCCCTTCGCCTTCCACTGAGGTGCTTTTATTACATCTGCAGAGCAGGGGTGGGAGGAGTGTTTCTGTGTGCACACCTCCACTGGTTTTTTCAGCACAACGCTGCAGTGCAGACCAGCCCTTAGTCCAGTTCCCTTTAAGCCAGTGGTTTTTAAACCACGGGGCTCAGACCCTCAGGGGCTGGGTCACAGCGTCGCCTGCTGTTGCTGCCGAAAGACTGGAATGCATTGCTCAAAGATGTCATTCTTGGGTCATGGGCATAAATGACTTTCTTCAACTGGGTCCTGAGAAAAACAGTTTGAAAACTTCTGCCAAGTGCTATTGTGGGTGCTAAGCTCCAGCCCATGCTTCATGAGGAACTAAGACATCATGGGCTGTAAGGCAGCTACACACAGCAACACGATGGCTGAGCTCACCCAGGAGGATTACCATGAAGAAAAGGGGAGATGGGGACGTGAGTGCCTTCCGCAGGCTTCACACTTTGTGACCTGCCGCAAAACAAACAAGAAGACCTGGGGCACTTTTAAAGACTAACACATTGTTATCATATGAGCCCTCGTGGAAGAAAATCCCCCTTTGTCAGACGCTTGACGAAGTGGGATTTTTTTCCCACCAAAGCCCCTGCAATAAATAAAATTGTTAGTCTTTAAAAGTACCACCAGGCTCCTTGTTTGCTTGGCTGGACTAGATTAACATGGCCACCCCACTGGAACTTGACTTACCATTGCAGCCCAGCTGTGCTGGGGCAAGGACAGGGGAAGTCAGTGCACCTAGAAGGGCTCCCAGGTAGTGCATGAAACCCAACCTCACTCCGCAGCTGTCTGCAAGGCCAGGCCAAGGGGTAGGGCAGGGGGTGGGGAGCTTGGGAGAGGAGGAAAAGCTGAAGCTCCTCCGTCCCTGGGAAGTCAGAAGACGCCAGTTTCTGCAGGAGAAAGGGACCCTGGATGCAGCCAATCAATGGCACGTGAGTTTGGCTGCACTGGCGGCCCAGGGAAGGAGGAGCGGGGACCTGTTCTGTTAGATATGTTGTATAGATGGATTATAATCTGATAAAGAGGCAGCAAACTCTCAGCTCCATGCTGAACTTGTATTCGAGCAGCAGGGTGAAAACCAGACAAATGGGTTTTCCTAACACTAAAACAACTCACCCGTCTATCACTATGGCAACCCCAATGACCTAAGGAAACCCAGGACATCACATGTTCTTTATACCCTGCTGCAGTCATGTGAATCCCCATCTCTCCAGGGCTGGGCTGGCTGGAGTTAAAGCCCCAGGTTGCGTGCCCAACATGTGCCCCGTGCAGAGACCCACAGTTGTCCCCGCCCCACTGGGATCACACCCCTCTGTCAGGGGGCGGGGATGTGGCCATGTGCAGATGGAGGCTCAAACCCATCGTTAATTGCCTCTGGAGGGGCTCCTGGAAAGTTTGGGTGGCGCACAGCGGGGGACCAGCCCCACATCCTGCAGCTGTCAGCTCCTGCCACACTTGCTGCTTGATCCCTGCCCAGAGCCAGGCCTGAGCAAGGAACGGTGGACACGGTCTCCGGGGAACAGGCCCAGGGCACGCACAGTCCGGGGGCACACATGGACTGGGCAGTCAGCCCAGCGGCGACTATCTGCAGTACTGAGGGTGGATCTTGCTTCAGGAAGATCATTTATGGGAGCCTGGCAAGGACAAAAGACAGGAGAGCAGAGTCATCCTGCCCTTTCCAGGTGGAGAATCATTATCCTCATTTTACAGGTCCCAATTTCTCTCCATTTTACAGATGGGGAAACTAAGGGAAGTGACTTGTCTGAAGTCACACAGCCAGAAACAGGTCTCTGATCCCATGACTCAGTCCTGTGCTTTAACGCTGAAACAATACGCCCTTGGCTGAGCGGTGATAAAGCAGCTGAAGCTTTTTCTCATGTAGGATTAACTGTGGAGCAGTCACCTCTTGTGAAGTCGGATTTTACAATATAGGAATGAGTTGGGACATGCAGAGTTGAAGTGACTTTGTGTATTATTTTTGTACTCGTCATGTGGGACGAGTAGAAGAAAGTGGATTTCTTAGGAGCTTCTGACATGACCTTTGTTTTGAGGGGCAGCTCTCATCCAACTTCTAAAGTTTCCTAGTCCCTGCCCATCCGGTAACCTGTCACTTTCACTGATGAGAATTATTTACAGCTGACATACCGACGCAGAAACCTGAGATTCTACATTGTCACACTGAAGGACGGAATCCTACATCATTTTAAGTTTTATGCAGGACTAAGGGATGCTTTTGTTCAGCTGTTAGCCTTCTGATCAGTGTAGCTTCTGAAGCAGTGTCTCTTTTCAGTGGTGTAGGTAGACTCTAGCCATGATTCTGATAGAAGCTGGCACTCCTGCTATAGTACCTTGGAGGTCTGACAGTGGTAGGACCCAACTCAGATGAATAGACTATTTAAAGCGATCTTCTACTTCGTGTCAGCCAGGGGGAGCAGTGACAGAGAACAAAGATACGATGCAAGATCACACTGCTCAAGAACTCCAGGGTTAGGTGTAAACTACCTTGTGTGTGTGTGTATATATATATATGAAAGCCATCCAGAAACCTGTGAAACCTCCATCCTTTCCTCATACCTCTTCATCTGTCAAGGCTCGAATATAGGAAGCAGTGAATGATGATCAATAATCAAACACCAAAATTTTGCTAGTTTAAGTCAGTCTGCTTAAGTCCCCCCGGAGAGAGGTGGGAACAGATGGAGAAGAGAATACACTCCTGCAGGCTAAAGGAAGGGGCTGTGATGCACTAATACAATAAACCCCCAAAGTAGAGAGAGGATAAGTCAGTTTCTGAAAGCAGCATTCTTTTTATTTTCCTTCTGGGTGAGATGCAGGTTATTCTGCACAAGCAGAACAATGGGGTGAGAAGCAGTAACTGACTCAAAATAACACCACAGCAAAGAATTAGGGATTTTCTTAGCCTATGATTCAGTCTACACAGTCATGTATCTCCCATCATGCATGACTGTAAAGGCCTGAGCATACAGAGGGCTCAGATATTGTAGGAAAGTTAGCTGACAAGGTAATAAAACACCTAAATCCTATCTACACATCAGCTGCTGCTTGTGAAGAATTACAGGTGTGGTTTTTGGAAGGATAAGACATACTGGAGCCAGTCCATGATTAGTAGCCAACAAACTGTTACTCAAAATCAAGGCTATAATGGTTACAGATGTTCCACAGGCATGTGACTGGCTCTTGCTCTTGAATCACCATCCACATGGCAAAACAGCTATGATGGTTTCAACTTCTAATAGGTGAATGAAGTGAGAAGGAAAACACAATGTCATGATTATATAGATTAGGTGGAAGGATTCCTGGCAGAGGGCCAGGAGACACTGTTTCTTCAGGGATGCTAGTTCATTTAGAAGATAGAAAGTACAATGTTAACTCTAACTACACATCAGCCTGGAAAGCTTAATCTACTACGAGTTAGAACAGGGGTGAACAAAATTGGCTCACAGCTAGGTGCCAGCAATTTTACTTTTGATGACCAGAGGGCACTCTTCTATTACATTTCTGCAATGGAGCTAGGAAGCAGGCTGCTAAAACTGGTCCCCATGGCAACCAGAAACATTATTTGTCAAGGTCTGCATTAGAACCATGTAGTGAAAATGCCTCCATTTATTTTCACGCTCACTCCAGTAACCCCGTAAGTGATGCAAACATGAACATGAGAAATACTGAGAGATAAACCCTAGCTCTGGGGTTGGTCTCTCTGCTTATTCATTCTCAGAGTTTTCTGCTGATGGTTTCTAAAATATGTTGTTGCAACAACAAGGACAGTTGGCATAACAACTCTTTAAAAGCTTTCTGAAGGAGAGAGATATATTTACCATCTGAAGTATAAACAGTGAAGAACAGCACAGGCTGGAGCTATACATCACTCCCTAAATACCAATAGGGCTGGGCAAAAGATTAGTTCAGCTGGAGCCTGTGCTGGTTTGGTGAATGGTAGTGATACAGTCTTAGAAAGACTGTGTGTTGTGTAAATCTACAGCTGGGTTGTACTAATCAATGTTCGGGGTGAAAGCGGTTGCAGCTCAGCAGCCTTTTTTGAAAAAATGTGATCTCTGCCCAATAATAATAATCTTCTATGACTGCCATAGAGGTATCAGAGCAAACTGGGACCCTATGGAATTTAAAAGTTCTACATTTGTGTAAACAGTACAGGATGCTGGATGCCAAATTCATAGCTGGCAAAAGTCTTTGAAGTCAATGAAACTGGCACTTCCACCAGCACATCATATAGTGCATATTTACATGGTGCCAACAGGAAGCTCAGTGCTTTAGGCGGGAAAGAAAACTAGCTCTTTTCCTGACAAGTAGTGTGCTTTGATGTTTTAGCACCCATGCCGGAGGGAGAGCGCATAGGCAGCAACAGAAATAGGATTTTCATTCCTCCGCACTACACTGTTGAGGAGAGGAGAAAGGCAAAAAGGCCGTCTAGGAGAAGCAGCTTGGAAGGTAGAAATATGGCAGACAGACTGACGGGGAGAAAGGAGGGGGTTGGTTGTGTGGGCTTAGTCCTCATACACTTACATAACTGAGAGGAAGCGGTGCTCTCGTACAGATTTGAAAAACAGATGCCCCTGCCCCTCTTGAAACAAGCAGGTGGGCATTAATATTAAAAGAATGGTAAGTCTTGTTTTTTTCCACCATTTGCTCTTGCTTTTCTTTTTTTATCCTACACTCAGCTTGTACAATTAAAACAGACCAATCAATTTCAGTTCTCATGCATTACTGTTCCATTGAGCAGGAGGTAAACAGTCCCAGAAATAGAGTAAATTTAAGCAAAAAGAACTGGGGTTTTTGAAAAACAGCTTCAATTGTGTAGACAATATGTGAAAACACTTCTTTTAAATTCTACGTATTCTTCTTCCAGATTGGTTGCCCCTTCCTTTCCAAATGTACATGATGCTTTTACATGTCAAAAAGACAGTGATCCAAAAAGATCTTATCTTTGCCTAAGTATATTTCTTTTCCTCCATTTGGAAACTCATCTTTTCTTCTGCAATGACCAACCTACTTCTTATTTTCATTCTGGTTTACAGCCAAGAGGAGGCAGCCACAGGCTGAGAAATTAGGACATGAATTCAATGAGTTTCAGTCCCAGATCTACCTAGAGTTACACATTCTGCTCTCCAGCAGCTCACAAAACAAACAAAATTACATACCAGCAGGCTCTCTAATATATTGCAATTAAAATACTGCAAGTATCTGTAAAAACAAACATTTTATATACAAACAGATTCTGCAAGTAAGCATTATAGTCAGGAAAATAAATACCAAAGACAGAAGTAGGGATTGGAAGGAAATATTTTCTTAACATAAGAATATTTTACAGATTACAGAATTATGGCTCCAATAAAAAAATAAAAACAAGATTAGATGTGGAATGTTTATTACATAAAAGGCTTATGAAAATTATGGCCACCTACAAGGCAACCCTTCATCTGGCATTTTAAAAAAGTGCCAGTTTAAGATTTTATACATATTTACAACACCCAAAGGCTCGAAGAAGAATTGCTGAGGCATATCAACCAATATATTGAATAAACAAGTAGCAAAATAATTTACGGTGAGGGAGGTATGTAAATATGTTTTGCTAAGAAGGTCGGTCGGTCTTTCTCTGATAAGAAAAGCCAGTGTTCAGTAACCACTCTGGAATCCAGCTTCACTTGTGTCAATATCGTGTTCCTTTACAAGGGAGGGATAAAGTACATTTATATAAAGTAAAAGTTGCACACTTTAAAGCTTTTTTTCTTTTTACTTATGTAGACCTGGAAGTCCTATTAATGAAAGAGCTGATCAAAAAGGTCACAACTGACCCAGCAGCTCTTAACTTTGTTTATAGTGCCATCAGGAATGTCCTATACTCAGCTGCTGAGGCGCAGATCCTAAAAAGTATTTAGGCTCCTAACTCCCATTGAAATCAAAAGAAGTCAGGAGCCTAAATACCTTTGACAATCTGGGCCTAACATTATTGGTATGACGGGGTCAGCCACCTTTGCCAGCCCTCATGCCAGCCCTGCCCAACACACCCTCAGCAGGTGCCAGGGGGAGGGCCAAAAGGGGGCGGGGCCAGGGACTCCTCCCTGTTGGTCCCACCCCCATGCGCGAGGCTCCTGTCCCCTGCTGGCTACGCTCCGCAGCAAGGGGCAGGAGTGGCATGCGCCATGGCTTCTCTTCCCTGCAGGCCCGACTCCCCAGTGAGGGGGTGGGCCAGCAGGGGACAGGAGCCGCAGGTGCCACGGCTTCTCTTCCCTGCAGGCCCCATTTCCCAGCAGGGAAGTGCAGCCAGCTGGGGCCTGAAGCCGCAGCACACAGCTCTTGTGGCGCTGGGGGGCGAGGCCAGCGGGGGGAGCAGGACTGGCACGTGTGCCAGGGGTTGCCGATCCCTGTGATATGAAATCTGCATTACCAATTATCAGATTGTGCAAACATTTTACCCAGGACTCCTCTGTTATATGCGCAAACACCACAATGGACAGGTATTTCACTGAAATCATCTGAACTGTGTCCCGATTGGTCTGACTGCTTAATGTCTCTATCAATACCACAAATAAGGCTCTTGCCTAAAGCCAACCATTTGAAAAAAGAAAGCTGGCTGTACACATCTGTGTACATTACTGTGTGAAACTCATTTGTGATTCTTCTAAACACACAGAGTAGTAAAACTTTATGAACTGTGCAGGTGACTTCAGCCCTGTTATTGTCCAGTTTGAGTTCTGGGAAATTTGCTGATCACAGGACCTCCATGACTCAATACTTAAGTGTCTATAAACTCCTGCACCGTAGTAGCATACAAAGCAAACCAACAGCCAGTGAAATGACCTCGGATTGTACAATAGGAGACTGCATTAGTTAAGGAATACACATAGTTTCTGTACTTGGTTATCAGTAGTCAGGACCATACTTCGGTCCTTAGCACATGCCCAGCTACTCACTCTAGGACAAATGCCTCAAATAGCATCATCACTGGCCCCCTTCCCTAAGACAAATGTGATCATTAGAGAGAGGATGATTATAAGGGTGTGACGGGGTGTTCACGCCACACTTGCCCCAAAGAGGACAATGGAGGCCAGATGGGCCAGTTAACCTATTAGGGCTGCCAGTGGGGGAAATTAAGGTTCATTAGGGGAAGTTCAGCTGTGCAGGAATAGCTGGGATTCTAAAAAGGCGGGAATGACCTGCTGTCATTCCCTGGGAGTAGGAGGTGTATTTGGGCAATTGTGCCAGGTAGCTTGCAGTCACTCCATGGAAGAAGGGAGTTTAGGCTGCTAAACCTGGGGCAGTCAGACAGGAGAGCTGAGAAGCAGAAAGATGTAGGAAGAAGTCCAGGAGTGGGGGCCCTGGTCTGGAACCCTGAGTGAGGGGCAGCCTGGGTACCCCTACCAGCCACTGGGGAAGTGGCACCATCAGGGCAGTGCATGAGAAGACTCCCTGAGGCCATTGGTTTGGCAGAACTTTGGGTGTGTCTACAGAGACTAAGAAAAATCCACAGCTGGTCCATGCCAGCTGTTTCGGGCCCACAGGGCTGTTTCACTGTTGTTTAGACCATCAAGTCTGGGCAGGAGCCTGAGGTCTGGGACCTTCCCGTATCGCAGGGTCCCTGGGCTCAAGCTCCAGCCTGAACCCAACAACGGAAGAGCCCTGCAGCCCAATCTTGAACTGGCTTGCATGGGCCAGTCACAAGTGGCCCACTGCTGTGCAGACCATGTTACCCCATCAGGGGAATACTAGTGACCGGCTGGAGGGCCAAGCCATGAAGTCCGAGTACCCTGAGTTGCAGAGTGAGAAAGAGAGACAGCAGGATGCGCAGCAAGCAACAGAAGGGGGCATCAGACCTGAATTGAGCTAATCCCCACTTGCAACCACAAAGAAGGCACCCTCCGCTGTGAGCAGAGTGCCCCTGTGACAGAATGTGATACCTAACATCACACACTCCATTAGCTGCTCTCTTATTATAACAACACACCTGATTCAGCTTCTTGAACTCCACCACTTGGAAGAAGATGTGCTCCAGGATGTGTTTGGCATCTTGCTGCTCCTTTGGGAGTTTATTTGTTACCCCTAGGATATCACCACATTTTCTGACATAAAACTCCAGGTCATCTTCAGTACCTAACAAGTGAGAGGAAATCACAGAGTGAAGGAGACAAATCAATCACTCTCTCTCTCTTTCTCACACACCCCCATTAATATCAAATTAGCTGCAACCCCACCACTGAGGTTCACAGCAGGATCAAGGATTCTGACTGGCCCTACTAGATCCTGCCACTGAACATTTTAAAGTAATTTTCATCACAAATTAGTGAGGGAATCTAGAATCCTCTGACTTCCAGAGCTGTGGTAGCTTTCTCTTAGACAACGAGGAGACAAAGGCAGGGGAAAAAGAAAAGTCACGCTACTATTGACATTTTAATCTGCAACAGTGTACTATGCCATGCAAATGAGAAGAATATTTTCTATGAACTTAATTTCCAGAGCTACTTAAGAACTTCTAACCCTAGATGAAATCAATGGAGGGCTGTAGGTGCTCAGTACCTCTGAAAATCAGGCCCCACATTCCTACTGCATCTAAAATGACTCATTATTTTGCTAAAGACTTCCTCAAATAGGATTTCTATATAAATATGAAAGGAATCCAACTTCAGAAGTTTGCCTTGCTTACATTTGTTTGTAATCTGTGCAAGACGAGCTTTCTCAGACGAGAAAGTTTCATCTAAATCAAACAGGTCCAGATTGGGAGGAGGTAATTCTCTGAAAGCAGGTGGGAAAACCTACAAGAGAAGATTTAATGTAATTTACTGTGGGAAAAAAAAGAAGAAATATGTATTTCATTGCAAACTGAAGATGTGCGTCGTAAGCCATACATATCTTGTGATATGTAAGGAACAGTGTCTCCAACAACCTGTCTTGCTGCTGCAGGAACAGCTCTGTGGTGAGCTCAGCTAGGAGGGATGAATGGAGAGAGCAGCTCTGGTGGTTCTGTTGCCTATTGCGGGAGCCTAACTGACTCTGCCCAAACCCAAGGAAATAGTTAAAATACTGACTGTGGCCCCGGGACCGTTCTAAATTGACGTTTGGCCTTCACACTAAAAAGGTTGGGCACTACTGGCTCAGAGCAACAGAGGGAGATCTGCGAAAATGCTGATGTAGGAAGTATTTTAACATCTCCAGGAAGTATGGAGTTCTGCCGGCAGCTGTCTCAGTTTGCTAACCCTGTGTGCACTTAAGGGCTTTCATCATTTTGAATCACAAGACTTGGTTGAACACACATTCACAGGACCATAAAGAGTGCTACTTTATAAGAGACAGGCCCTGGCATATAATATGGCACTCAAATGGGTAATGCTCTACTGTTTCTCTGTCTCCTTCACAGTTTTTAAAATAAAGAGAGGGTCACATTACAAGGAGCATTCTATACATCTATGTCCATCAGCAGCTTGGTCATGTACCATTACTCACAGCTGGCTGGAGAGCAGGTAGTGGAGTCTCAAACTGAGGCTGAATGAGCTGGAGAGGCTCGTGTTTCACATTCAGCTGTTCATAAGATCTACAGTCAAGAAAAAGGCAAAGTCTGAGGAGAGGAGATGATAATATTGTCTAGTTACACTGATGTGTTCCATACAGGCTGTGAATCTGAATTTGCCCAGGACACCCTATTTGTGCCAATGTGCCATGGGGTCCTTAATGAGCAGTTACACGGTAACTGATCTTTGTGGCAACTACAAAGCAATTGCTTATAGAAAATGGACAAGCACCCACTACAGCCCAGCCAGACTTCTCGGCTTTTCTATTTGTGACCTGTGGCATGTTTAAATTCAAGCGTCTCATGATGGAAGTTCAGTGCACTCATCTAATAAGCACCTTACAATAACACATTAAGGAGATGAAAGTATTTCCCTCATTATACACATGCTTACAAACACACAAAGAGGAAATGCAGAATAAGACAAAAAACACAAATAAAAATTTCACAGCTGCTGACTTGATAACTTTAGGGAGTGATGTTGTATCCAGCTGATAAATGGACATATCGAAGAGGGTTGTGAAATCTCGTGGATTCTCGTCTCCCTCCTGGAGACACACTCGTAGTCTCTCAGACAGCGTGGCTATATCCGGAAGCATTGTATAGTCTGAAATCTGAACACCATGACACTGCTGTGAGTAAGGGGATTTCAACATGTAATAGGCCCCTTACAAATTTGCACTTCACTTAAAAAAGTTCTTTCCCCCTGTAACTCTTCACAATACAGGCCACCATATCTGGTTTAGGAAAGTCACAAAGAACTATTTAGTTATATGTAAAAAGGAAGTGGACCTAACTGTACAAAAGATACAAAACAGAGACATTAAAGCATAGATGTTGAAATGACTGAACTACATTATCAGCAATAAATATTTTCAAACCAATATGTACATTTAATTTTGCAGTAATGGGTATCTTGCACTAAGGCAAACCTAAATCTTTCTATGCTCAAGACATATAAATTGTGATCTCACTTGTCCTATCTGAGTAATATGCTACATTTGAATTTCCCCGTCTTTCACTTGGTAAGAGGGGCTGAAGGCAGCTCACTCCATGGTGTTCTGAAGTCAATGGCCAAAGACGGCTGCTCCAGGCTCTTGTGCTTCAGGAATTAGCAGGTGTGCCAATTCTGATGCTGATTAGTGAATTGCAAGTTTGTCGCATTGAAGTTTAGGCTAACGTGTTACTTATATACAATTCCCCTTTCCGTTGGTTGTGAGAGGTATTTCCAAAGTAAAAGAAAATAGATACACATGTAACATTTTTCAAAAGTTGCCCCAAAAATCGATCGGTAGGATGGTCTCCACTCAGCTACAGAAATGTTCTATTTGCTACATGCTTGTCCCTGAAGTGTGAGGCTCAGAGCAGAAATGTAAAACATATCAGACTGGAGTAGCAGTCTCCTCAATGAAGTTTAATTTAAACTAAAAAAGTCTGGCAAACGGGAGTTAAATTGGATGCAGACACCTCCAAGACCAACATTTTATGATGAATCACTATCTACAAAAACTATTGTAGAAAATCCTAATCCACATGTGGCAAAAATGCCAGGGATATCTCCAAAATTTTCCCCAAACAGAGTTTTAGTTTTTGAGAGCTTGAAGTTCATTCATTACAATATTTGGACACAATATCAACAACAAAAGCCACATTAGAAGCTACATTAAAATGCTGTTTGTTCTTACGTATATCTCTAAAATGCTGAACATTCGAGATCAGGACCCAACCTCATATATCTAGGTAAAAGTTTGACCAGAATATCGGGGTTACCATCCCCGCTGATATCTCAAAGAGCTTAGATAATGAAGACCGAATGTATCCTGATCTGTGAGACTCCAGATTGCAGGAGTTTAAGTGACATTGTATTTTAATGTCTTCTTGTTATTTTCATTCAGTGGCAACTGATGTGTTACTACTCATTTGATTTTCGTTTATTATACACTTTTTAAAAAAAATCTAACAAAATTCTCTGCTAAGTAGAGAGCTGGCTTTCCAAGTTTCAGTCTGAAAAGAATTTTTACACCTGAAAATGAAATAAAACTCCGAAGGGGTCTGTAATAAGAACATGGATTAAGCCCTTAAATATGGGTTGCTGGCAGAAACTTCTGTAATTCTGGTCATAGTGGATTAGAAAATTATTAGCTACCACATGGTGAATGTCTCTTACCTCAGGGTCCTCTGCATCAATCTGATTTAAATGGATGTCTGTTGTTGTGAGCCACTGAAAGATCACATCCTATGGAAGCATAGATGTGTATTACGTTTTTGGAGTGTCCGAATAACTTACTATAATGCGAAAACAGTTCAAAACTCCTTGGGAAATCCACTTGATGGAAGAGAAGGCATAAACATGAAAGAGCTAGATAACACAGTAAGAATATTGGGGGGAAAAACTAATAATATGAAGAGTATTCATATCACTTAGCAAAGCAACAAAACATGGCAAAGAGTGCATGTGGAGTGGATGCAGATCAACTGTAAGCCAAGATGAAAACCAGTTCTGTTCACCGACCTGAAAAACACAGGCTGTCTGAGGGTATAAGTGCTCTTGAAATATGTAATAATGGGCAAACGATTGCTGATTTGTATTTTATGGAGAATACCTGAATAGTAAAGATTGCCAGCTACTGTACTTGTAGAAGGATCCTGGGGACAAACTGTTGATGTAAGCAAGTGTAATTCCACTGACTTCAGTCAAGTTGCATTAACTTAGAGAGGTTAATATGGCCTTATGTCTTTAATGTGTATTTGTAAAGCAATGTAAATCCAATTTGTATAATTAAATGTAAGTCCATCAGTCAATCAGAATGTTCATTTCATTATATCTGTTTTAACAGGACAATACACAGAGAAGTGTGCGAAGCTCAAGAAGCAGTTGACAAATGAAACTACAAAAAAGTCACCTTATAAAAAAAAATATACAAAAACTGAAAGAATGTGTAGACAAACTGCCTAATAGTTTGGATCAAGTAGAACAGAGTTATCTAGTGATTAGAACAAGGGAATGATTGTTATACCAAAACTCTCTTCCAAGAACTACCCCTGAATCTTTGCATGAGCAGTGGCAAGTAATTTAATTGCTCTGTGAAACCTATGTCACTTAACACAATGCTTCCCCCCTTTAAAAAAAACAGACAAGGAAGATAATACATCCCAACCTTTGTAAAGCATTTTGTGATCTTTAAACAAAAGGAGCAGTAAGTACAAAATATTATTAATTGTGTTGCCATATTTGTATCTGTAACAAACATCTGCTACATAGTGACCACAAAACCTAAACACACATGAACAGGATAAGGAGGGCTGAAACAGCAAATGAATTATAAAATCCCTCTTTGCAACATACACAGGTAGGTACCCAACTGCTATTCGTGCCTTTGAAAAATCTCCCTCACTGTCAATGCCAAGTCTGCTTCTCCATTTCCCGACTGTTTCATAGTGGGTTCTACTGGCACCTTTAAAGACTAACAAATTTATTTATCGCATGAGCTTTCGTGGGAGAAATCCCACTTCGTCAGATGCTTGAAGATAAGTTCCAGACTAACACGGCTACCCCTTTGGGACACAGTTCTAGTATCTGTGCTCTGGGAACAAACTGCAAGTGTTGGGTATGTTTGTGAACACTATGAAAAGATTAATGATAATTTAAAAATACATTTTTAAAAAGTCACCATGATCTTGCTGTTCTCTTCTTTATCCAAATACTGGTCACTGAACATGTGGCAGGACCCCAACACTGCCATCTTTCCACCTTGGTTCTGTCAACAAAGATAACATATAAAAAAAAAAACTTCAGATCACAAATATTTGAGGGGATTCATATCAAGCTCTAAACTATTAAGTTAATTAGAGGACAACAGGAACTTTGGAACAAGAAGTAAATATGGGAACTTGCAAAAGAGCAATGCATAGCACTAGTATAAAATACATGCATTCCTTTAGCAGGCTTATTTTTTAACAACATATTTTAAAAGTAGTGCTCTGCATTAGTGGTATTAAAGACACATTTCATGGCCAACCCTCAATTCAGAGTAATGAATAAGATTACACCAATAAGTGAACTTTTTGTATTTTATTGGTGTTTTTGTCATCTTAAAAAAAAACTACTCATGAAAAGAGCAAGAAAGAATAAGATCTTAAATGAGATTAGTACAAAGCTAATCTCTCATGCAACTTTCTTGAGTAGTTCAGAATCAGTTCCTGCAAAAGTGAGGCATGCATGCAAGTCAACATAGCTTTCAAAGCCCCAGGGTAGCTAACAAAAGAAAGGCATTACAATTTTGGTCTTCGTAAGAGAGTTATAAAAGACGCAGACAAGTGTATTTAATTAGCTGAATTTAAAATGTCATATGAAGAATTCTACAAAAGGACATCCACCCCCCTAAAAAAAAGTTTTCAAGACAGCATAATAAACAGTAATATTTCTTGTGGGCACCAAAATTAAAATTCATGGCAAATAATGTAACCAGGAACACTGCAGTGGCAAAGAACTTGAAGTTGTTTCAAACATGGTTTCCAGTTTACTTCTACTGAATACAGGATAAACACAATGGTAAATTTCTGACCATGAATGGAATACTTGTGCTTTCTCTTTGGCTCCTGCTTGGTAAAGGACCCCACGAAATGAAGCAACCTAAAGCAAATGACTTCTATCCCCTACAACATTTCAGCAGGAGAGCATCCTCAGCTGTTACTGTTCCCTAGAATCACAAAAATGTAGAGCTGGAAGGGACCTTGAGAGATCTAGTCCAGCTATTTTTACAGGACCAAGTACACCTAGATAACTGTAACAGTCTGTACCCTGTGTTCATCCTTTTTCCAAAACAATGATATATTTTGTACAAAGTATGCCCTCAGAAGAAAGAAAGAATGAGAAATAGAGGCTCCAAATTCACCGCTCTCTGCTCATGGCAGCAACAACACTTGAAGAAACACTGAACTGCGGGAATGGTTCTGGTCTGGAGGCTTCCAGCCAGTAAAGAGCATATGGTGAGAAAAATCTTTGCTTTCAATCCATTTAGCTTGCTAAATTAGTTATCAGTCTGTGTTTTATCTTATTTTCTTTGTAACCAATTCTGACTTTTATGTCTCATTACTTGTAATCACTTAAATTCTATCTTTCTGTAGTTAATAAACTTGTTTTACTGTTGTATCTATACCAGTGTCTTTGGAGATAAGTGTTGGGTACCTCCACTTGAGATAACAAGGTTTGTGTGTATCTTTCTCCACTGAAAAAAAAATCATAGGCTTTAGATGAGCTTGCACAGTCCAGTAGAAAGCTGGGCAGCATAAGACACACATTTCTGGAGGAAGGTCTGGGACTGGGAAGTTGCTGGTGTCACCCTCTATGTAATTCATCAATGACTGGCCTGAGCATCATGTAATTCAGCTGTGACCGTTGCAACAGCTAGAGACTGTGTACCAGCAGGACCAGGAGTGGTTCCTTTACCAGTGAAGCAGTGTAAAAGGCACCACAGGGTGAAGATTAGAGAGGATGCAGCTGTACCTTGGGGAATTTCACAATCCTCCCTGGAACTTGGCAGGCATTTATTTAAACTGTTCTTTAAAACCCTGTAATGATGGGGACTCCACAACCTCTCTCAGACGTCTATTCCAGTGCTCAATTATCCTTACGGTTAAATTTTCCAAATATCTAACCTAGATCTCCCTTGCTGCAGATTAAGCCAATAACCTCTTGCACTACTTTCAGTGCATATGGAGAACAATTGATTACTGTCCTTTTTATAACAGCCATTAACATTTTGAAGACTTATCAAGTTGCCCCTCAGTGTTCTTTACTCAAGACCAAACATGCCCAGATCTTTTAAGCTTTTCTCATAGGTTAGGTTTTCTAAACATTTATCATTTTGGTTGCTCTTCTCTGGATTTTCTCCACCTCTTCCTTGAAGTGCGGTGCTCAGAACTAGACACCGTACACCAGCTAAGGTCTTCCCAGTGCCAAGTAGAGCAGGACAGTTACCTCCCAGGTCTTACATATGACACTCCTGTTAATACATCTCAGGCTGATTTGCAACTGCATCACATTATTGACTCATGTTCAATGTGTAAACCACTTTAATCCCCAAATCCCTTTGTGCAGTTCTACTGTCTAGCCATTTATTCCTCATTATGTACCTATGCATTTCATTTTTCCTTTGAGTGTAGTACTTTGCACTTATCTTAATTTCATCTTGTTGAATTCAGACCCACACTCCAATCTGTCAGGGTCATTTTGAATTCTAATCCTGCCCTCCCAAGTGCTTGCAATCCCTCCCAGCATGGGGTCATCTGCAAATTTAATAAGCATGGTCTCCATTCCATTTTCCAAGTCACTAATGAACATATTGAAGACTACCAGACCCAGGAGTGACCCTTATGGGAGTCTACTAGATACATCACCCCCAGTTGGACAGGAAACCATTGATAACTACTCTGAATAAAGT
Source organism: Pelusios castaneus (assembly GCA_007922175.1). Taxonomy (NCBI): domain Eukaryota; kingdom Metazoa; phylum Chordata; order Testudines; family Pelomedusidae; genus Pelusios; species Pelusios castaneus. The sequence goes on along the minus strand of ML685852.1, from coordinate 6,270,026 downwards.
CTTTCAGCTACTTATGCACCTCTTCTATAGCAATTTCATCTACACCACATAGCCCTAGTTTTCTTATGAAATCAAAGTATAAACATCAAGATACATCATGTCTACTGCTTCCTCCCTATGCACTAGGCCAGTCTTCACAAAGAAGGAAATTAGGTTAGTCTGGAATTATTTGTTCTTGACAATCCATGGGGGCTATTCTTTATAACCCTAATATTCTCCAGGTGCTTACAAACTGACTGCACAGTAATTTATTCCAATATCTTTCCAGGTACCAAAGTTAGGCTGACTGGCCTATAATTCCTTGGGTCCTCAGTTTCCCTTTCTAAAGAGAGGGACAATGTTTGTCCTCTTCAGTCTTCTGGGACATCTCTCATCCCCCATGAGGTCTCAAAGACACAATAGTTCCAAGATTGCTTCTGCTAGTTTCTTAAGTACCCTACGATGACTTTCACAAGGCTATAATGACCTGACTACATCTAACTTATCTAAATACAGTGGTACTTGACTTATCCAATCTAAATGGGACCAGGGCCAGACCAGAGAATAAAAAATTTGGATAATTCAGAGACTAAGCAAAGAACTTCCCATATTCTTTTTTGTGCATTGGTGGTTCAGTCAATACTGAGAGCCGGATAATGGGGGCTCATATAAATGAAATGCTACTGGACTCTTTAATCTGTTCTTCCCCTATTTTGGCTTACATTCCTTCCCCCTGTTCTTAATATTAACAATGTTATGTATCTTAGCACAATTTACTTTTTTAGAGAAAACTAAAGCAAAATCAGCCTTCCTGATGTTGTCTGTTAAGCACTCTCCTTTTTCTGCTACATAGAGACCTACAATTTCCTTCCTCTTTGTCTTGCTCCTAGCATATTTAAAGAACTACTTCTTATTGCCTTTCATGTTCCTTACTAGGTTTAACTTACTGTGCCTTAGTCTTTCAGATTTTGCCCCTACATGGTTGTGCTATTCTTCTGTAGTCCTCCTTAGCCAATTTGTCCATTTTCCCACTTTTTATACAATTCCTTTTAGGTTTTCAGGTCATTAAAGAACTCCTGATGGAGCTATGCTGGATTCTTCCTATTTTCCAAATTATTCCTTCACACCAGGATAGTTTGTTGGTGCACCTTTAAATAGTGTCTCCTGGAGAAACTGCCAGCTTGCCTGAACTCATTTTTCCTTTACATTTTCTTCCCATAGGACCTTACCCCTCTGAATTTGTTCAAGTCTGCATTTTTGAAGTCCACTGCCCAAGTGTGCTGTCCTCACACCTTCCTTTCCTTATAAACATGAAACCTATCACTTATTGATCACTTTCACCTAAACTGCCTTCAACTTTTAAATTCACAGTCATATTTTTCTCTATTAGTCAGAATCAAGGCTGAAATGGCTGTCCACCTGGCTGTTTCCTTTACCATCTGAAGCAAAAACTTGTCCCCAATTCATTCCAAGATCTTATTCGAAATTTTGAATATGCTGTATTATTTTTCCAACAGATGCAGGGATAATTAACGTCCCCCATTACTACCAGCCCAGAGTTTTGGATATTTCTGTTATTTGTTCTCCAAACACCTCATTCACATCATCCACCTGATTTCCGTATTAAATTTATCTACTGTTCTATTATATATTGCTATTCTTTTCCCTACCTCACTCCTCTCAAACAGATTATATATTTTCTTTCTAATCCTTTTCTCTGCTCTGACAGAGATTCTACCATTGTCTTCAGCTTCATCTTCCAGCATTTTATCTATAATTTCTTCCAGCTAAATAGGGGGAAAAAATTAATTAATTAAAGATCACTTGTGTCCCCTTGACTTTCATACTATTATAGCAAAAGGGAGATTGGCAGGGAAAGTAAGTGATGAGAACTCTGATGGAAAAAAAACATTTTCTTACCCCATTTGAGGAAAGATGCAGAACCATCATAAAATCAATGGCAATCTTGTTGAGAATCAAGGGCCAGATTTCCATGCAGCTGAGACACACTATCGTGCACCCAAAACATCCAAATTGTTTCACTTGTGCAGTGAAATCAGATCACACACAAAATTATGAATTAGGTGGATGGACATATGCAGTTATCTGATTTGCACATGCAATTGTGTGCTTGAATCAATTTAAAAGACTGGCTTTGAATGATCTGGTTCTCACCTCACAGTTAAATTTTCATTTAATTTTCTAACTACAACAGAATAAAGTTAGTCATTCAGAAATTTAGGGAGGATAACATTCACTAAAATTTAATTAAAAAGAGCTTTTAAAAATATATTACTCACTTAGGCCCAGTCTCCTTTGTGAAAGAAACCTACCAGCAGCAATTAGGTTTAAATTTACATTTCTGATCCAGTTTCCCTGACCTGTACCATATAGGATTTTTTTTCGATCAGACAACCCTCTTAGACTTCAGTTACTAATCCATGCAGCTGACTACCTGGGGACTGGGATAAGCACTTCAGGGTCTAATCCATAAGACAGTTTTGTTATTATGGTTCTCAGATAAAATACTCCTGTCCATACTGGTCAAGGGAAGAAGCTAGAATCCAGCTAAACAATAGCAGTGTTAAAACACAATTGTAAACAGCGAGGTTCTGATCCCGGTGCGGACAAGGCTTTACCTAACTGGCAATTAACATGTTACAGGAATGTATGTTTGTGCATGAGATTTCAAGCTGACTACACATATAAACACGTGCGCCATAAATATAAGAAGGGATGGTGAGTGCGAAAACTGTTCTGTCTTTGCTTGCTATGGAAGTAGGCGGGCTGTGATTTGGCAAGTATTGCTCCAATTTCACCCATCTTAGATGAGCTGGCAACGTAATAATATGACTTCATGCACTATTATCGCCTCTGATGTTTTACGGGGTCTATTCTACCCACAACAATCATGTGTAACTTGGTGCACATTAAGGGGAGAAGTCCTTACATCAATAAGATACCAAATATAAAGAATCATTTTTAACATATTAATAGTTAAATTTAAGAATAGTTTAGTACTTATTGGGGAGAAACATTTGCAAATTAAGAAGTACCAAACCAAAGTCAATGGCTAAGATTATGGGTACAAAATCTTTTTCAATTACAAAAGTCCTTAACTCAAAATGTCTATGCAGCCGAACTGATCATCTCACTTCCCAGATGGTGGAAAGAGAGTCAAACAGGAAATAAAAAACAAAAGTGCATAAACTTTGGTGGGGATCAAACTTTTTACTTCTTTGAACTCTGTACAATAGAGTTTCCAACAAAAAAGGATAAAGAACTGTCAAGCTGATTCAAGGGTTTGTAGGAGCATTGGGAGTAGAAACAGGTGTGCATAGATCTGCCGTACCATATAATTATATCTCTTTACTGGGGGACGGATAGCTTATTTCATGCAGCATTGTACCTTATAATGGTAAAAAGCCAGAATTGGTCTGTTGAGTGGAAAGCAGACCGATCCTGTGGACAGAACAGCCACTGCCGGTTTCATCACATTTAGCGTAGCACCAAATGGATATACAAAAGTGAGAGCCCTGCAGAAAATACAAGCATTTTATTAATGTCTGCTAAAGTTCAAAGACTGGACTTTTGATTTGTTAATGATATTCCTAAGCAATGATTGATATTTAATCCTGCATTGATTTTATGGCATATGGGGCATTAGCAATATTAACCAAACTGAGGCTCAGATTTTCAAATGCATTCATTGGCGCACATGCAAGTCATGGTCTGTGTGCATAAATCCTGACTTGTGTCAGGGATGGGGCATGCTCACTAAAGCACACTTCTGAAATCTTGCTGACGAGAAAGTAACCCAGATTTATTCTGGAGTTTTTCGTGATTGGAATTTTCAATAAATGTAAGTGTAACCTTTTGATTACCCATCATGTATTCCTAGATATAAGAAAGAAGTAGGGGTAATTAACTCTCATACAACTAAATACTCTGGAACATAATTATACTAAATATTTCTGCACTTAAATTCTTCCATGTAATGGGCATCATAATCAGTAAAGCCCCAAAATAAACAAGACAGAACAATCAGTTACAACTGTTAATGGAAAGACTGAAGGTTCTTCAGGATTCTTCTGCCCCACTGCAAAGTAAAAGAATTACAAGGGGAAGGAAAGAGGGAGAGCCACCAAATAATACAAGTGTACGAGTTTCCCTGAGTTAGCACTTTCTTTCCTTTTGAAGTGAAGCTCTTCTTGCATATGTCGAACTCGTTCATTGTGCAAGTCTGCGGGGTACTAGGTATCATCCCCATTTAATGTCCTTTCAGTCTTTTCAAATCCACACACAAGGTTCATTTGATCATCACAGGTCTGGACTGGAGGAATATTTGGAAGTCCCTTTAGAACCCATCATTGTTACTCTTGGACTGTGTGGCACGTGTTGCTAAAGAATGCACCCATTTTAGGCTTCAAACTTGAGAAACAAGAAGCTGAGACCAAGAAATGCACTAGGGCATCTCAACAGAAATGCTGAATACTTCAGCATTGCCCCCACCCAGTAATTTAACACTCCAGAGGAAAGATTCTGTATAATAGCGAAGAGGCTAGTGTGGAAAAGACACCTACTGTGAGTCATTTTCACTGTTGTCTTCATCCATTATCCCAGGCACTGCCTTCCCTGCAGCTCTGCTGATTTCCCTAGAAGAGATGGAACCACAAATCTGAGTAAAATTACATGGATTTGCAACCCTGTTACTCACAGCTTTATATCCCCAAAACAATTACCTATTCAAAACTCCATTGGAGACCAAGGCTTCCTTAGGATGGAAGTACTTATAATATACATTTCTCACCACAGCATCTTAAAGAAAAAAGAAGGAATTTAAATCTTTTATGGTGGCACTGTGACTAGTGATTAGAACACGAGATTAAGAGTGACAAGATGCAAGTTTGAGTCACATGGTATTTTTAATGTCACAATCCTGTGGTTTAGTTGGTTCCCAGCATAACTTGGAACAGCCTTAACCAGTGGCCTCTTTTTGGACCCACAGCTTCAGGCATCAAAAGACTGTGGGAACACTTATTTAAAGATTCAGATGAAGAGATGCAGACACTTAATCACCCAATGTGCAGGCACAATCATATGTCTGTGTCTTCACTTGAACCTGCAATTATTTGCAAGCACAGACACTATGACCAGGTTTAAGAAAAAAAATCAGGTCCAACAAGTTCAAATTTTTATTATATGTTTTAGATGTTTCCAAAACTAGGATGAACTCAATGCAACTCTGCTGCTCACTACCTAAATGCCATTAAAACATCTGAAAAATGTCTTATTTGGTGATGACAGTGCATATTTATACTTGGATATTACAAGAATGGCTGAATGGAATTTTACTAGGCTGCAAAGAAAAAAAACACTGTGGGGTAGAGAATGAATGTGGAATAACTCGGCTCACAGAGTACTTTTTTCTTCTGAAGGATAAAAACATTTGAGGAAATAGAAGGTTTATAATGGAAGTAGCTTTAAAATCCTAATTTGTAATAGACAACTGTACAAGGCTTGCATTTACAAAGTTCAAGTTACCATTATTGACCATGATTCCATACTCTTCTAACAAGAAGTTAATATTGGTGTCATATCGAGATTCACCACCTTCTCCCAACATCACCAGGATATCCCCACCCTCTTCTAGATATTTCTTCAGAACCTCAAACTAAAACAATAAGAAAAAACACAAGAAGACAGTCAGAGGAGCTAAATACAGTACTCCACAGGGCTGTATGGAAATGAGACATATGTGGTTTCAGCTGTTTGCAACCAACTTGATCCTGTAAGATCAAGAAGCATTCAAATCTAAATACATGTAAAACAGGCTTTCCCAAACAATAATGCTATCACAGAATGTTCTGTGCCATCTTTCTTCTGTCTTCCTAAGCAAATCTGGAAGCATAACTAATCTTCAAACCACTGTTGGCTTTTTTGCTTTGTTATGAATGTTTCTTACCTCAGCTGCAGTGAACTTCTCTCTGGGCCCTGCTGTAATCCACAATTTTACCCCAGCTAGCTTCTCAGATGTGATCTCATCTTTTAAGCTACAAATAAGTTAATAAAGAGACTATTATATCATGTACATTTTGATACAGTCCACGACTGAATCCTGAGCTGCATCTTATGAAAAGAGCCAGGCAGAGGAATACAAAGTAAGTCACTTCAGTCACTTAACATCTGTTTACTCTAGTTTTACTTGATATTTTATTATCCTAAATAAATAACTACAAATTTGAACTGATTATGAAGGAAAGTAAGTATTCTAGAAAGAAACTGGACAGATCCACAACTAATGTAAATTGCTACAGCTCGACTTCACTAGAACTATGGCAATTACATCAGCTGACGACCAGCCCCACTATTTTAATTTTCTGTGTTTTAATTCTGATCACAGCAGAGGGGCCAATACCATGAACTTGATGTCAAACTAGGGTACAAATTACCTTAACATCTTTGCCTATCATTAGATATTCCCTTCAATGCAAACTAGAACACAACCATTTGCAACCTCAACTAAGCTCTGTCCCCTCCATTATCACTGTAAAGTCAAAAAATAGTCCTCCAGCATCATGCAACACCAGAGCTACAACTAATGCCACTGGGTAGAACCAAAAGACATAATACTTTTAACTTTCTATTAACAGTCACACATTTCTACTTTATGAATTACCCCTCAAAGTCAGCATTAAAATGGTCCCATCTCCAGTTAGCTAGCATGTAATTACTTATTGATGTGAGTGTCACTCTTGTGCTACAAAGCACGACAAAGAAAGCTGAAGAAAGTCACTCACCTCTGTATCTTCCATTTGTTGCGAAGTCTCTTCTGTAAGGACTTGTAACCACTGTTGACACTGAAAATCTCCTTTTTGGATGCATTGAAGACTATGGTGTTCCGAGGCTCCGTCTCCATTGCGATCTCAAGAATAAAAGGAAGGGACAGAAAATAATGAACACATGCAGGCAGATGCTGCTGGTGTGGAATGTGTTAGTGCAGGATGAATTTAGCCTAAAGTCTCTTTGATGATGTTATTTAAAACCTTTACTACATTTTTAAATAACATATGGACAGAAATATAAAATAAAACTAAAACCTATAAAACTAAACATCCCCATGAAATAAAAAAGAGAAGTACTCAAGCTTTCTCATTTTGTTTCCTCACAATATTTACTCAGATTTATATCAGATTCACCAATATTTTGTATTGAAAAACCATAAAAGGTTGCAGCTCTCAATTTTAATGTTTTTTGTCATTTCCAAAGAATTAATATGACACCCCTAATCTAAGCAGTTTTGGGCAAGGACCTTGTCTGCTTGCTGAAGAGGAATTAACACACTTTTGGCATCCTATAAATAAAAGAAATAACCACTAGTTCCGGCTCCTAGCTGTAGTCTCTTGGAGGTTGAGGTTGAAGCACACGCGCCGTGAATCGGATGGGTTACTGGTCAAACTTAGGTTACATCCAAACTAGCATTTTCTGGCAAATTCCTAATCACCGCAATACCAACCAGTAGCAGCAAAGGCATTTTTACTGCCCGACTCAGCAAAACAGGGCTAAAAGAAGCATTCTATGGACAACTAACAGAAGTTTCCAGATCACAGGCCCTGGTTCTTATGGGTGACTTCAATTATCCTGACATCCGCTGGGAAGGTAATACAGCAGTGCACAGGCAATCCAGGAAGTTTTTGGAGAATATCAGGACAACTTCCTAGTACAAATGCTGGAGGAACCAACTAGGGGCCTTGCACCTCTAGACCTATTCCTCACAAACAGAGAAGAATTGATCGGGGAAGTAGAAGTAAATGTCAACCTGGGCAGCAGTGACCATGAGATGGTAGAGTTCAGGATCCTGATCAATGGAAAGAAGCAGAACACACACCCTGGACTTCAGAAAAGCAGATTTTGGCTCCCTTAGGGAGCTGATGGGCAGGATCCCTTGGGGAGCTGATCTGAAGGGGAAAGGTGTCCAAGACAGCTGGCTGTATTTTAAAGAAACCCTGTTAAAGGCACAGGAAGATAACATTCTGATGTGCAGAAAGAACAGCAAATGTGGACGGCGCAAAGCGTGGCTTAGCAGAAAACTCTGCGGTGAGCTGAAACATAAAAGGGAAGCTCACAAGAAGTGGAAGCTTGGACAGATGACAAAGGAGGCGTATAAAGATATTGCTCGGGACTGCAGGGATAAAAGCAGAAATGCCAAAGGACAATTGGAGTTGCAGCTAGCAAGAGATATGAAGGATAACAGAAAGGGGTTCTAGAAGTATGTTAGCAACAAGAAAAGGATCAGGGGTGGTCTAGGTCCCTTACTGAATGGGGCAGGTACCCTCATGGTGGATGATGCGGAAAAGGCTGAAGTATTCAATGCTTTTTTTACTTCAGTCTTCACAAGGAGGGCCAGCTCCCAGGCTACTACATGGGGTAACGCGGAATGGAGAGAAGAGCGGCCCTCGGTGATGGAAAGTCAGGTTAGGGAATAAAAGAAATTGGCTGTGCACAAGTCCATGGGGCCAGATGAACTGCATCCGAGGGTGGTGAGGGAGTTGGCTGAAGTGATTGCAGAGCCACTGGCCATTATCTTTGAGAACTCGTAGCGAACGGGGGAGGTCCCGGAGGATTGGAAAAAGGCAAATATAGTACCTATCTTCAAGAAAGGGAAAAAGGAGGATCCAGGGAACTACAGACCGGTCAGCCTCACCTCAATCCCTGGGAAAATCATGGAGCAGGTCCTCAAAGAATCCATCCTGAAACACTTGGAGGAAAATAGAGTGATCAGGAACAGTCAACATGGATTCACCAAGGGCAAATTGTGCCTGACCAACCTGATTTCCTTCTATGATGAGATGACTGGATTTGTGGATGCGGGAAGTGCGTTGACGTGGTATACCTCAACTTTAACAAGGCTTTTGATACGGTTTCCCATGGCATTCTCATCAGCAAGTTAAGGAAGCATGGTTGGACGAGTGGACCGTAAGGTGGATCGAAAACTGGTTAGATCAACTGGCTCAGCGGGTAGGAATCAATGGCTCGATGTCTAGTTGGCAACCGGTAACGAGTGGAGTGCCCCAGGGGTCGGTCCTGGGGCCGGTTCTATTCAACATCTTAATTAATTATCTTGATGATGGGATAGACTGCGTCTTGGTAAGTTCGCGGATGACAGTAAGCTGGGGGGAATGGTAGATACTCTGGAGGGCAGGGACATGATCCAGGGAGACTTGGACAAATTGGAACACTGGGCTGAAAGAAATCTCATGAGGTTCAGCAAAGTCCTGCACTTAGGACGGAAAAATCCCATGCACTGCTACAGGCTGGGGACCGATTGGCTAAGTAGCAGCGCTGTAGAAAAGGACCTGGGGGTTATGGTGGACGGGAAGATGATTATGAGCCACCAGTGTGCCCTTGTTGCCAAAAAGACCAATGGCATATTAGGCTGCATCAATAGGAGTATTGCCAGCAGATCGAGGGATGTGATAATTCCCCTCTATTCGACACTGGTCAGATGGCATCTGGAATACTGTGTCCAGTTTTGGGCTCCCCACTACAGAAAGGATGTGGACAAATTAGAAAGAGTCCAGCGGAGGGCAACAAAAATGATTAGAGGGCTGGGGCACATGACTTACGAGGAGAGACTGAAGGAACTAGGCTTATTTAGTCTATAGAAGAGAAGACTGAGGGGAGATTTGATAGCAACCTTCAACTACTTGAAGGGGTGCTCCAAAGAGGAGGGAGCTAGGCTGTTCTCGATGGTAACAGAGGACAGAACAAGGAGCAATGGTTTCAAGTTGCAGCTGGGGAGGTCGAGGTTGGATATTAGGAATAACTTTCTCACTGGGAGGGTGGTGAAGCATTGGAATGGGTTACCTAGGGAGGTGGTAGAATCTCCATCTTTGGAGATTTTTAAGGCCCGGTTAGACAAAACCCTGGCTGGGGTGATTTAGTGGGAGTGGTCCTGCTTTTTAGCAGGGGGTTGGACTAGATGACCTCGTGGGGAGTGGCACAGAGCATGGGGTGGTGCCCATGGGAGGGGGAGGGGAGTGGCACAGAGCATGGGGTGGTGCCCATGGGAGGGGGAAGGGAGTGGCACAGAGCAGGGGGCAATGCCCCATGGGGGCGAGTGGCACAGAGCGTGGGGTGGTGCCCGCTGCCCCATGGGGGGTGACCCCACCTGAGGGATGCGGAGGGCCATACGGTGGCTGAGATGGGGGCACAGTACATGGGGGAGGGGCTATCCCCCATTCTCCGGCCCCGCCCCCAGCCTGCGCCCCGAGGGGGTGGCCGAGAGAGGTGCCCGCTCGCCCCCCCCAAGGAGGACTCCCAGGCCTCACCCGCGGAGTTGCCACCATCGTCCCGCGCCGCCCGCCCAGCAGGTCGGTAACTAAGGGCCACCCGCTCCGTGCCTAGCAACAGCCCCTCCTGCGCACGCGAGGGTAAACTTCCGCCACCACGCCCGCGACGAAGCAGGCTTGGCGTGATGACATCACACGGCCTCCCTGCCCCCTCGCCTCGTACTGCCGCCAGGGCAGGGACGGGCCAGTGGAATCTACTATTCGTGGGACCGGGGCAGGGGTTGGAGTTGGACTCTACCATTGTATATAGTAGGGGAGTTTCCGCAAATGCCCTCCCTGGCAGGAGTGCTGTGCAGCAGCCGCGCATGCGCAGATGCTTTGTTGTCACACGTGCAGGAGGCCGTTCATTCAGCATGTGGTGAGAGTTGGTCACCCAGCGCCTGTGGGCGACAGCCAATGGCCCAGCACTGGCCAGCGAGGTAGCTGGCTGAGAACCCCATGCTATTTCCAGCCCCCAAATTAGGTACAAGCAGCGCAGATGAATCAGTCAGAGAGTGTGTGCTTTAAAATAGGATTTTATTAATCTCTTCAATCTGTACAATAAAGGTAACACTGGGCAAGATAAAAAATTTCCTTGCTCTTTTCGATGCAACGCTCCCGCATTCTCCACCCTGCCCATGGATCTTCTAGAGCTGAAGACAATGGGGTCATTTGGACCAGTCTTTAGAAATTCAGGGTTTGCATGCTAACGGTGTCCATGTACCGACTGCTATAGGAGATTCCCATAGCACTCTCAGACCTTAGGCTATGTCTACACTGGCAAATTAGTTCGAATTAAGGAAGCTTAATTCGAACTAACTAAAGCCATGGCTACACAAGGCTTTAGTTAGTTCGAATTAAGGGCTTCCTTAATTCGAACTAAGAAGTTCGAATAGGATATTTGAACTAAGGGGTTAATTCGAACTAACTAGTTTGAATTAACCAATGTGGCCATGTTAATTTGAACTAATTTCTTAGTTCGAATTAACCGGCCATTGAAATGAATGGGGATCACTAATTCGAACTAAGCAAGTGCTTGCTTAGTTCGAACTAACATTCCACTGTGGCCATGCTAGTTCGAATTAAGCTAATTCGAACTAACTAAAATTGGTTTGAATTACTCAGTTCAAACTAACTAATTTGAACTAATTTTAGCAAGTGTAGACATAGCCACAGAGTCTAGCTCCCTTTCTCCTCCCCACAAGGGCAGAATGGTGAAGTAGGTTTAAAAAGACAAGAACCACCTAGAGTGACATTTAATGAAGACACTAGTATTAAAATTAAGGCAGAGTGAATGTTAGCCTTTAACATATACACACCTTTCAGACTAAACATCATTTTCCATTTAAATCTGGAAACATTTTTTCAAAAAAGCTCCCACCTGCATCAACTGGGCCCTTAGACTGGTAGTTAGTTGCCCACTCAGTAGATATTACTGGATTTGGAGGTCTTTCAAATTTATTCTTCCTAATCCTGAGGGCGAAAACCCCCTTTCATCCCAGCGTGCAGAGCTCCCACCTTGGAAGAGTGAGGAATGGAGTTAGTCAAACACTCAGTCTGACATGTTTGTGTATGAGTGAAGGGGCTACATCAAAAAGATTCCAGACCAGATCTTTAGTTGGTGTAACTTACTGTGGCTCTACTGTAGCCAGTAGAGCTATGCTAATTTACACCAGCCAAGGATCTGACTCTTTAAAAAGAAGGAAGGAAAGATATTACTAGACACACATTAGAACAGTTCAGTTACACTTTGGCTGGCTGTTGATAAATGTTACTGAGCAAAGTTCAAGGAATTTTGCTGGATGTACATACATAAGTAAAGGTTCCAATGCCGTCTTCCCATCACAGTGATTCATCACAGCATAGAAACAGGCCTGGCCTACACATAAACCTTAGGATGACCTAACTATGTTACTCAGCGGTGTGAATTTTTCATGTTCCTCAAAGACATAGTTAAGTCAGCGTAAGCCCCAGTGTGGCCAGCCCTAGACAACGGAATTTCCATTGACATAGCTGCTGCCCCTCAGAGAGGTGGATTTACTAGATCAACAAAAGAAGTCTTTCCTTTCCTGTAAGTGATGCAGCTGCATCACTGCAGACATAGTATTTCTAGTGTAGACATACACATATCTACACTTCCTCCTCACCGTCAGCAGGGCAATTAGACAACAGGAAGGGGACACACTAGCTAAGTATATATAAGCAGACCAGTTGTTATTGGGTAAGTCACTGGTGATGTGCTTAGGACATGAATGATGGCACCATCTTCTAAACCAAGGACAGACCATGGAACTAATTTCAATTCCGTATGAGTAAAAAACTCCAGCTAGGAAGGTCAGCAGCACCCTCCCTGCCAGGGGAAGGAAAAAGCACTGCGCATCACAGTGAAAGAATTCAGGTCCATTCCAGTTAGTGTGTTAGTCCAGACAGTCATGAGCAAAGGACAGTGCCACTTTTCAAAACAGGGCCAGAAAGTTAAAATTAGGTTTCCCAAGTCCTATTTAAAAACCTGACAGTCCTCATCAGTCGGTGCATAAGAAAATCCTAAAAAAGCATCTGAGGCACTGGAGCAGCTGGCTGCTAAATCAGGGGTGCGGGTGATGGAGTTTGAGACTGCTTCTTGGGTGAACGCTGGGTCAAAATGTCGCAAATCAGCAGGACCAGCCTACAAAACCATACATACGTCATTTCAGATCAACAGTCCTAAGCTCCCAGACAGGTTATTTCTTTAGACAGAACTGTTTTAAGACAACAAGCAGTGAGGCAGGAGAAGAGAAGGGAATTCTACAACACAAACACATGCTCTCTCTTTCTCTTTGTTCCTCCAGTTCCCTCCCCTGTCCCTGAACTTGCAGACTGCATCCCCCAGTAAGTGGAGCAACCTGAGACAGGGATTGTACTATGAAGAGAGGAGGAGAAGAAAATAGGGACAGACAGGCAGAAGATGCAAGTTACTTTTAAGTTTCCAGAAAAGGAAACTCTTCCCACATCTAGAAACTAGAACAAAAGACCTTTTACCCCTTCCCACTATGTTACAAAGGAGAACCTGGACTTGCCACTCACCACATTGGGGTTGAATGGAGGAGTGATCCTCTTGTGATACAAGTCATCCCAGTTTATTGGGCTGAAGAACACATGATTCTTTATCTCAAGCTGCAGAAGGGAAAGGGAGGAATATTGTCACTGTCCCACCACCTTCCTCCTCAACCAGCACTTTTCCAACAGTCGCTGGGTCCACCAGTCTTGGCTAATTGGTGCATCCCCACCACAGAAGACTTCAGGAGTTTACTATATCCTGTTTATGATACAGTAATACCACACACTGGCAACCCAGCCCTTCCCCACACCTTTAACTCACAACAGCGTAAGGTCCCCTCTACATGGCTTAATATCCTGTGCCCAGTTTTGAGCCCCAGGTTTCTATCCTGCTGCTAACATAGAGCTTAACTCCGCCCCCTAAGCCAGCCACAAGTTATATTTATATATACCTAGAGAGACTGCAATTCACAAGCCACACACGAGCAATAGCATGGTGCTTTGAAAAGCAGCCTAGTAAAGCTTTATGGGACACCGCAAGGGATCTCAGCCCAGGGCTTGAATGATAAATGTTTCCCCAGAGCGAGCTTCCTTTCTGCTATGGAGAGATGTGACCCCACTTGACCCTGAAGTCTTCCGGAGACTGTGATCAACCAATGTAGAACAGGAGTGAAAGAGAAGAGGGGCTCGGAAGGGGGTCAAGATGTGTGAAGAGAATATCTTAGGAGAGGAAACACCACATACAAAGTCCATCTTGGCCCCCAGCCTCCTCTTCTGATCCTTGTGGAGAAGTCCCTGTAAGATGTCACAAGCGGCCGTGGTCTTGCTTCCTTGGATCTGGAGTGGCTGGTGCAGAATATTGTCATACATCTGAGACACATCCCGGCTGTAAAAGGGAGGCTGACAGGAAGAGAGCCACATAAGACATGAGCTGCTATACTGAAGCATGCAAAGAGTTTCCCAGCTGTGAGAGACAATTCATTCAGATTCTGTTTCTACAGAGGGGCAGGCTATAGCAGTCATTCCCAACCTTTTTGGCTCGAGGGTCACAGATATCATTTTTACAACCATGAAGGGCCACCAGCCTCCACTAGTAGGCAACTCCCCCACTGCAGCCAGATAAAAGGAGGTCACTGAGGAGGCTGCCTCCTTGATGATTCCCTGTCTTCCTGGCTGCAGCAAGGAGTCCTATAGCTCTAGGCACTCCATGTGGGTCCCTAGGCAGAGGCTCCTTTCTGCAGCCAGGGAGATGGAAGATCAGTGGCCCCCTCTCTACGGCTCCAGCGGGCACGTATGGACTTAGGCAGAGCACTTTGCTGTGCTCCCAGCTACAGATGGGAAGGGGAGCACTGATCTCCCATCCCCTTGGTTGCAGCAGGGAGCCTGCACGGGTCTTTTAGCCTGACACTAATGCACTCTGCTTGGATCCTTAGGCACCAGCTCCCATCTGCAGCAAGCAAGAGTGGAGCTGCAGGGCCACTTTGAAAGGCCACATGTTGGGAACCACTGAGCTATACGCTTTCATCTCAGTAATATTATGGTGACTATTTCAACTAGAATTTTCATTTATCTCATCCTCCATGTCATGGTACCCTTTCCATGGAACTACTGCTTTAGGAGCCCACCACTTTCAGGAGGTCATGGCTTTCTTCAAGGAGAGTCTCTTTGCTCTCCAGCAGGCAGAGATTTTAAGACTCACCAACCCAAACAGCATCTCATACAAGACAGCTCCCAGACACCACCAGTCCACCATTCTGTCATAAGGCTGTTTCCTTAGCACTTCTGGAGCCAGGTACTGTGAAAAGTCAGAGAGCTTTGTTTGAGACGTTACAAAACCTTCCATGACTTCAGGTTGCAGTTCATTAATTGCTAAGTAAATGCAGTAGGGTGACTGGGAACTGTGATGTTCATCAGCTTTTTTTTTTTTTTAAAGTAGCACTTCCCCTGCCACAACCCTGGATCTAGAGTTAGGCTTTCTCTGTAGTGTGAGACACTTCTGTTTTCCGGTACACAACCTGAGCAAGGGAGTTTCAGTGGAACTCTAACCAGTGGTGTGGCTCTTTACCCTAAAGGGCAACTATTTCCAAAATCATCAGTAACTGATTAATATAGTTCAATTAACCTGGGAAATTGTAGACTTTCCCTCCCCGTGTCTAGCATGAAGATACCTGTTCTGTCAAGAGGTACTGGTGACTGCTTAGATCACAATCCTCTTTGAGACTGGGTGTGAATGCACCCTTCCATAAAAATAGCCCTCAGGAGGAGTTAATCAGAAGCCCCCATCTAAGACCAAAGGTGATTGGACTGAGTGGGTGGAGGAGGTTTGCTGAGTATTGTTGGTGTTTGGGGGAGGACAGAGGAAAGAACACACAAAACCTGAGGCTACATCTAGAGCTCAGACCAGCACAACTGTGCCACTGAAAGCTGCTCTATGCCCACGGAAGAGCGCACACGCCAGTAGAATTAAAACGCCTCTAACGAGCGGTGGGATCTCTCTCCCGCCCGCCTAGCACTGTCCACACTGGAGCTACTGTCAATGTAACTTATGTTGTTCCGAGGGGTGTTTTTCACACCCCTGAATGACATACTGAGGGCATGTCTATGTTGATGGCGGCAAATTCACTGCTGTCAGTACGCTCCTCTGGGTTCGACTGAGCGCTCAATTGATCTACAGCTCAATGCTCTAACTCCAGCCCCATAAGAAGAGTAGCGCTAAGTCGACTGGACAGCATTTCCGCTCACCGTAGAGCAGTGTGTACAGGGAGGTGAGTGGGAATTACTAAGGAGATGGGAGATGTGCAAGGTGTTTTATGTACCTCACGTATCTCCCGTCAACTGCCGCCCAAAAGTGCCGTGAGTGTAGACTATGGCTAAATAGCAGTTTAGTGAAAGCCATGCCGTCAGCGGTTAAAATCAGGCCTTGTTCACACACAAAAATTGTGATGTTTTAATAATCTAGTTAAACAGTACAGTCCTCTCCCTCCCAGCCCCCAACCCCAGTGTGGACACAATTTTATCAGTACTGGTGTTAGCACCTTTATACTAACAGAGCTGAATCTATATTATACTATTTGTACCGGTCCAAAGAGATCTGTGTGGAGATCAGGCCCATTAACTGGTGAATTTCTCCTATATGCATCTTTAAAACTTGAAACCTGATACCCGTGGGGTAAATTTTAAAAGGAAAACAAACAACCAAACAAATAAAACTTGGAAAGGACTGAGTCAATGAACAGTTTCTGCAGAGGGGGAGCACTGGGGGGAAAAAAAGAAGCATTATTCGGTTTTACAGAGGACACCCGACTGAGATGAGTGAGCTACACTGTGATCAAAACACAGTGACCTCGCCTAGTTTGCCTTCTGGTCAAACTGAAGTGCTTTGTTGTCTTCACCGTGTTTTTACTTCAGGATACATTGGACACATTAGCTGCCCCAAGCTAAAGGCTGGTTTTCACCAGAGAGCAAGGCCTCAGTCTGGTCCCACCAGTTGCAGTAGGAATGCAAGGTGAAAGGGAGGGAAGAAGGGGAAGGAGTGGGGGATAGCAGTGTTACGGTGCCGGAGGGAATAATGTTATTGTAAAAGGTTAGTAAGAATCAAGTGGGACCTAACTGCTGATATAACAGCAATGGGGAACAAAACAGGAAGTGTTAGCCTTCTTTGTATCTTTCAGGATTCTTACCAATGTGCCAGCATATTCAGCACTGGGCATGTCAAAAAAAAAAAAAGAAGCTGAAACTGTTTAAAACCTTGGTCTCCAATTTTCCAATGGTCCCGAACACTCACAGCTCCCACTGACACTTGGCTACGGAGTTGAGCACCTGCAGCTCTCATGAGTCAGGCAATGAGGCTATGTCTACACTTGTAAAGTTAAGTTGGTTCTGTTAAGTCGACTTAAAGCTGAACTTATCAAGTCGACTGAACAGCGCGTCTATACTTTAAACTGACTTAAAGTCGACCTTGTTAAGTCCACTTAACAGTAGACATAGCCATCCACACTGGCTTTTAAGTCAACTTAATAAGATCGACTTAGCGCTATTCCCCGTCTACACTGACTTTAAGTCGATTTAAGAAGTTGACTTAAGCCTGAAGTCAACCTTATTAAGTCGACTTAATAAAAGCCCAGAGTGGACGCGGCGTTCTTTAGGTTGACTTAAGCATCCTTAAATCGACCTAACTTGCAATTGTAGACATACCCTTAGTGTCTAAGTAACACCCAATTAACAAGAAAGCTGTCAAGATGGCCATGCTGTACCTCTGGAGTCCCACAAAAGGTAGATGTCGTTTCTTCTTGCTCCATTCCTTCTTTGCAAAGTCCGAAGTCTGTCAATACTATGTGTCCCTAAAGAGGAGAAGGGAGTTCAGGTTAATCAAGCTCTCCCTGACTGGGCGGTCAGATTTCTAGCCCCTTTCACTGTTTTCATTTGGACCTGTCAGCTTCCCAACCATTGGGCATTTATACATATAAACAGATTGAAGAGGCAATCTGATGGGAGATTTCTCACAAATATGCAGTTTAAATGTAGGCTTGGAAGAATTTGATTTTTATCAGTAAATGTCAATTTCACTATACACAGGCAAACTGATGGAAAATATACATTCCTATCTGTAATAACCAAAATGTACAAATTTTTCAAAATTTAAGAAAAATGCTGCTTGGGAACGTCAAGAGTTTGATTTAAGGATATTTACTTTGTATATTTTGATGTGTGATATTGAAAACTTGTGTTTGAATGGTTATAAAGCTCTAACTTTTTGAATCTCAGTGTCTACTGTCATTAAATAATTATTGCCTGACCTTCCCCCATTGCCTGACTCTCCCATCATTTCCTGCAATTATGAAAATTTAAAAATTGATATAGCAAAATTATTTTTAAAAAGTCAAAATTAAATTCTGCCAAGCCTATATGTGTGTATCACTTAAACTGGTCAGACAGATCAGTATGACACCATGATCAGTTAAACAATTAGCTCTCCGCAACTCCAGGGAATTGCTTGGTAGGACTTTGCAGTGCTCAAGCCTAGACCTGCCCTATGGAATATCAACATGTTTGTCCACAAGTCAGTGCTGGGATATAGCAAAAATCCTAACCTCAGATATCTGGGAAACTAAGAAAGAGTAGTAGGAGAGTGCGGCTTTAAGCAGAGTTAATAAAACTGCTTGTTTTATGACTCCCCCTCCTGCATAGACTTGGGAATATACCAGGTTATTTGGGACAGAGTAGGGAGATGGTGAGAAAGGAGGAAGTGGGTACTCATGTCTGTCCCTTTCTCTGTCATACCGAAGCCATTTAAATACTGAAGAGAATACTGGAAGGAGGCATGTTCGCAAAAGCCCTGAACCTACCTGGCAATCCAAGAGGATATTTTCAGGTTTTAAGTCCCTAGGAGAAGAGAAAGAGGAGAGGATGTTGAACCAGATTTCCAAAGACTTCAGCACACAACCGCTCCAGTATAGAAGAATGGGGATTGCTGGCTACTGAGGGCTTTTGACAATCTGGCTCTCTGAGATCTGGGGGAAACCCAAAGCGGTCAGGAACTTTAGAGTTACAGCTCCCTCTGTAGCTGTGAATCAGCAGGGTGTGGGTTTTATATATAAACATTAGTATTTTTGTATGGCTAGAGAGGTGGTTAGGCATACGCTTTAGTACACGATCACACAGCCTAGCAGAGTTACAGTTGCCGTGGGAAACACTTTTAAATTTCTCGCTCGGAGACTTTACATCTCACGTGCTACAGTAACTGCTCTGCTTTCTCCTCCCATTCACAACAGACCCAGCCAGCCTCACCCCCATCTCTACGGCCTACGCCCCATTCACAGCAGACCCAGCCAGCCTCACCCCCCATCTCCACGGCCCACGCCTCATTCACAACAGACCTGGCCAGCCTCACCCCCCATCTCCACGGCCCAAGCCCCGTTCACAACAGACCCGGCCAGCCTCACCCCCCATCTCCACGGCCCACGCCCCATTCACAACAGACCCGGCCAGCCTCACCCCCCATCTCCACGGCCCAAGCCCCATTCAGAACAGACCCGGCCAGCCTCACCCCCCATCTCCACGACCCAGTAGACCCACATAGCCCTGCCCTGGGGTCCCGTCAGCCAGCAGTTCTGCACTTGGCTTTCAGGAGTGCCTCTTTTAACATGACTGTGCTGTTCCAATACCAAATAGTTTTCTGCCCCTCCCCAAAACTATACACAGAGGAGCAGCTGGGGGGAAGTTACTAGTGCCTGCTCTACACACCAGGGACACGCACCCTACCTGTAGATGATGTTCAAGGAATGCAGGTACCCAACTGCACTGGCTACTTCGGCTGCGTAAAAGCGGGCACGAGGTTCACGGAAACAGCGCTCTCTTTGCAGGTGGAAAAAGAGCTAGGCAGAGAGGAAAGAGCCTGTTGGTTACTGGGAGGCAGTCCTCTCTCGCTCCTTCTCCACCTGCCCACACCGCCCCAACAAATCTCAGCTTAGTAGTTCCTGCCATTTCATGTCAACCTTTCTACGGTCAGTTCACTCGCATTAGACGTTGATCCCCAAAAGCACGAACACCGCTTTCCCAGGAAGGAGCTCTCTGGAGGCAGCTGTGCCATTAGTCTCAAGACTTCTTCTTGAAGTCTTCTCTACTTCTAGAGAAAGAAATCTCCTCCTTCAAAGTGGTGAGGGAGATTTGAAGTTTATCTGAATGCCAGCTACCCACATGAATACTGAGGTTTGCAGCGAGTAAGCAGCTGACCAGCCATACAGAATTTGCTAGTGCCAAGCTGCCTTATTTAGCAATCGAAAGGTTTTCCCATTGGTGCAGTCGCGTCCTCACCCCACCCCTGGCATCACCATTACAGCCAGCCTGGTCACAGCGCAGGTATGCCTTAACCTCACTTCAGGTGACCAGATGTCCCAAATTTAGAGGGACATTCCTAATATTCTTGGCTTTGTCTTATATAGGTGCCTATTACCCTCCAGCTCCATCCTGATTTTTCTCGTTTGCTCTCTGGTCACCAAAGCCTCACCACAATGTGTAGTGTAGACTGAAACTCAAGTGCAATCTGTAAACAGGCTAAACATCAGCGAGGCCTGGCAGTGACACAGCTAAGACCCCACTCCGGTCTATGAATTGTACTAGGCAGGGAACAGCTACGTTTAACCGGCCCCAGGATCAGCTGGTGCATAAGGGACTTTGCAGCTTGAGTATTTGCTTTTAGTGGAGGTTCAGGAATGGGAGAGTAGGTGCCACCAAACAGCTTCCATATGCTAGAAGAGGATGGACAAGAGGGGGACACACTACAGTTTTGACAAGCCAGCTAGAGTCAGATTTAACCCCCGGTTGTTTGCGACACTGCAGTTCCCCACCACCACCCTTGTCTCTGATGTTCCTTCACTGACGGGCAGCTGAGCCTCTACTGTGACCTAAAGTTCTCAGTAGGAGAAGGCCCAACCGTGACAGGCTGTGGCCAAAGCCACAAGGCCAGCAAGAGAGTTAAGTGATGGGGGCGTTATTTTGCTTCTCATTCGGAGAGCGCCGATGTGGCCGGCTACTGGGGGCAGAAGATTGGGCCAGATTTTATTGCTGAAGTGCTCAGCACCATGGTATTATTCAAAAGACAGTTTGTTCCTAAGACAGATCCCTTCCTGGGCTTGCGAATGTCACGGCAGTGTGTCCACGCTCAACAAGTCGAGTTCAGAATGAAGTGTGACACTGCTTTAGCACAGACATCCACCGCCTGTTTCCTGATGAGAAACAAATAGAGCCAGAGTGGGATATCTGAAGCCCAGCTGAATGCCAGCTACCAAATGAATGTTGAGGTTTGCAGAGAGCAAGCAGGGCGGGATAGTTTAGTGTGGAAAGTGAGAGTCTAAAACGACAGCTGTACGTGCACTCACCTCTCCTCCATTTACATAGTCTAGTACAAAGTACAGCTTCTCGGAGGTCTGGAAAGAGTAGTGGAGCCCCACAAGGAAAGGATGCTTCACATTTTTCAGCAGCACGTTGCGTTCGGCCATAATGTGGGTTTGCTAGGCAGAACCACGCAAGATGTGTTAGTACGTAAGTTAGTGCAGGTCCAGAGTCTCTTAGGCGAGTATCCACAGAGTGCAGAGACATCTTCAAAGAGAAGGTTCTCTGCAAACTCCCGGGATTTCTGTTCATTCTGAGACCAGCTGGCAGTTCCTGCAGGTAACTAGGTTGAGGAGTCCAAATGTCAATCTCCAGTCTTGCTGAAGGATATCTTGGAGCCTGACTGAGCTAGCAAGCAAAGCTTTTTTAAGCAGGATTCTTCCAGAACTATGTTTGACAATTCCTCTCCCCACCCCCACCCCGCTGTCTCACATCACAACACATACATGCTCCACCCTGTGCTATGCACTAGTATCCACAGTCAGCAGCTGAGGGCCTGCTCCGGGAACACTACGAGGCCAGGGCCTCCACCCTGAGCAGTCTCCATGATGTCAATGGACGACCCACAGCCACAAGGACTGTGCTCGCTAGTGTTTGTGGGGCCAGACCCAGGGTTTGGTGTGGATGCAGCCAAGAAATATTGCTAACAGCTGCAGGACCCAGGGGCTAGGTGGGCAAGGACTGAACAGCAGCAGAGCTTGTTTGTACCATGCTCACACCAGTGCTGTTCAGCTTTTCTTTCTTCTGCATCACATTCATTCAAAAGAGCCCCCTGGAAATGTGAGGCTCAGTCAGGGGCGCACACCAACGGCTACTAGAGGAAGCAGCAAAGATGCACTAGTATGCTCTGCTTTGATCATAAAGGACAAGCACCTAGAATAGAAGTAAAAGCCTTCTCCCCTCCCCAGAGGGCTGTTCTATAATATACCTCCTTTTTCTTTAGGATGGATTTCTTCTGCAAGACTTTCACAGCATAAGACATCCCATCCGACTTGCGTTTGGCCAGGAGAACCTGCAGCAAAAGTGAGGGACATGGGTCTCTGGTATTCTACATACACCATTTTGATTTATTTGGTTAGTGTTTCACACCACCTTTGCACTAGGATAGGTGACTGCACAAGGGGACAGGCTATTGTGAATTAGACCCAAGATTTTAGAGCATGAGAAGCCAGCCAGGTTGTTCTCCTTCCAGCCGTTGACAAGGGCATATAGCAAATTAAGCATCCCCTCAGTTCCCCAACTACTTTCCCCTCAATCCATCCAGTATCCAGCTAGAGCAGTTTCAGAGCACAGACATCCTCTGCATTTGATCACCGTCAGCTCACAGAGCACAGGAACCCTCAGCTAGTTGGATGAGAACTTGCTGAGATGAGCAGTGTTTCAAGTGCTTCTCTTTTACTCTACATTCTACTACCATTACGGCAGTAAGGTACCACTCGCCGTCTTCCTATGGGCTACTTGGAAAGAAAGTGGATCAAGAAACCACCCTGGCTCTCAAGCCTTGTCAGGCAACGAAGATGCAAAGCAGTAGCTAGCCTCTTTCCTTCTCTCTACCCTTGTTACCTGTTCAGTGCTACAGACCTCTTTGTTCCCTGTCCCATTTCAGCAATGCTGACAGGCAACTCAGGGTGGAGTCCATCAGCTGCTGGTGGGAGCTAGCTCAGCAAGGGGAAGAGGAAACCACAGTAGGAGGCCTTCAGAAGCCCACGACCAACCCCCAGCTGTGCCCACTTACTTTTCCAAAGCTTCCTTTACCGATCACTTTCAGAAAATCAAAGTCCGTTGGTTTGGCACTGTTAGACAAGGAGACAGCAGATTACCACCCAGACAATCCGTTCCATGGGCTAAGTAACAGAAGTGTTAATGAGCTTTTTTCAAAACTACATGAGAAGAGTCAGCACTGGAAGATGGGCTAGACATGCTTCCACCCCTGCTCCACCCATACATGCAGCCATCTGACAGACAAAGATTTGTGTGGTGCAACACAGACATTCGAGAGCAGCAGGGGGTGGAATCCTAAGCCAGGTACACCAGACACCTGGAGAATCTGCTCCCCAGAACACGACAGAGACAGATAAAGCCTGTAAAATCCTCCCCAGCACCGGAAGGTTAGCTGTAGATGAAGGCCTTTGTTTTCTCTCTACGACGATGGGAATGAGCTCTGATCCATGGGAAGCAGACAGCAAGGAGAGGCAATAGAATCAAAATAAGGAAGAGTTCCTGCCCTGCCCCACAGGGAACCAGCGTACCAGGTGGAAGCTGCTAGAGGTGGTATTAGAATGTGGGCAGGAGACGAGGATCGGGACCTCAGTCAAAGTGAGAAAGCTATCACAGAGATGCCCTTTCAGATCTGTGCTATATCCATGTTTAACTGGGCCATTTGATAGTTACGATTCCTTTGCTCAGATGCATCTCAGCTTGAGAGATGGGAAACCAATCCCTTATTTCACTGCAAGCCTCACTTTGTGCAGTAGGTTCAATATTCTTCCATGTAAATACACAGGCTACTTACTTTGGATTAGCAGAAGGGCCAAGGTTGATATTGTCCGTCGGTGTCAGAGTCTGGGAGGACACAGACATTATGCAATTAGTTAGCTGTTCTGTTGCAAGGAACATGGGATTTCAGGGGAGAGTTTCAAAGTTGACATGTTCATCCATTTGCTGCAGGAATTCATACGTTTTTCTGAGTCAGACACCCAGTCAGCAGTGGCCCTTAAACTGAGGCAACTGGCTTTATTACCCCCCCCCCCCCCACTGCCAACTACTTCCAGTTCACCAGTGAGGGTGGACAAGTCTGCCAGGCACCTGGCTGGAAGGATGTGGGGAGGGCAGCGGGGTACATCTCATTTCTCTTCCTCACCCTAGCTCCAATCATGTTCTAAAGCAACATCATCTATCAGAGCCCTCTTTGCCTAGATCCCATATCAGGCTGGTTCAGCCCTTCAGAAGGCAGCCGCTCGTGAGGACTTGGTAAGAGAAGGCTAAGCTATTGGTGTGAACACCCTCAGTGTTGGAAATGCAAGGTGCTACACCCTCTATGCCTGCCACAAACGCACGGGCGAGTGCCACCACCTGCACCGAGTGATGGACTCAGACAAGCACACGAGGGGACAGCTACCCATTTCTGGAGCACTTCCAGACCCTCTGTGCCCTCGTGAGGGCCGGCGATCTTATCCCTGTTGCTAGAGAGATTGCAGGGACCCTAGACACCTGTCAAGCACCCTCAAGGCTGGAATTCAGAGCCAGGAAATTAATCTTCCTTCTGCCTGACAACAGCACTAATCCAGCCTATGGATCAGGGATCACTCAGAAATGAAAGCTATGCTAAAGCCCTGCAATTTCATTTTTTTCTGGTGGCATGGAGCAGGGTGCCCACTCTCTTCCACCCACCCCCATACCCACAGGTCTTTTCCACCACTAGACACAGGGGATTTCCCCATCCCCACACTTTACAGGAAATATGTCCTCTCTGCCTTGGCCTCGTGCCTCTGCTTCCTTAAGTGACCCCTAGCCAGAATCAGAGTAGGGCCTTCCTCTCCATCCAGTGCTGCCCCTCTGACTACCGGGACAAGGCAGTAGTAGAGGGAAGCGACCCCAGAGGCCACCAAGGCCAACAGGAGGTGTGTATTGGTTTTACCGAGTGGTGTCTGCAAGGACCAATGCCTGTGGGGACACCCCCCCCCACTCCAAAACCCCCTCTTCAGTGAGAGATTGTTGGGTGGGAAGACAGACAGACACAGACCCCCACCACTAACGTGGGGTGGAGCTAAAGAGTCCCCACCCATGAAGGTGTGTGATTGACAGGCCACGCTCCACAGGAAGTGAGTGGAGTCTGCAGCCCCACCAGGGGAGTCACAGGAGGGACAGTCACAGATGAAGCACAGGACCCTGCTCAGCCCTGCAGGATTGTCTTGGCAGGAGTGACTCAAACATGCAGGACCAGCATTAAGAGTGCCCAGCTGGGTGTCTGCACAGTGCACCCAGGGGCACCATGTCATAGCTCACGATCTGATGGCGATGCTCCCAGCGTGGCTAAGGAGTCCTGCAATAACCAGAGCCGACTCGGGCGGGGGGACATGGACCATGGAAGTGGGACGTAGTTAGTCGTCTCTGGAGGTCAAATTCTCCAGCTCACTTTTCTCCTACAAATGTTGTCTCTTCCCTCCTTCCTCCCTTTGCAGTTAGCAGTGATTTTGCAGAGGAGCCAGCAACCAGAACCTTACCTGGGGGCTGTTATCCGGGTTTTTGGAACGGTCCATTAAGAAGGTAACTCTTTCAGCACTTGAAAGAAAAAGGTAGCGATAATAAAATGAACCAACAAGGAGACTGTTCATTGACATTTAGCCCTTAACCTTCCAGCCTGCTACCAGGGGTCAAAGCTGAGCCTCAGCTCTTTGAAAGCAGGCACTTGTTAGGGGTCCTGCCTGATCTTCCAGCTGGGAAGGAAAAAGCATTTCACCACCCAGTAACTTGGGGCCTGACGGATCCTGCTGCCATCACAATGTCTGGAGCAATGAGGCCTGATCTGTACTGCCCTGTTGCTTGTATAGCTGTTTCCATAGGTACAGAGGGGTACAGAATGCTCCCTCTCTCATTGGGTAGCATTTTGCACCCTCACTTTGCACCCATATAAGTGATGGTACAAGGTGCAGGCCCAAGAAGAATCAAGCTCAAGGTATTTGAGTGCCCAGAAGCAACCAAGAGAGTATCTATAACTCAGTTATCAGGCCCACTGATTCTGGCGCCTCCATTTTTGGGTGTCTTACCTGTGACACCTACAGGCCCCATTTTCACAGGTGTTGAGCACCCGAAACTTCCATTGACTTCCACTGGAAGTCAGGCCCGCAGGGCCTCACACTGGATGCTCCACCCCAAATGGCCCCTCCAAAAACGCAACCGCTTTTGAAAAGAGGCATCTCATTCCTCCGGGCTCAGATGGGAAATTGCAGCCTGCAGGGCCCAGCCAGAATTCAGACAGAGATGGTGTCTCATCAGAGTAACTCTCGTTCAGCCAACAGCTGCAGGCAGAGTTGGCCCCGGGTACCGTGTGACTCTTTCCCACACAGTCACGCGCCGTCTAGTGCAGTGGCCAGGTGAGGCTTCTTCTTAGCCAACCGTACAGAAGTTCAAATGGGTGCTGAAAATGAGAGCAGGGATGCTACACAACCATCATTTTCAGCTTCATGATGTGTCGGGGATATATCCCCTCTCCAGACCCACACAGTCTTTTTGGCCCTTCAAGGAAGGCAGGTGAACGCAAGCTGGGTTTGACCATCCAGCTTTTCCCAGGAGGGTGCTGGCCCAGTTTTGATACTGTTTCCCAAGCCAGAGTAGAGCAGGCTCAACCACATCAGACTCGGTTCTCCAGACTTTACTGGCCCAGGCAGCAAAGCAGGTCTGAACCTGGTTAGCTTTGGGCTGCGGCCGCCAGGGCAGCATTTGGCGTGGAACTTTTTAGGAATGAGCTGTGGTTCCAGGCCACCAGCTTCAAATGCCACTTTGGATTGACAGGTGCAGGAAGGAATCAAACGGGACACTTTGAAGCTTGACACTCTCTACTTACTGACAGCAGGATTTCTGTGGTTGGGGCCATGTAGATGAAAACAAAGGGAGCAGCCCCAAGCCCCGTTCACTTTCTAAGCCCGCCCCTCACACCTTGCCTTTAGCTAAGTTAAATAATATCAAAACCAAGCTGCTTCCCCACCCTTCCAAGGCCTCACATGTTATCCTGGAGGAAGCTCTGCAGAAATACAGGTGGGGCCACTAATCTCTGGACATCACGTGGGCCCATGAAAACCTCCAGCCCTCTGCACCCCAGTAATCCACCATCTTAACCTCACCCTGGACTCCCGTAGGTCTCCCGTCCATCCCAGCGTGATCTCTTCCTGCCCAGACATTCCCCCTCCACAAGACACACGTGGCACCTGGACTCACAGCAGCTAGAGAAACCCACTCCTCCAAAGCAGAATCAATGCCATGGCAGGGGAAGCTTCCTGGCTGGACCGTGTTTGTGCTGGAGGCAGCTCCCAGGGCCCTGCCCACAACTAGCCCGTGCCAGCCTGCTCTGCTCACCAATTATTGTCTGGAGCAGAGGTTACCAGACTGCATTTTAAAGAGCTAGTGTCCCATTAAGAGGCTTTGATACTCACTAGGAGCACAGCCTGGAGCCAGAGGCCTTGATGGTCTGTTCTAATCTCTCGCACCCGTGTTTTATAAGATCTGTGGGGAAAGAAAAGTTAAAAAACTAAGCTGATTAGCTGGTGGCATGAGCACAAGAACACAGAGACATGTTTGTTCCCAGCTGACCTTGCCCTGCTCTTCAACACCCTTCCCCCCTCCACCCATGAAACAAACAAGGACAGCTTCCCTCATCTCCATCTGGGACCTTTCCTCAGTTTACAGGTTAAGCAAGGGGAATGGGAGCTGATAGGTGGGGAGAAGGAAAGGAAGGACAACCCAAACATTATCATGTATTAAGGACCACCCCTTTCCCCCCCAAAACCAGAAGGGTTTTGTTGGGGGGGGGTTTCCCCCCAGGAAAAAAAAAAGAAAAGGGCATTTTCCATGAAAGATGCTGTTTCATTGAAAAAGGCATTAAACAGCCTTCCTATAGCAGTGGTTTTCAACCAGTTTGCCACGGCTGTGCTGTGAAATTTCAGACAAACATAATGAAAATCAATGTAAAACAAATATTGGTTCATCTTAAACAATATTCTATCCAGCCAAAATTACAACTGATAAAACTCGTGAAAATTAATCAAATTAAAAGCGAGGGGTCGGTCTTTCGATTCTAAAATGTGAACATTCTAAACACAGGGGGCCAAACGGCAAAAATGAGATGACGTATTTTTTTCCAATGGATTTGAAACATTCATGCATTTAATCCTTCTTTAGCTTGTTGTATGCGCTATGTTGCAAACCTCTCTAGTATGACTGTAACCATAGTAAACTCAAGTAAATGTGATGTTTATGGGCAATCAATTCAGGTGAAAAAAGTGGGTGTGCCGTGGAATTGTTTGTCTCATTGAAGTGTGCCCTGTTACTGAAAAGGTTGGGAACCACTGTCCTGTAGGATGTACTCAGCTGCAGATGTGTAAGTGCTCCTAAGCTGGGAGTTCCTTTAGCCCAGGTGACACATTTGGATGAACATGAACAAATGACGCTTTGCAGCAGACATTTCCATCTTGACCTAAACCCGAGGCTGGGAGTTTGGCAGTGGAGCCATGCCCCTGAATAGGCAGGCTTAGAAGTGAGCTGAGTAGTTGTTAACAGGGCACATGGGCTGCTGGTCTGGTTTAGATTTAGGTTTGGTGAAGAGATAACAGACTCTATACGCTCATATAAATTGGGGAGGGAGTAGGGGAAGTGGCATGAACCTTTATGTCACCATTTCCCTGCAGGATGATGAGCCCAGTAAGAAAGCCGTATTTGAGCTGTTGCATGAGAATCAGAGAGAGAGATGCTAGCTGTTCCTGTCATTGCAGTGGTGGCTACATGAACATCTTCCCAGGTGCCCAAAGACTGCACCACGTTTGCACACACATACTTGTTTTGCACTGGGCTGTAGCATTTACCATGACTTTTACTTCCCCTGATAAGCTAAGGAAAGTTTCTTCGATTTCACTACCAATAAAAGCTTGCATTTGAATTTGTTTGCCCTTCCGTGTGGTTACTAGGACAGCATAGCGGAGGGCTGTATTTTCAGATGCCACAGACCAGGCTGCTCAGCGCTGTCCCGTGGGGGGAGCGGGGCCCAGGGCCAAGTGGCCAAAGCGGGGCCCCACCTGCGGGGAGGGCGGGGGAGAGTCGGAGCCTGCTCCGGTGTGGGGGGGTGGAGCCAGAGCCGGCTGTGGGGGAGGGAGCCGGCCGTGTGGGGCACCCAGCCCAGCCCCGCCCTGCCCCACCGCCTTCGGCTGGGTGCAAAAGGCAGCGGGGCAACCGTGGGAGGAGGGGCTGCGGCGTGCGTTCGGGCCCTGCACTGCCCTGCTGGGAGCAGGACAGCGTGGGGCCCACGTACCCGTGGGGCCCGGGGCGATCGCCCCGTTCACCCCCCCCCAGGGATGGCCCTGAGGCTGCTCAATGAATGAGAACCACATAGACCAGCCAGATAGCATTGGAAAGAGAGAGCAATAGAAAGAGTGAACCAGCATTGTCATGGATCACATAGCGACCGCTGGCTTTGAGAGCACACAGGCAGAGGCGGCTTTTGGGAGGGTGAAGCGGGCACCCACCTCGGGCCCCGAGAAGGAAGGGGGCCCTCAACTCACTGGATAGCAGGGGTGGTCGCAGAAGTGCTCCGAGCCATGGCAGACGCAGACAGCCTGGGAAGGGGCTGCGGGCTGGAGTCGCGGTTGTGGGGGGCTGGAGCTGGGGCAGGTGACAGGGTGCTGGGGCCTCAGGGGAGGGGGTTTCAGGGCCCCCTATGGGGCCATGGGGGGCAAGGCTGGTAGCGGGGAGCCTATAGGGGGCTGGGCCTTCATCTAGGGCCCCAGATAGCCTAAAGCCACCTCTGCACAAAGGCAGCGGCTGAGTGTGGTGCCATGGAGACTTGGGGGAGGAGAGGCAGCTGGAGAAGCAGCCATCCTCAAAAGGCAGGATGAATGGAGGAGGGATTATAAGGAAGCACTAGTCTCATCTCTTGGGCCTGCGGACTTGTCTGACTGAGATAGCTAGGACATTTGTAGTTCACGGCTATGATTGTCGGGTGCTGGTCCGTGTATGGAGGCTCTTATTGTGGAACAAAACGCCCCTATTCTCATCTAATTAGCAACACCAAAAAAACCACAATCAATTCAAGATATCAGGAGAATGATTTCCTTATTCTGCAGTCAGAGCACGTACGCAGAGCCGCGTTAAACCAGAGGCATTATCCCAAATGGTTTAGTGACCACCCTAGACCAGCTGCAGCAGCCAGCTTTTGAAGTGAGCACGGCACATTTGGTAGAGAGCGTTCCTGAAAATCTGGCCCACAGGCCCGATCATCCTCTCATTCACATTGGTTTGGGACCAATGTAACCCCATTGCTTTGACTGCTGATTGGCACTGGTGTAACTGAGAACTAGGTTCAAATTCCAAACTCAGGTCACAAGGGAGAAGGAAGTGTCTGCTCCTAGCTTCAACCTCAAGAGGACAGATTAGGGGGTCTCTCCAGGTCACTAAGGGTATGTCTACACTAGAAAAGCTAAGTCAACTTATAGCATCTACACTGCATCCACACCCACAGGTGCTAGGTTGACGGAAGGCCCCGGCTCAGGGAAGGGAGCCCCGGCTCCCGGGTAGAAGGGAGCCCTGGCTCCCCCCGGGACAGGGACAAGGGAGCCGTGGCTCCCCTCTCAGCAGGGAGCCGTGGCTCCCTTCTCCCCAGTCCATCCCCCCTTAGGTTGACTTAAGGAATTAGGTCGACCTAGGTCATCCACACCAGCTTCAGGTCGACTTAACAGGTCAAATTAAGAGTTCAGTCAATCTAAAGAGTGGTAGTTATTAAGTTGACTTAAGGAAGTGCTTAAGTCAACTTAATGAAAGCCAGGTGTGGACACGGCGTTCTGTAGGTCGACTTAAGTGTCCTTATGTCGACCTAAGTTGCTAGTGTAGACATACCCTAAGAGCATATCTACACTGTGATAAACCCACGGCACCAAGTCTGAGAGCCCAGATCAGCTTATAGGCTGCAAGGCTATGGAACTGCTGTGTAGACAATCAGACGTGGGCTGGAACCTGGACTTTGAGACCCCACGATGGTGGAGAGCTTCAGAGCTCAGGATCCAGCCTATGCCCAAATGTCTACACTGCAATTTTATAGCCCTGAAGAGTCTGCTGATCCAGGCCCGCTGTGGATCTCATATCACAGTGTGGATGCACCCTTAATATACTGTCATTACTACAAGGTAGCTAGTCTCCTCGGCTATGTCTACACTTGGTAATTTAAGTCGACTTTAGCTAAGTCGACTTAGCATGTCCACACTTAAATTTAAAGTCGACTTAAGGGGGAACTTACAAAGTCGACCTAGAGCGTCCACACTGGACACCTAGGTCCACTTCTAGGAGCTAGGCGGACCTTGGGCAGGTACACGGTGGCAGGGGGGGGCACCCCTTGCCCAGTGCCAGGAGGCTCAGCCTTTGCCCCATTGTACCTGGGTACAATGGGGCAAAGAGGGACAGGGACCCTGGCAGGGGATAGGGGCAGAGCTCTGCCCTGCCCTTTGGGGGGGCATGCCAGGCTCCCCCTGTGCCCCCCCCCAGCAGGGAGGGCAGTGGGGGAGTCCTGGAGAGCCCTAAGTTGACTTTAAGTTGACCTAAGGCTACTCCAGGTCTACATTGGCTTAAGTCGACTTTAGAAAGTCGACTTAAGCCTAAAGTCGAATTAAAAGTAGGTTTAATAAAGTCGACTTAATTTTCATTAAGTCGACTTTATTTTCCTTAAGTCAACTTAAGCAGCTTGCTTAAGTCGACTTAAGGAAAGTGTAGTGTAGACGCAGAGTAAATTAAGTCGACTTAATTTACAAGTGTAGATGCACCCCTCTAGACTGGGCAAAATATTTCAACAGCTTTTTTTTTTTTAAACTGCATATTTGGTTCTACCAACACATTCTGTGACTGCCTATTGATTTCAGCAAATGTTTTTGGTCAAACAACCTATAAACAGTTTCAACTTTTTCAGAAGTTTTCATTCTGATGTTACAATGTGAACATTTGGCCTTCTATTTGAAGCAGCTTTTCTTCATTCTGGCGTTTCACAGATCCATAGATTTTAAGGTCAGAAGGGACCAATATGATCATCTAATCTGACCTCCTGCACAATGCAGACCACAGAACCTCTCGCCCACTCCTGCAATAGACACCTAACCTATGACAGAGTCACTGATGTCCCCAAATCATGGTTTAAAGACTTCATGGTACAGAGGATCCATCAGGAAGTGACCCATGGCCCACGCTACAGGGGAAGGTGAAAAACCCCCAGGACACCTGCCAATCCACCCTGGGTGAAAATCCCTTCCTGACCCCAAATATGGCAAGATACTTCTAGTTCTGTTTTAAACAATTTAAGAAAACAAGCCCCTTAAAATCTAAACAAAACATTTTGTTTGATTTTGACCCAAAACAGATTTTGGGTTTTTTACTTTTCAAAATGGCCAGCAAAGCAAAAAGAAACCCTTAGTTGCCCAGATCTAGTCTCCTCTTCTAGTGGCAGGCAAAGGACTTGGCTAGCGAAGGTTGGCTGGGTCAAAACAGCTGTATGGGCAGTGTGTTGGGGCAGATGGCAGAGTTTACACAGCTTCTGCCCACTTCCAGACCCTTTCCAGTGGTTTCTTGCTGGAATCAGTAATTTACTTGACAAGTCACTATACAATAACATCAGGGCCTCAGTGACTGTACACCGTATCACCATACACATTTGAGAAGCACTATGCAGGTTTTAGTTTGCGATCATCCCTGTGCACATAGTGCAATTTTCAAGGCACCTACAGAGATGGCTGTGATCAGAAACACACCAGCCATCCTCCCTGCTTGGTGCCCATGCTCCCCTTTTCTACCAGGCTTGCTTTCTCTTAAAGTAGCGTCTAGCCATCAGGAGGATTCAAACCAAGCTGGCAGGTGCGCAGGCAGGCAGACAGATCCTCCTCGCCCTAAAGCCTGGAGATCTTCCAAGCACACTCAAACTAAAAATAAGACCAGAAATAGGTCACAAAAATGCATGTGAGATCAGTTCAAAATTCTGAAAGGCTTCCACATTATTGCCTCTGTCAGGGCAGCAGGAGGCACAGCAAGAGCCACAGACTGGATTAGGCACATGAATCCCATCCCAGTGAGTTTGTCTACATAACAGGAGCCCTGGAGCTGTGCGGAACCCATCCCTCATCCCCCTGCCCAGCCTGTTGCCTGGAGAGTCAGTTCCACAGACCAGAGGCACGTCTGAGGTGGCAGGCACCATTGTCACAGCAGCCACCCCACTCTCAAGCTGAAGCAGTCACTACAGCTAATAACACCCCTGCAAAAATACACTCTGTTCAGAGCACAGCATAAGCAATTGCTTCCTCAAAACCCACTGCACAGTTTCACCACCAGTGACCCCCTATTCCCATACCAGTCGCTTATTTAATACTCTCCCTACATGTACATCACTAACACGATTCTTACCTTGCAAGAAGAGCAACCTCCAAGCCTTACTTTGTGTGAGCCTCCCTCCCCATCCCTCTTCCCTGATGTCATCTCTCTCTGCCTGCATCATATCCTACCTAATCTCATCGTAAACTCCTTGAGCAGGGACCTTGCCTTGATCCTTGCTGGGAAGTGCAGCCAGTTACAACCAGGAGGCGGCAGGGAAGTGGTTGTTGTGCTGGCCGGCTGTACTTTGAAAGAAGCAGCATGTTTAAGAGCCTGAAGATCTGAATTAAAAAGGGGAGTGGCAAGTCACCAGCTCCTGCAGCGAGGCAGGGAGAGATGTGGTTAGTGACAGAGAATAGAAAACTCCGAGATGAGTAATGCCAATCCACGGCTTTCCTGCTCTCTACAGGGCAGAGGGTTGTTCCCCAGCTAAGAATTCATCGTACGGGGGCTCAGGGATGACTAGTCATTCCTGAAAAGTTTGTTTTAGCTGTCCAAACAGCATGCCATGAGTCTAAGAGACAGGGTCAGGGACAGCCAAGGCCAACCGCCCTCAGTTCCACTCTCCCCTCCTCAGAGTTCACTGGGGTTTGCAGAACTCAGGTCTAGGGACACTAGCTAATAGCCAGCACAGGACAGCATTAGGGAAGGTTTTAAGCAGGGTCAGACTTCTCTTTTAAAGGGTTAGTTGCCTGTCCACATTTGCAAGGAGCCCTGGAACAGAACACAACCTCCATGCTCTCTGTTTACTAACAAAAAGGGGCACGCTCTCGCTCCTCCCTATGCTTAGGGCATCTCATTCTCACAAGAATCAGCACACCCAGACAGGCAGCCACCCTCACCCACATCTTAAAGCAGGGAGACAAACAAACCCGACACGCTAGAAAAACAGCCAGCTCAGTGTGTAAAACCCTCAGCATTCTGCAAAAAGCGTGAGAACAGGAAAGGAAGCATCTAATACTCACATACACCTGTCATCACTTCTACCAGCAAAGCCAGCACCCTGGAGGAAGGGAAGCAATCCACAGCAGGCTGGTACAAAGAGACCAGCATGTAGGTGAGGATGAGGCAGCGATGTTAATTGCGCACGACCTATTTGTTAGGAGCAAATGAAATGCCTAGCAGGCACCCGAGTTCAGATAGCCACCACGGGACAGAGTAAGAGAGAGATGCTGTCTCCCCACTCCACACCCCTTTCAGAACACACAAATTACCCATATCCCCTGGTTTTCTGCTTAATGCATCATTTAACCCCTTCAGTGCTGGATTATCCACCACATGTGCCTACCCACGTTTGCAAGGAGCTTATTCTGAGCTTTCCCCCTACGGTGTCCAGACTTCAGTCTTGGCAAAATGAAGCTCCAGTAATAGCCATTAGTATCATTGCTAACCAAGGCAAACCCCTCGCGCAAACAGGAAAGGCTGCTCAAAGCCCCAGTTTGTACTGGTGCAGCATACCCTGCTCTCAGGTAGAGCTGTGCGGAAAATGGATTTTCCAATTTGCTGGTAGCTCAGGAAAACTGGGAAAAAAGTAGTTTCAGGTTGACCAAACATTTTTGGAATAAAGAATATTGTTTTATGGTCAAACATTGACCCCGAAATGAAACATTTCCTTTGGATTTCAAGTGGCTTTTTCTGTTTTTATCATTTCTTTTCATTAGAATTAAAGGAAAATCTAAAATGTCAAGTCAATTCAACCCCCCAAAAAATCAAATCTTTTCAACTTGGGGGATTTTTAAATGTGTTTTTCAAGATGGGCAATTCAGCGAAACTGACAAGAATTCACACGTGTTGGAGTTGCTGACTGCATGTTTTGCCAGAAAAGGCCAGCATCCTGGCTGAAACTTTTCCTTCAGAGCTTGTCTGCATCTACTGCCCTACAGCAGCTGTAGCGAAGACATTCTCTGCCAGTGGGAGAGGTTGTCCTGTCAGCATAGTTAATCCACATCTGCAAGAGGTGGCAGCTGTGTCCACAGGAGAAGCTGTCTCATTCACATAGTGCTGTTGACACAGGGAGTTGGGTCGCGCCTCCCAGCAACATAGATATTCCGATGTAGGTTTGTAATGCAGACCTGGCTTCAGCTCTTGTCTCAGGAAGGGTTCATTCACGCTGTGGCTGCAATCACAGTACTGCCTGGCGTCCCCCAAGGACAAGACCTTAGATCTGGGGAGGGCTTCCTGACACTCTTTCACATGAATGGGTGTTCCCTTAAAGCTGCCCATAGGTTACTAGATCAACTGTGTAGGAGACTGAGCTGCTAGTCACAGATGGCTTGTTTGAAATAAATCTGCTGAGCCTCTGTGGCAAGTACCCGCATCACAAAAACCAGACACGTTCCCAGCTAGCACCCTGGGAGAGATGTGAAGTGCTGCACAAGCCATGGGGAGGACCCTGTCCTCAGGGATGTATCTGCACCACAGTTATTAATGGGGTTGGATCACCCATTAACTAAGAACTATAAACTGGTTTTTTCCCCATGAACATTTTTGACAAACGCAATTTTTAAAAATAATTTTTGTCTAAATCTATATTCAGAACAGACCCGGTTTTCATCACAAACCTGTAAACCAGCCTGATTCCTTCCCCTCCCCGCCCTCTACTCCTGCAGCATGGGGGCCCCACGGCTCAGCTCGGGGAGCAGCTTGGCTTTTGAGATATGTGCTGGTCATGTTTATTACCCTTCGTCTTCCCCAGCGGTGTAGAGGAGGTCTCTGGCCGGGGCATGTGCCCAAGAGTCAGCCCAAAGAGATGCACGCTTCCTGAGAAACTCTGCTATGGACCCAGCAATGGGCACCGGGTGAGTAGGCTCCGCTTCCTCAGGGCCCAGGAGGCAGGCTGACAGCAGACAGAAGCAGTCTGGTTTCTTGTCCTTCTCCTACGAAGATGAAAGTCAGGTCACACAGGTGGGAAGCCAGCAGAGCACATGCACAGCGGTTTGCAAACATGCTCAGAACATTAGCTCCTGGTCTCAGGAACATGCCCCAAGAGGCTGTCTTTACCAGCCACCCACCCAACTACCACACTAGGGGTCGGTTTGACTCCTTCCCATACAAGGTAAGAGGTTGCCAGTGTTGGGTAAATTCCTGGCGCCGGGCTTTTCAGTTACCTGTGAAGGGCTTGATTATTTAATTAATCTGCTTGGTCAATAGGCTAAATTCATCTGTGGTGCAATGGCCCTAACGTCAGCGGGACTGCACCGGGGATCAGGCTGGCCCAGTTGTTTGTATGGCCTGTTGGGAGTGAAAAGGGCCCCTGTAACTGTACCTACCAAACTGCTTGGCTGGGAGATGTGGGGTCAGAAGGGGACCACTCGCATCCACTGTCCTCCTGGCTTTGTCCCTAGCGGCAGTGCCTTTGTGCCAGTGAGGGTGTAGGGCGGACATGAGCCCCTCCTTCCGAGAATAATGCCCAGGGCTGGGGTTCTGTGTGCCTGAGGCAGAGTCAACTCTGTCAGCAAAGGGCAAATTCCAGGGCAGAGTGGAGGTGAAGCAGGGGCAGGTAAGACGTATGAGGGGTGCAGATTTGCAGATGCACTACGGATGAGTTTGGCCTATTAACCAATCAGACTAATTAAGAGACTTAAATAGGTGCAGTTCCGTTGATTTCAGTGGGAATTACCTTGCCCTCCCCCCTTACCGCAGGAGAGACCTCGGCCTCAGCTCCCGTTTCCCAGCCCAGTATCAGGAAAGGTCCCGCAATGATGCAAGTCCGGCTCAGCAGGAGCGAGCTACCAGCTTGTCTGCACAGACATTCCATCGTGCTAAGGAATGCCACTGCGTGTGTCACGCCCGCCACCGTGAGGGTGAGCGAGAACATGCCAGGCTTTTTCCTCTGCGACACCAGCTTCATCGTCAGAAGAAGCTCTTTAATGATTAATCATTGCAATTAAATATTAAACAGCCAACTTCTTCTGCCATAAAGGCAGCAGCTGGTCCCCATAATACTGGGCGAGTGTTTTGTCAAATTAAAGACCTATTTAGGAACTTGACTCACTTGGCTGTTTCCTCTTTTGATTCAGATTTACTCTTGCTGCTGTGTTTCTGTTAAAATGATTAGCCTGCCTAGCAGGTATGGTAAACAGCCACGGAGAGGTTAATTTGTAAGTGTCGCCATCTAAGCTGTTCTAGTAGAAACAAGGCCCCAGATGGCAGGACGGGCTTCTTCTCTGCAACTGTTCTGACCCACCCCTTCCAGCCCAACCCACTCAGAAAAGTAGCCATCGACCTGAACAACCCATGTACACTTTTAAAAACCACATCCCTGACAACATAGCTATGATGTCTCTATTCCCTGTGTAGACGCAGCGCGGCCAATGGAAGAACATTTCAACTAGCATAGCTGCGGTTGTTCAGGGACAAGGTGTTCTTGCATGGACAGAAAAAATGCTTCCATCAGAGTAGGCTGTATCTGCATCCAGGGTGATGCCGACATAGCTACCGTGACCTAGCTCTGTTGATGTAGTCTCTGTAGCTACATTTCCCCGTGCGCAGAGAAACAAGCACATCCACATTCACAAAAATCCATTTCAAAGTGTTCTGCATGTGCCTTTAGAGGCCATTTTATAGGGAATTGCATTCTGTAGTCATCCTCTAATAAAACAATATTAGCCATAGCCATTATAAACGTATCGCAATGACACAGGCCAAAAGAATCACAATCTACATACTCCAGATAAGATTAAAATACACATTTCTTTAGCGTAAAGCTAAGTTACCTGCAGCTAGTTGTGAAAGGTTACCTAAAATGCTTAATGCTCTACTGGAAGATGCTCACATACTACGGTGATAAGGGTGGTATAAGAACCTACATACAATAGAATGGCAATTTCCTAAAACCTGGATATTGCCTATTTTTGCCTCTTTAAGAGGGTAAATAATGAATAGTTGAATGGATTTTTGTTGGCAGGTGTGGGGTTTTAAAATAGCATTTCCTATTTTGTTTTACCTTAGAAATAGCAGGAATATAAAAAAATCTGGTCCCCCTACCCTCCTCCTGAGTTTTCTGGAGAACTTGTTGGAGGTCTTTCATTAATACGGGGGGATTTTGCAAGCCTTAATTAAAGGGGGGCTGTGGATGTTTTCCCAAACACTTTCTTTCCTCCGAGTTTTTGTTGTGTTTGACCTCATGTTAATATTAGCAAAAGTAAACAAACAATAAAGAATTTTAAACAATCTGACTATAAAAATCCCTCTCCCACTCCACGCGCACTTGTTCGGCCTTAGTCTGTGGTGATGTCATAATTCCAACAGGTTTCCATTTCTCTATAGCGTTTCAGGGCAGCTATGCACTGAATTGCTAATGTGAAAAACAAAGAAGAAAAAAACTTCTCACAAAACTTTTGGGCTTTCTTCATTCAGGAGAAAAATGTAAGAGTGAGGCATTGTGGTAGAGGAGAGGGGCCCTGGACCTGAGGGCCTTTGCCACCCCCCCACCTGAGCTGGGTAAAAACAGCTGAACCAGCAGGATCTCACAGCTGAGTGGATGAGGGCCAGGGAGCTCCAGGCTAGTGCAGTAGCAGGGAATCGCTGACTCCCTGGAAGCAGGCAATATAAAAGGGGTGTGGCCAAGCAGAGGGGTGGAGCTCTGCATTCAGCCTGCCTTGGGGCTGGTAATGGCAAGCAGCCTGGATTTGCTGGGCTGATCACTGGAAATAAACTGAGCACAGGTGCTGAACAACAAGAAGAAGGTGTGTGAGTCGTCTCTTATGGGCCCGGAGGAATCTGTTACACCAGGGCTGTCAAACTCATTTGCTGGGGCGGGCCAGATTTGACTTAAATGTACTTGGAGTACATCGAAATCAAAACACTACGGCACTCTCGCTTCATCGCGGAGTGCTGTGTATGTAAAACTGCGCTCTGTGATACCTCTCTGATAGGGAGAGAGAGTGGTCTCGCCTACCTAGTGAGACAATCTCACGGCATTGCTGAGCACTGGGTATGCGAGACCACGCTCTCTCTGTTAGGGAGAGGGTGATCCCATGGAGTGCAGTCACGAGCTGGCTGGACAAGGTTCGGGGGCCACATTTGGCCTGTGGGCTGCATGTTTGACACCCCTGTCGTACACGCACCAAGTTCGAATGCTGCCCCTATGTGAGACAGCTTTATACATAACCTAGCTCACATGGCACAAGCCCAAAACCCTCAACTGACCAAAGTAATGAAGAAAAAGAAACTGGGGCAGCCTGCCGGCCCAATTCCAGACCTGCTCAGCACCCACCATGCGGACCAAACTTTCCAAAAGGACTCAGCATCCAGAGGTTCCTATGCTGATACTTACAATCACATATTCAAAAAAGCACAGTGCCCTGTGTGCTAAAGCAGCTGGCCCCATTGAGGGGACTGAGCCTGTCTCAGGATGGCAGCAGGGCCCACTCCCTTCCCATCTCCCATGCAGCAGACTGAGGGGATCTGATCATGTCCCTTCCCCCTGTGCCAGGGGTGCCAATTCCACCATCAAAGGAGAAGCTCTTGGTCAGACTTGGCCAGACCTAACTCATGAGGTGTGAGGGTGGATGCTTCAAACCCTCCCCACATAAGCACATGGATCTATCCCTCTGGGGAGCAGCAAGCCATACTCACGGTCAGCAGGATGCAGAACTAGATGTACCGCAACTGCTGGAGGCGGATGATGCCCATGATCATGTGCCTATAGGGATTGGCTTTGGGTTGGCCACCCGAGTGCAGCTGATATTGTCAAAAGCCATGATCCCAAGAGCAGTGTAAACCCCAAGCCCTGATCACTCGCTGCCCCACTCTTACTTGTTGCAATGAAAGTTAAGATGTGTGTCTGTGCTAGAAACTCCCCCGCCCCCATGCTTGACAACAGAGTCCCCCTTGCTCCCCGGTGGGCTCATACTGGCCTCAGCCATGGAGCCGCTCTTAGGACACTAGGCTGTTAAGACAGGGCGGTTACCTTGGGCACCACTCACCCTGCACACCCCAGCAGGACCATTTCAGCACCAATTCCAGGGGGACTGAGAGGGAGCCAGCTTTGATGCCTACAGTAAAAGACAGCTGAAATCCAAGGGCAGACACAGCTCTGGTTGTCAAGCCTCAAGGGCTTGGTTTCTTGGCCCCGGCTTGTTTGCATTAACTGTGGGGTTTGCTTTGCACCGCGGCACCTCTGCCCGGTCTGGTTTTTAGGTGGGGAATGGCACGCATCAGATAAAGATGCCTCTGGCTGTTTCTTATTGAAAATGGATCCTGGAAAAATCAGCTCTGAGGTGCATATGAAATAAAAATGAGGGTGGCAAGTGGAGCTGACAGGAAACCTCTAATCTGAGCACATGGTATTCCCTGGATCTTCCTCCTTCTGGACGAGAACAAGTCCCACCACTCCCCAAAGCAAGAGAAACGTTCCCTCCCAAGGCAACTTTCCCCATCTCTGTTCAAAGCTGCTGAGTGTTTGATCACTTTGCAGAGGGAAACAAGTGCGCTTCTGAAATCAGCCTCTGGCACCTGCTCCTGCCCCCACGCCTCAGCTCAATTGTGCCCAAGAACCAGCCCTCCCCGAAGCCACAGATCCCGACACCCCTATCTGTGGCAGCTCAGGACCAAGGACCAGACTTTCCTCAGACCAGCTCCCTCGGGCTTCCTAGCATGAACGACCATCAGCGCACAAATAAATAGATAAACCAAAGTGTTACCTGCCAGGGGAGGGAAGTCAAACAAGCAGGGCTCTCCGTCGCGCTGGAGAAAGCAGTGTGCACTAACGCACCAGTTGCATAAGAGTGCTATTTACCTCTCTCGCTTGCTGTTTTTGTTTTGGTGAATTACTCTGAAGGTCAAAGGAATATTCTCAAGGAGTGGCTTACGCCAGGAAGTAAATTATTACCCTGCCATTGCTCTGAGGGGACACAGAGCTCCTGGAGAGGAGCTGGGTGGGGGTGGGGAGTGAGGACAAACCTGCTGCTGAAGGATTAGAGGGCAGTTCACTACCAAGGAAAGTGAAAAAGGTCTGAACAAAGTGCTCTGTTTTCTGAAGGCCGGTCACATGCTGGGTGCTAGCGGAGGTAATTAGACATGTGTCACCTGCCAAACGCCGTCAGGGGCCGAGGCAGGAAATGTTAGAAGTCCTGAATTTGGCCACAGTCCATCTGCTAACAGCTTGAGCATGGAAGTGAGATGGAACCAATGAATGTCCCCACCAAATGCTGGATTCTCTTCTTCTCATGGACCCCTAATAGCCTTGTGACTTGTTGCCCTTCCAAATCCCAGTCTGCATGGCAGAGATGCCGCTTAGCTGACCTGAAAAGGGGTACAGTAACATCATCTAATACCACCCCAGTCTGAGCAGGGAAAAGCTCACCAGAGAAGCAGGGCTGGGCTTGGTCCATGTTTGTATGGGGAAATCCATGAATGCTGAGTGCCAGAGCTTTTATTAGGATAACACAGACTTATAACAGCCTTTTTTGTCCACTGAATAATGTTTCTGCAGCTCATCTGAGCTGGGTGTGCTAAACCCCCATAAAACCCACCCATGTTGTTTGAATGGCGGCATGAGCCAGTGGCTCGCGGGCTGGATTAAGAGATGTGGGGTCTGTTCCCGGTTCTGCCACTGATTTGCTGTATGATCTCAGGCAAATCTCTTGGCCTTTCCCACCTTCCAGCTTGTCTATTTAGACTGTAAGGCTATGTCTATACTAGAAAAGTTAAATCGACTTTAATAAGGTCGACTTTAAGTCGACTTAAAGTCGACTTAACAAAGTGGGCTAAGTTGACTTAGCTTTAAGTTGACTTAGTCCACTTTATTAAGTTGACTTAACCACCCTTAAGTCAACTTAATAAAGTCAACTTAAGGGTTACTCCAGGTCCACACCACCCTTAAGTCGACTTAAGGAGTCGACTTAATGAGTGGTAGTAACAAAGTCGACTTAAGCTTTCATTAAGTCGACTTAAGGGATTTCTTAAGTCGACTTAATGAAAGCCTAGTGTGAACGTGGCTTAATCTAAGTCGACTTAAGCCTCCTTAAGTCAAC
This sequence comes from Pelusios castaneus, assembly GCA_007922175.1. Classification (NCBI taxonomy): domain Eukaryota; kingdom Metazoa; phylum Chordata; order Testudines; family Pelomedusidae; genus Pelusios; species Pelusios castaneus. Next base: position 6,227,710 of record ML685852.1, on the reverse strand, counting down.
TTAAATTGCCAGTGTAGACATTAGGCCGTGGGCTGGTGCTTAGCACCTGTATTTAAAGTTCTCAGAACAAGGCTCTGAACTACATGGGGGCCTCCAAGAGCTACTGTAGATATTTATGCATCCTATCAAAGATAGCTTTGTTTTTTCAAGTCTATCAGCAGGTGAGCAGCAGCTATGACCAGCACCTCTGGTTGATTTCCTAAGGTGCCAGTCTCTTTACAGTGTGCTGTTGTTCCCCCAGCTGTGAGTTTCCTTCGCCACAGTTAGCAGAAGATAGGGCTCATGAGCTGAAGTTTCTAATGCTTCCCTCATTCCACTTCTTGTTTTAACAGGCACGGAGGGAACTTGCGTTTCTAGAAAATGCGGAAAGCCCAGAATAACAGCCCTTCAAGCAGCCTGAAAGAGTTTTTCCCAATTAAAACAGGTGCAAGTTGCAGACTGAAACGTGACTCGGTGTGTAGAAGACCAGCTGGCTGGAAAGTTATTGATATGAAGGGCCCTCAGCTCATAAATTGAATCATCAATGGAGTACAAAGAAGCCTGATAAATGAGGTCAAATTCCAAAGGGGTAGCCGTGTTAGTCTATTGTAGAAAGACAAAAGAGTCTTGTGGCACTTTTAAAGACTAACAGATTTATTAATCGCATGAGCTTTCGTGGGAGAAAATCCCACTTCGTCAGACGCTTTGAAGATAGGAAAGTTACAGAGTGGGAGGAAATTAAATGCAGGGGAGTGTATGACATAGCATCAGGTCAGGCTGTAACAGCAAATCAAAGTAGGTGTTAGGATTCAAAACACTGGGGAACAGCACATAGAGGAGGGGGGAGGTCAATTCACTTGATGTAATGCAAGAAAAATCCATAGTCCCTGTTTAACCCCAAGGCAACTGAGTCAAATTTGCATATAAGTTCGAGTTCTGCACTCTCTTTGAAGCTGTGATTTGTTATTCATCTGTTTCAACACAGCTATTAACAAGTCGTTAAGGGAGTGAGCAGGGAGGTTTGGTGTTGTTTCTGTAGAAAGCACAAGAGGATTTCCCACGAGAAAAGTTGGTGTTTCCAGCATCTGGATAATGTTACAAATAGGGTAGGAAATGGCTTTTCCAACCTAGGAATATTTTGGAGATGTCAAAAAAATATTTCCCATCTTGAAGGGGGACAAAAGTAGACACTGCAGAAATTTTTACAAGCTGAAAATCCAGAAAAAAAAGTCAGTTCGGGGCAATAGAAATATATTGCTTTGATCAGTTCATATTGATTCTGACTTAAAAAAAAAATTACTAATGTTTCAAAACAGAAATTTGTTTCAACAACAACAACAACAAAAAGCGCCCCAAACTTTCCCACTTGAACATGTCAAAACAGGACCTTTCCGCGATTTTAAAACCTTTTCCCTAAAAGTTATTCAAGGCAGGAGAATCATCAAAAACCAACCGTGTTTGGCAAACAGTTTAGGTTTTGATTAAACCATTGTTGTTCTTGCTGCTGAAAAATGCGGATTAATCAAAAAAAAATTCCTGATCCCCTCTCCTTACAATGCGCTGTGAGGAGCCACTGTTTTGTGGAGGCAGCATACAGCAGGGAGACCATGGATTGAGGAATACAGGTTACAGCTGCTTAAGTTCGTAGAAAGATTAGCTAGGCTCCAAACTCTCTGCTCCCAACTACCCCAGAGAACGGGGCAGCTCAAGCCCACCTCAGAGATGGATTGTATGTGATTTGCTCTACGTGGCCTGGAATCTTTCAGACTCAGCTGTATATGCAGCTGCTGCCACAGATTACTGAGGAGTAGGAAGGCCCCTCTGGGGAGAAAGCCTGATGCCCAGGCGTTTAGCCTTTGCAGAGCGAGTCAGTCATTGCTTTGGCCTTAGGGCACTGTTTAACCTTGTGCCGATATTTCTGTCTGCTCCTCTTGAACATGGCAGCAGATGCTGGTATGCGAAGGAGATCTTATCACAGCAGACAGCGCAGAGGTTGTTTAAAGGTCTCTCCGGCCCCACACCTGTGCTGGGGGGCTAGGCAGGTGGTACCAATCATGGAATCCTGGCTTTGGGGGAAGAGTGGAATTTTCCACAGCGGTATGTTGAGGCCTGCCCCACCTTTCCCTCACAGCAGCTGACGCACCACAAGCACTTTGGCCTGAAGAAGAAATGCCCCCAGCTGGACACGCGGCACAATTGTAGCCACGTGAGTCCCGGGATATCAGACAAGCAGACTCCCGGGGTCAAACAAGCAGAGCCTGCTGAGGGAAGCTCTTGGAAGCAGCCAGCCTTGCCTCTCCTTTGTCTTGGCCCCTATGGCATCTGTGCCAAGGACAGCATTCCTGGCACCTCAGATTTCAGAGCCCATCCTGCTGCTCCAAAAACTGCCCCCAAACGAGCCTAGGCCAAAAGCCTGAAGTGAGGCAGGGTGGCGGGGAGCCCAGGAGAAGGCAGGGGGTCTGTGTAGTGTTGCTTCCCACCTAGCTCTGCTGCTGAGAAGACAGAGCCATGAGCTCTCCGCTGCTCTGCCTGTGCTGTTGGAAGGGTAGGGGACAGGATCAGATGGGGAACTTCATTCCTCTCTGCTCCCTTTGTGACCTTCTCCCTTTCTTGTCCTTGCACCTGGCATGGAGCACTTTCTCTGCATAAATCAGCCACTCCCTTTGCACTCAAGCCTCTCCTTACTGTACTGGACTTCTGCACAGCTTTCCGGTGGGCCTCTGCCCCAGCAAGAAACTGTGAAGAGAGACTCTGCTCCTGTGGAGACCGATTCTGCTCTTCTACAATCCAGGGCAACTCCATGGTCTTCAGAGATCTATAACCGAGATCAGACTCTGGCCCTGGATTTCGTGTATCGTCATCCCGTGTGGCACATGCCTAAGCTTTTTACTTCTGGCCTTATTTTAACTGGTGACTGGGGCTGTGCATCATTTTGTTTTATACAACACCCTGTGCAGGCCAGTGGATAGATGCTCAGAGTCAGGGGACCTGCCTTCTCTATTTCCAGCACTGCTATATAATGGGCAAATCTCCTTCCTTCTTTGTGCATTTTCCCCTCCTGCAAAATAGGGATAAAGAAACCTATCTTCTTTTGTAGAGCACTTGAGCTATGTCTACACTTAGAAAGTTAAGTCGACTTTATTACTTCAACTTAGAGAGTCTACACTAGACTCTAAGTTGACTGACTAGGTCGACAGAGAGCCTCGGCTCCCCAGGCTAGGAGAGCCGCAACTTCTGGGGACAAGGGGACCCACGGCTCCCGGGGAGAAGGGAGCCACCCTTCCTTGCGGCTTCCTTGTCCCCGTGGGGAGCCCCATCCCCTGTGGAGCTGTGGCTCCCTTCTCTCGGGGAGAAGGGCTCCCCCTAGCGCTAGGACAATCTAGGGCATTTAGGTCGACTTGTGGCTACTCCCCATCTACACTGGCTTAAGTCGACTTAATAAGGTCGACTTAACTCTTAAGTCAACCTAAAAGGAAGTGCATGAGCTTTCGTGGGAGAAAATCCCACTTCGTCACACGCTTTGAAGCGTCTGACGAAGTGGGATTTTCTCCCACGAAAGCTCATGCGATTAATAAATCTGTTAGTCTTTAAAAGTGCCACAAGACTCTGTTGTCTTTCTACAATAGACTAACACGGCTACCCCTTTGGAATTTAAAAGGAAGTGTTATTAAGTCGACTTAAGGACCCGCTTAAGTCGACTTAATAAAAGCCCAGTGTGGACGGGAAGTAGTAACCTAACTTGTAAGTGTAGACGCACCCTTGGAGGGGTCTGGCTGGAAAGGAGCACTTGGAGGTCTGGGCACACGTGGGCTAAGAATTAATAACCAGGCACCAGCTTTGTATAATTCCATTGCTCACGTTTATTTATTGTATTTTAAAACACTGACAAAACACATCACATCTTGATTCGTTTGTTTAATTCTCTGTATGCTCAGGACACAAAGTTCCAGAATAGCTGCACTGGTGATGGCCAGAATATTTTCCTCATGAACACACAAAAAAAGTGTCAATATTAAAAAAAAAAAAAAAAAAAAAAATCCAGAACCAGAAAGTAAATGAGTGCAAAATGAATGAAAGTGCAAAAAAGCTGTTATCATAAACACACGCCTTCCAAAACACAAGCCCCCAACCGAATAACAGCAAACCCTGCTCCCCAAAATAAACAGGGGGACTGGGCAGAGCCGGATTGCAGCTTTCTACCAGTAACCTTTCCTTGGCACTGATAGATAAACCATCAGCCCAAGAAATTTTGTTGACAGGAAGAAGAAAAGCCAGGCTTTTTAAATGGCTCCCCCCTCCTCTTTTTAATTTCCACCATTGCGCTGAAGTCCAAAGGTTCTTCCTGGCAGGAGGCGTCTGACCTAGCTACCTAACCTCCTGGCCAATACGGATTTTTCTTTTCTTTTTAAAAAAAGTGCATGAAGTTGGTGCAGAAATAGCTTGGATCTCATGATTCTGGACAGAAGCAACCAGATTCCAGCAAGAGAAGGGGCACCCCATTTCTTCCCCCCATGAGTTCCTAGCTAGTCAGTTCCCCCTGCCCACCTCCCTGGCATTCACAACATTTCTGGCTTTCCAAAATGCTGCCCCGTTACCAGTGCTCCCCTATCCCCACCCAAAACTCTGATCTGCAAAACTGCCATCAAACTCCTTCTTAAGAGAGACCCCTCCACTTCTTGAAACAGTTCTGAACTGAACATGGGACCATGCAGCCTTCCAGGACCTGAGGTCCATAGTTCTTGCGCCAACTGGCCCTGCATCAGACTATCTGTGTGGCAATACTGCTACCTCCCACTTAGTCAGAGGGAACAGAGAGGTGCTTTCTAGAGTGCAGGCTGTGGTTAAAGAATCGGGCACCAGACCTTCTGCCTGTCCTGGGAATGCGTCCCCTGCACATGAGGGGGGAGAATAAGTGGAAGAAAAGGGATAGGGAGGAAAGGAGGTGGAGGGAGACTGAGTGTCCTGAAAATCCTATAATCAGCCCTGCTGACTTAGAAGATTCCTCAGGACATGGAGCAGGTGCTTTCTGGACCAAACCTGACCCCCATCCTTCCTACCTTCCACCTGTCCACTCCACAAGCAAGAGTCCCTCCGACCCTCTCAAGGATAGTCTGTATCTGGTGAGAGTGCTACAGATCCTGGAAGTTGGGGATTGTGCACTTCTGCTGGTATGGAGCTTATGGGAATGAGAAGAAGGGCAGGGGACACTGCTGCTGCCTGGCTGAGCTCGCCCAGAACTGGCAGCCTTCCCAGAGCAACAGAGTGTCACAATCACGTCAATATAGCCGCCGTCAACACCCGACAGCAGCGTCGCTCACTGGGGATGTAACGTAAGCAGGGAACTAGCTGCAGTCACAGCCGTGAATTAATGACTGGCTGATTGTCTTGCCAGGCCCCAGCAGGTAATTTTGAGCCTTCTCTGCCCTGCCAGGTCCCAGTCCCTTTAACAGCCCTCAGCTTCCCACAGGATGGACAGGGGCTCAGCAGCCTTTTTGGTTTCAAATCTCTATCTTTGTAGCTGCTTTAGCTTCCTCCCCAAGGAGACCTGAGAAGACTCCAGGGCCAAACTCTTCCCTGGTGTAACTCTACTAACTCCTTGGTAGAAGTCCAGTGATGTCCGAGTGTGCCACCAGTGAGGACCCTGGCCTGCTGAGAAGTTAAGGACTGATTCCTCAGCTGGCACTTTTCCTACGAAGGGGCCTCAACGTTGCCGGCACTAGGGGGCTGCTAATTAGCCTAACACAGGGAAGAGATTTTGGCCCTAAGGCACAGCAGAGAGATGGTGATTCTGAGAAGAGTTCAGAATAGAGGAGAAAGCTCCTCTTCTCAGCCTTCCCCATGAGGTCAGGGAAACAGCGGGTCAGGGAGAGAGTCATGCAGGGAACATTCTCCTGCCCAGGGAAAGGTTTTCAGAGTTCAAAAACGTTTCTCGTTCTGCCCAGGGACAAACCAAGAGCTTTCAAAGCTTTTCAAAGAAGAAAGCCCCACCCACCAGAATAGTCCATAGTCCCACAACTAGGGCGCTACAATGGCTGTGGGAGATCCAGGGTCAAGTTTTTGTGCGCCCTAGCCACGGCGGATTCTGGGACTTGTACGTTTTTGACCAGAAATTCCATCCCGGCTCTAAGGCCCCTTCCTGCCAAAAGTTTAGTCAGAATTGGTATGTTCTCACCAACTGTTTCCATTTCGATGAGCCAACATTTTCTGACAAAACGCCATGTAGAGAGAAAATCCCCAACCAATTCCCATCAGGGAAGGTTGTCCTTCAGCTCTCCCAGCCACCTGCTGTCAATGGCCAGTTGCTAACATCTCAAGAACCACGTCGCTTCAGCAAAGAGTGCCACAAAAAACAGTGTTGGAAAAACAGTGGAGGAAATGCCATCAACTGACGCTCTCTCTCTCTCTCACACACACACACACACACACACACACACACACACACACACACACACAGAGTGCTTTGGGTTTGTTATTTTTAAGGAAAAAAATTATGTTGTTACAAGTATTAACAGTACATAGCCCTTGGCCATCTACGAAATCTGTATTTCTCTCACCCAGACCATTCAGAAGCTTCATACCCTCAAAGGTCAGGAAATAATCAACCCAAGAGGGGAATGGGCTCCCGGCTGAGGCAGTGGCTAAGTGAGTGTGATATAAGAACGCTGCCATCAAGACAAACACATGCACACAGACACACACACTCAATCTCATTTTGCATTTCCAGTGAGGATCACCTGCCTGGCAAGCATGTCTTTTTGGAGAGCTCTGACCCTGGAGACTTCCCCCTCAGAGACCCTCCCCAGGCTGTATCTCCACTCCACTATAGCTGGGCATACCAGTTCAGGTCAGTTCTACCCAGTTTGGTGTGTTCAAGGTCACACTGTAAGGAGGTGAGAAAACAGTTCAGGTAAATCTCCTAGAAGATGTATGCAAGGCTTGGCTCTCAGGTGGCTCCAGCTTACAGTCTCACCAGTAACCAGGAAGTTGGAGTCCAGAAATGCAGCTGAAAGTCTGTAAGGTGTCAGGTAGCCAGAGTACAGCTCACCCAGTGTCTCAGTAATAGAAGAGGAGACTTACTCCCATCAGCCATTGGGATTCCCAGAAGACAACCCTGGGCTGGCTTTTACAGCTTCTGCTCCCTTCAAAAGAGGCCCATTTATTGGGATGGTCTCTCCTGGAACCAATCACTCAATCTTTTGGTTGAAGCTTGAAATGCAGAGCACAACCCAGACACCCACCCGGTCAAGGCTGAGCCCAGAGTTCTACCTGCAGCATCCGATATCTAGAACCCAGCCCAGAGTGCCCCGCGGGCATCCAACCAGCACAGTGACTGCTCAGCTCACCTTTAAGAAGAATGTAGTCATTCAACAGGCTGAGATGGAGCTGGTGAGAACAGGACACTTCTTCCTTCTTTCTCTGCAGCATACGTTCCTATAAACATACCGACTGAGCCACATGTAGGGATATAAAGAGCTAACCAGGAGACTTGCTTTCGGTCCAGATTGAGTTTGGAAATGTTCCAGGTGAGGTTTACATGGAGAAGAATACCAAAGCTGAAGCCATGTTTGTATCGCAGGGCTCCTCCTCTTCTTCCTCTCCTTCGAACCAACAACATCCCAGGAGAAGAGCTCCTCTTTGGCTAGGGAGGCTCGTTTGGCACCATTAGCTGAGGATCACATTGCACCTCTGGGAGGACAGGGTCCCGAGTCCAAAACTCCTCTCCTCCCATTTAACTTCTCCCCCCAGATGGACATACAGCATCATTTGAACAGATGGGAGAAAAATGAAAGGGACGGAGAGAGAACTTGTGAAACAAACACAAATGCTTACAAAACCCCCCATAAATTGTGTAAAATCTCTCATGAATAGCAAGCGGCAAACACTGGAATGGCAGGTCAAATGTGACCTCAAAGAGTCAATAATAAAAAGAGTCAAAATGCTGCATTTCCATGGGAAGCTTAGCATGAATTTGACCCATATGTACATGAAAGTGGACTTCATATGCCATATTACTATGAGACATGTTGCTGGTGCATATGGTAGGAGCTTTTATCCCTGTCTTCAGTGACTGCGGGGGAACAAAGGAAAAGATTGATTCCTTTAAGGAATTGCAGACCTTGGGAATGCAAATGTTTCGAAGGTGACAGAGCACGGACTGGGGACTGAGAGCCTCTGCCCCGCTTATGCCTCTTCTGATTGGTTCTTCATCAGGCTGGCGTAAAGGCAGCTGGCCATATGCCATCAGACACCCGGCACTGACCTTTTCTTCGCCAATCCCAAGAGACTGTCTCGTTAATAACTGGCTGATGATTGTCTTTTGAAAAAGCACTTTGCAAGTCTTGTCACAGGGGGACATGTATCAAGTAGCTAAGGAATAAATTGGGCTCACCTTGAATTTCTTAGAGTCTGATGGCGAAGGGCTGCTGAGATTTAAAAATAAATCCCCAAGCACCAAGAAAGAAAGGAAAAGGCCACTCTTCCTTTGTAAATAATGTCTGTGTTACAGAGCAGCCACCTATCCAGCAGAGGGGCACAAGTTAACCGACAAACCTTATTCCCAGAGCTGGACTGACGTGGCTGGTATATTTATACTCAGACTACAAGCTCTTTGGGACAGAGACCAGTGTAGTGTTTGGTGTTTGTACAGTGCCTGGCAGAGGGGAATCCTGGTCTGTGAGTTGGGCTCCTACCTGCTACTGCAGTAAAAATAATAATAAAACATTGACTCCCAGTAGCAAAGAGATCTGCAGCATAAATAGCATGATGAGCTTGTTCCCCATGAGAAACAGAAGGAAATGGAAGAAAATTCATGGCCACGGTGAAGCAGGGCCAGGGCAAAGCAAAGTTACTGCCCAGCTGTAAAGGAGAGTCACAAAAACTGGACTGAGACCACATGGAATGCTATAAAAAGCTACTCGAGAATGTCCCTTTGAAAGAGCATTAATACCAGCCTCAAAACAGCGAGATATGCTGAGAAAATCCTTTTCAATCGATAAGGGAAAATGAGTCACCCCTATGAACGGGCGTGTGTGCATGAGAGGGAAGAGGTGTGTGGCGTCAGTTTATGTCTGATGTGATCACGAAAATTTCTGATCTTGATTTCTTGAGCAGCAACGCCATCCCTCCACGCCATCTCCCTGGCATCTCCTCTGTCCCGAAACAAAACCCAACACACACACGTTGTCCTATGGAACAGGCTCAGTTTGAAGAGTTGGGGCCATCCTATCTCAAGTCCGCATTCTGTCTCTTTAAAATGGTCGGTGGGAGATCTGGTCCATGGCGTCCTGCCTGGAGCTCCCCTGCCAGGCTGGAGGAGAAGGGTAACAGGGCAGTGGGAAAAACAGAGAGAGATGGGTTTGGTGCATGGACAGAGAAGACAACTCAGTGAGGGAATGAGCGAGTAGGATTTTCCAGCTCCGCAGTGAGGACGCTCTCCACTCCCATAAGCCAGACAGACAACGTGGCAGCTGCCGTGCCGAGGGCAGTCCCATGCCATGGGGGCCCAGTCACTTTAAGGTGTCATCAGCGTTTTTGAACATGAGGATGGCGTTGTATATCTTTAGTGCTGGGCCCAGTTTGACACTCATGATCTTGACGATGTCGGCCTGCGTCAGCAGGAGGAAGGCCTCCCCGTCTATCATCTGCAAGAGGGGAAAGGGGGAAGGGAAGATCCAGCATGCGCATCATGCTCATGGGAAATCTGTGCCCCTCACCCCCCCTCCTCAGGGCCCTTTGTTCAAACAAGATGCATGCCTTGCAAAGCCGGGAGATGCACACCTGCGGACGTGGAATGTGGCCAGCAAGGTGGCTCTAGGGATGGTCTAGCTGGGTCACAGGCTGGGATGCTACAAGCATGGGATACGTGACCCTGTCTCCTCAGTGCAAAGCCCAGCCTCCTCCCCAATGCTCTCATCTTAGGAGGTTAGTAAGCAGCAAAGAAAAATGGTGCCAGCGCAGGCCATTTCCTGGACAGGCTGGGATGCTCCTAGCAATGAAAACACCTTGGGTCAGCCGTCCCCGGCAGCTCTGCAGAAAAGTCTGAGAGATTCTTTCTGTCAAGGAGTTGGGGTCAGGTATGTTCTGTGTGTGGGTCAAAAGTCTTTGTAACCACTGGGGCTCCAAACACAGCTTGAGGTCTGGGACGCCAGCTGGGCGCATAGTCCCCAGTAACAGAGGTACAACAGGGCTGGAGGGGACACATGGGGGATCTGGGACTAAGCAGAAATACCAGATTAGGAGGCTGCAGCATTGGCTACAGAGCAGCTTTGATTCCACTCTCCTGTGGAGTTGCCTACCCTAAGCCCTGACTCTCGGGGGCCAGACTTGCCCATATACGGAGTGTGGCCATATCTGTATCTGGATAGAGCCACAAGGTGTCACACAGACAGACAGACAGCTGCAGTCATGATTAGTGGGTTCTGCTGTAACTCCCTGCCAGTGCAATTCTGGACAAACTCTCTCTAGGACAGTCGATTGAACAGCAGCAGGGCTGAGGCCCAGGAGACTGGTGGTAAAAAACCATCTAGGCAGCCCATTTGCCCATCCCCGTCCACCTGCAAATAGGCTTTCTTTGCTCTCCCCTCACCCATGCCCTGAGCCGCATTCTCCCTACCTCATCCTTGAAGAGTTTGGCTTGGTCCTCGCAACCCGTCAGCATCTGAACAAAGCTAAAGACCTTGGGAAGAGATGAGGAGGGGGATGCACAATCAGGGAATTAGCCTGCTGGAAATTCAGCCCCCCCAGAGCTACTTTTTCAGGGTTTAAGAGGAGCACGCCACAGAGCTGGGAGTCTTCGAAACTCCACGTGCCCTGCTCCAGCCAAGATCTGCTGCTTTCTGTGTATGCTGTAGGTTGAACGGGACACTACGCACCTTTTATTCTAACATATTTGAGGGCAGATACCTGCCGACCACGGAAAGCGACACCTCAGCAGCCCCACAGACACACTCCCCAACCATGGGCCATGCAGCATTTGGGGCCAAGGTCTTTAGCGTATGGCAGTGTTTGGTGGGGGCAGTAGAGAAAGCTGTGGGTGGGGAGGGATTGAGATTGACTTTTATCTCTTACTCTGCTGATTTTAGGTTTATGTTTCAATTTTAAGATGTCATTCGCAATAAAAACCCAAACTGATTTATTGGAAAATTTGTAATAAAATTAATGAGTAAATAGCTGGCTGCTGGCCACACTCCTGCACCACCAGTTTGAGCCTATTGTGACTAGTTCCAGCCAGCAAATCATGTGAGATTATACTGGGAAACACCAGTAGGCCCTCGAACAGATCATTGACTGGGCTAAGCGAGGAGGCTCCAGCAGCAAGATATGGTCTGTGAAATGAGTGGGTCACAGAGAGCAAAGAACTGGGAGGGAGCAGAGAGACTCTGGAACCTGTACAGACCCTACATGGGCAACCCTTGCTTATCCCCACCCTGGGGGAAAGGGCACCCTCGTGGGCATGCAAGGGAAGGCATATGCACACAGCGAGCCATAGGTACTGCCAGATTTGCACATGTGCCTTTGGAAATTGGAACCTGTATTTTTTTTCATGCTCTCCCACATTTTTCTCTGCTTTACCAGGCCTCTCTGAAGCCCTCTCACCTCATCAATGGTCCACTTGGCCACAGTAGCTGCCGTGATGCCAGCCACCCCTGGCAGGAGTTTGCAGTGTTGCTCCCAGCAGAGGGAGAGGGAGCGGTCCGGGTGAGCAGATAAGGCTGACATGAACAGGGACTGGTGCATGTTGTCCGAGGAAATAGCTGCAAAGTAATTCAAAACATTACAGAAGGTGGAGGACCAAGGAAATCCAGTCTCATTCCCCAAGCACCGCCTGAAAGAAGGCCTGAGACGGCAGATGCTGGAGAGGTTTCGGGTGTCGCAGAAGAGTAGTTTGTGCCTGGCTCACTAGACAGTGTTCTTCTCTTCAGCTGAGGTTTCGCTGTGTCAGAATAAAGGGATATGATCAAGATTCGGATCTGGAGAGTCTTTTTAGAGAGATCAAGTGGGGTAGATAATACCTTTATTGGGCCAACTTCTGCTGGAGAGAGACAGACAGAAACTTTTGAGCTTACACAGAGCTCTTCTTGAGGGCTGGGAAAAGTATCCCAGGCCTGAAGAAGAGCTCTGTGTAAGCTCAAAAGCTTGTCTCTTTCACCACCAGGAGCTGGTGCAATAGAAGACATTGCCTCACCCACCTGGTCTCTCTAATATCCTGGGGGCGGCATGGCTGTCATAGCACTGCTATCTCTTCATCACGACAGGATTTGGGTTATGTGTATCTGGGAAAATAATCGTCTATTTAGCAATTGTTTGTGCAGAACTTAACTTGATTGTCTCCATCTCTTGCAATAAGTCCCTACATTGTATATGTACATATGTAAGGAAAATTTTATATATAGTCTCCTTCGCTGGGTCACCATTTATTAACCGGAAAGGAATTTAAAAATCTAATTTCTCTCTCACTATTTCTGCTGTTTGTTTATCTTTTGCATTTCACTTACAGTACGTTTGGGCTGCAACACTAGGCTGGTCATTTTTACTTTCTGTTTATAGCCGATGTCCCTGCTTGCTTCTATGGTCCTAGCCCTTTGCTGGTTTGTAACAGGTTCTCTGTGCTGTGAGGCTGGGGCATGTTTACATCCAAAGAACCTGGTTTCCCGGATTTGGCCGGGGGGTGGGGGGGAGAGTTAATTATGAAAACACTTCTGTTCAACATTCCACTTTGCAAACACCCACCCACCAACTTTCATTTCAACAGACACTGAACTCCAGGCCAGACTCCGTGCTTTAATTTTTATTTTACAAAGGTTGATCTCTTCCTTCACTAAGTGAATTTTATAAGTTCCAAAGGGGTAGCCGTCTTAGTCTATTGTAGAAAGACAACAGAGTATGGATTTTTCTCATTACAACAAGTGAATTGACCTCCCCCTCCTCTATGTGCTGTTCCCCAGTGTTTGAATCCTAACACCTATTTTGATTTGCTGTTACAGCCTGACCTGATGCTATGTCATACACTCCCCTGCATTTAATTTCCTCCCACTCTGTAACTTTCCTATCTTCAAAGCGTCTGACGAAGTGGGATTTTCTCCCACGAAAGCTCATGCGATAAATAAATCTGTTAGTCTTTAAAAGTGCCCCAGGACTGTTGAATTTTATAAGGACTTTCCTAGTGAGCTCCAGACATGGCCATTCCCAGACCAGAGCTTTCTGTAAAAGTTGCTATTGCCCTCTAGTGGCCATTCAGACACTGATTCTGCTCACAGCGATAGTGGATCCAGGGGCGGCTTGGAATTAGCTCTGGGATTGTGGCATGAAAGATTATAAAACAATCCGAAGGCGTTTGGAGATATTGGCCACATATCAGCAGACACTCTGGTGGAGGGAGTGGGGAGTGCAGGGCAGAAGGGAGCCAAGAGAAGGCAAAGACGCCAGAAAGCATCCTTGTCTGCCAGCTAGCGTGCGCTGTGCTTGAGTCACCAGGCATGCAGCAGAGGGGAGCTGGGGTGGCATGCGTGGCCCACGGATGGCAGAGCGCAGCTGTGCAGGGCTCCCTCCTAGTCGCAGGGCTTTGAGATGAGGGAAGAAACAGGAGCCAGCCTGGTGGACAGGTGGTGCAGATTCCTTAGGTGTTCGGTGCTCAGCATCTGGGTGGCCTGAGAGGCAGCTCCTCTGCCCAGCCCTGAAAGTCTCAGTTTAGTGCTGTCTGAAGCATGGCTTTCCCAGGAAGCACAGACCGCACAAAGGGAAATCTGGGGCAGCAGACAGCCCAGGACATCAACAGTCAATGCTTCATTTAGACCCAGACCCGTAAATAACACTCTGCCTTTTATCAAACCGTTTTCAGTTTGGGAGTGTGTGTGGGTGGGGCAAGGGGGGTCATTAAGGAGGCCCAGTGGACAACATGGACCTCAACATTCAAGCAGGGCATAATGGGTACGTCTACACTAGAAAAAGTGAAGTCCACTTTGTTAAGTCGACGTAACTGGCCTTAAAGTCGACTTAAAGGTTACTCCCCGTCCACACTATCCTTAAGTCAACCTAATGAAACCTTAGTGTGGCCATAGAGTAATTTGGGTCGACCTAAGGGTCCTTAAGTCGACCTAAATTGCAAGTGTAGATATACCTTATGTGGGGGATGAAAGGCAGGCTGGGAAAACGGGGGGTTATCGCCAGATCTAAACATTAAATAACACTAAGAGGAAAGATCAAGGAGGGAGAGAAACTGTCGAGGCTGGGGGAGTCCTTCCTTGAGGTCAGGCTGGCAGTCCTGCCTGTTCAAATGGGGGGTTCACGGCCTGGGCTGCGTACATCCCCATGCATCAATCAAACCAGGTCCAGCTTTAGGCCCTGCTAGGCACGGGCACAGCTCCAACTCCCACCGGCACTGGCTTTGGTGGTGCACAGGGCAGTTAGTTCCTTTAACTTCTGAGGGCGGCCGAGAGACTCACAATGGTCTCTTCTGTCCTCACACAGCCTGTGCATCTCTGAAGCACATGCTTCTGAGATATGCTGAGTCAAGGCCTTCCTCAGTGCCAAGGTGGGGAGCCCAGCTTCCATGTAAAATCAATTCACATGACAGGGGCCAGATCCTCCACGGGGGAAGGTAGGGTAGCCCCAGTGAAGTCCTGGGCAGCCGTGTGCATTCACACCACCTAAGGTCCTGGGCCCCCCACACTTTGAGCTCCAATCACACGGCAGCTCCGCCAAGGCAGACCAGCCATTCCTAGGCCACCCCCAGGGGATCCTTCCTGTTCTGTCTCCTGCTGTGTGTGCCAGCAGCTGGTTGACAGCCCTGCAGAGCAAGGCCCTCTGTATCCGTGGAACAGGGCTAGCAGGAACAGCACCATCTTCAGACTGGCTCTGGCCACGAGATGCTGCAGGGTTTGGCCCCTTAGCTGAGACTGCCAATAGGGCTGGATATTTTTGATGGTGATGCAACTTGTCCACTAGGAATGAACCAAAACCCACCAACTGAGTGCATTAAGGCTGCAGTTGGGGTTTGCTGCTGACCTGGGCCAGGTCTGACCTGGTGATATCAGGGTCAAAAATCTTTCTATCCTCTTCCTGAGCCCTTGAGCCACTCACCCCCGTGAAAAGACAGCAGCATGGGGAAAAGGTTCCTACCTTGGAAGTCTTCCTGCTGGATCTTCCGGTACTTCGGAGGTCGCCCTCTAAAGAGAGAGAAGAGGACTTATTTGCAAGCTGTCTGCTCTACAGTTCCAGGGAACCAGGAACCGGTGTGTGTTCAGTAACTGCATCTCGTCTTGGCCCAGAGAGGGCTTCACTGACACGTGACCGACAGAGGTAACAATCCTCTAGTGGGGATTGAACCAAGGCCCGCTAAGGCTCCAGCTGCCTCTGCAATTGTAATTGCTAGTATGCGCTTTGCTGGGTCATAAAACCGCTATTATCCACAGCTGAAGCCCTGACTCGCTCCTGAAGGAGAGCTTAGTGTGGGAAAGCCAGCATGCATAGGGAGTCTGGGTACATATATTCCTGTGCTATGGCCTGCCCCATATCTGCTCTACAGCTCGGTGTGGATGTGAACAATAGGGGTGCGTCTACACTTGTAAATTAAGTCAACTTAAGCTTGCTTAAGTCGACTTAATTTACCCTGCATCTACACTACAGTTTCCTTAAGTCGACTTAAGCAACTTTCTTAAGTCGACTTAATGAAAATAAAGTTGACAATGAAAATTAAGTCAACTTTATTAAACCTAGATTTAGCTCGACTTAAGGCTTAAGTCGACTTCCTAGAGTCGACTTAAGCCAATGTAGACGTGGGGTGGCCCTAAGTCGACTTAGGGCTACTCCAGGACTGCACCAATGCCCTCCCTGCCAGGGGGGGAGGGGCACAGGGGGAGCCTGGCATGCCCCCCCACAGGGCAGAGCCCTGCCCACCCTGCCCGTATGCCCTGCCAGGATCCCTGTCCCCCTTTGCCCCATTGTACCTATGTACAATGGAGCAAAGGCTGAGCCCCCTGGCACTGGGCAAGGGGTGCCCCCCTGCCCCCGTGGACCTGCCCTAGGTCCCCCTAGCCCCTAGAAGTCGACCTAGGCATCCAGTGTGGATGCTCTAGGTCAACTTTGTAAGTTCCCCCCAAAGTCGACTTAAAATGTAAGTGTAGACTCACTAAGTCGACTTAGCTAAAGTCGACTTAAATTTCCAAGTGTAGACATAGCCTAGGTGTGTACCAAGTTCATCAGCCCCATGCCCACCGTGCATGGATATCTTTGCTGCCTCACCCTTACTCAGATCTGAAGGACCCTGTCCCCCATTGTCAGCGGCAGAAGAAAGCTGCACTGAGTCTTAAGATCAGTCCTTCCACAAACTATATTAATTAGCACTGGCAATCATGCATTGTGCTCCCAGAGCAGCTGTCTGGTCTGCAGGGCACATGTGGGCACTGCTCAACCTGTGGTCAGAGTACACTGTCCTCTATGGCTTCTCCTGGATTGGAAGGAACATACACCTCATCTGGGCGGCACCACAGAGGCCGCATTCACTGGACTCTGTCCCAGCACCAGGAGGGCTCCCAGCCGGCACCTCTAGCTCCAGCCCTGAAGGACGGAGGACTCCAGCTATCACTCTGGGGGGACCTAGCACACGACCCTGCTATGATGAGCTGGACCAGATGCTCTCCAAGGCTGCGAGTTGTGATTCTCTCACCATACAATGGGGCAAGGCAAGAAGGCAGCAAGGACCATGGAGGAAGCTCTTTGCGGGACCTAGAGGACAGGAGCGTGTGATTCTGCACCTTGACCCCCAAGCAAGACCCTGAGCCATGGCAGGAACCAGAATCTGAGACTGGTTAATTGCAATAATTTGCAATCCCCCCTTCTCCCTGAACGCATTCCCTGGAAATAGTCCCTGTTGCTGCAGCAATAAATCCCAGACAGCAGCCCCGGCGCCTCCAACCCTGCTGCACCCCGACATGCTCCCTGAACAAGGCACAGCTGCAAATCAATGATTTTATTCAAATGCCATGAACCGCTGGAAAGCATGCAGTGGGAGCTACAGCAGATTCTTAACGAGTCGTCACCATGCCCCATGTCTGGGCATTTCCCAGCCAGCAGTCTGAACAGCGATGGTCCCTGGGTCCCAAGGACTGAGGGGAAAGGGTTGGAAGGAACAGAAGAGTTGTATGACATTTACGGTTATTCAAAGACTCCCAACCATCCCTTTCCCTCCCTCTGTCCTTCCCTGCATGAAGGGGTGAAGTGGCTGGTGGTCTGGGCTCTGGCCCACCAAGGGAACCATTTGGCTGTCCAAGGAAGATCAAGTCGGTCCATTCTTCCTGTGTCCGTTGCAATGTTTATTACCATTCCCAGTCCTTGCTGCTGGTCTCTCCCCAGGCAGAGTCCCTCTGCCGTAGCGAGAAGTGAGGGTGGGTGAAACAGCTGCTCTGGTGGTTCTACATACACAGCACCCTGTCCCAGAGCAGTGAGGAGCTGACTGGCTTGCAGTGTTAATCCAAAAATTCAGGGAAGAACAAACATCTGCGACCATTTCCCTGCCCCTTTCAGTGTTATTGTCTAGACACAAGGGCTGGACTGGCTGGCAAGGTGGGATATTTAGGGCTTGGATGGATGTTTTCTGTGCTTCTCTGTTCCTCTTCCATGAGAAGGCCATCAGCTAGCTGAGAACTGAGTCAGTCAATTGCCTCTTGAGTTGCCTCCCAGTCCTTTTAAGCATCATTCAGAAAAATTCTGCTGTAGTAGAAGTTCAAAGTGGTTCTTCATTTAGCAGCAGGGCAAAGGGGCTTGGTCCACCTTTTAACTCACAGACTCCTCTACTCAGCTATAGGTAGCAGGGTGACAATTAACAGTGGCTCAGGTGGCTGGGTGTCCTCCACACACAGCACTGGAAAGCCACCTCTCTTTTCCATGTCAGTACCTTGAACGCTGCTATGTTCTCCAGATGGTGGTCAGCCTTTAAAGAGGAAGCAGGTAACTAGGAACACAACCCCGGAAAGGAACAAAACCCTACTCCACCCAGCCCCTTGGTGCACTGTGAACAGCACAATATTTGAACAACAGCACAGCAGGTATCTTACCATTTCTACCCTTGGCTCCTTTCTCATGGGCTGCAAACGCTGTCTGAAGGAAGGTGGCTGTAACAGTAGCAGTCCTGGGACGCTGACAAGTATCAATATTGTGGCCTTTGGCAGTGGGGTTGCATTATGTGGGGGGATTTTGGAGGCTCCTTCAAAGGAGAAATGAAATGGGACACTGTGCCAGGACATTTCACCCCATTCCACCAGGAGAGCAGAAGCAGCAGAGTGGGGGCAGGGAATGAAGGCACCAGGATGACCTCCTCAGGCCGCTGGAGGACCTGGTCGTTGGCACGGACACAACATGCTCCTTTGGCCCCATAACGCCCTCGCAGGGGAACCCCCCCAGAGAATGTAGGAAGGGAACCATGAGCCTGATCCAGTCCCTGTAGCCTAGTCTGTGTTCAGCCCTGCACCTCACACAGAAGACATTCCCGTTTGTTCCTCATCCTCACATGATATTCCACAGCTATTCCTGCCTTATCAGGGGGCAAGGGATGAGACACAGATGTTTGCCCACTTTCCCGAGATTTTATCTTTTTCCAGTTAATTAGCTCCCATTTCAAATTGTTTTAGTCCTATGTTCGATGCATGTTTGTGAACAAAAGTTACTGTTCACATCACTCGCGTGTGCCCCTTGCTTTTTGAGGATGAGCAACGTGATATTTCCTGCATGTTAGCGATGGATCAGCAGGAGTCATGGCATGTGACTAGGACATATTCAAATATGTGGTACCAAAGAAACGCAATGAATGCTGTCCCCCCTTTCTCCCCACCAGTCCACAGCCACACATTTCTTGATGTTAAAACAAAAAACAAACAAACGGTCCACAACCCAGTTCAGGGCAATGAACTAAGCTGTGGAAACACCAGAATGAGAACTGTAGAGGCATTTCAGTTAGCGATTTAATAGGTAATACAATAGGAAATTGGTGAAGATACTTAACACTGAGGAGTGCTTTTAGAACCCTTCCATCCTCACCCTCTGCCAAACCATCACCACTTACGGTCACGTTATACTCATGCACACCACCTGATAAGTGTGGTGAGCAATGGTGTGTCGGAAAACACTGTGAAGGAGTGTGTGAAGCCCCTGCCAACACCATACAGCACAGTTTTCAAATTACTTGAACACTTCATTACTCCCCATAAAGCATGCTGAACACAGAGCAAAACATTGCTCAGTGATAGCATTATAGGGTGTGTATATTTTCTGCTGCACAGAGCCATGGAACCATCACCCAGCTGAGAACCATCACCCAACTGTCTGCTTCCAGCTAGTACACTAACATCAGCATGTCACAATAGCAGTATGTGGCAATACTCTGCTGAGCTTTTCCACAGCACCACAGCATCATAATAGTGTCCCCTGGAGTCCTAACTCCTGTCTGGCTCCATGTAGATCCACGATGTATGAGCAAACGTAATCACGAATTTCCCTTGCCTGCCAAAACCCAGGAGCAGTGTGCACATGAGTGGACTCCAGCTGTCTGTACAGGCTTTATTCTGTGCCCAAGTATTTTCCTTTGGCCTCACATGTTATGATAGACAGCATGCCACAATAATGTGAACTGTGTTGGCTTCATTGGCACCAGGACAGGTCTGCAGGCATCGCCAACGACCTTTCAGATGGCCAAGGACGCACTCCGCCATCATTCTGCAGCTTGTTTCAGAGGAATAAAGTCTCTTCTTCTCCCCATGGTACAATCCTGGTCTCTGGAGCACTTTGGCGTCATGGATCTTTCCCATGTGTCCAATGCTGGTGTTTCACTAGGCCTTGGAGAGCAAGTAAGCCTTTACAATTCATGTATCCATTCACTCTTTTTTGGTGGTTAAAGGATTGGGATGCGGTCCATCAATGGCTCCTGATCATTTCAGATACCTCATCCTCTGAAATCCTGCTATAATTTCAGGGACTTTGGTTACGGCAATCAACTATGTGTAGATTACAATGTTGCTATCTTGGCAAATCCATAAAATAGCCACCTTGACAGTTGACTTCGCAACTCCAAACTGTTTTGTAATTAAATGGTGGCTGGCAGGTGTGGTCAGCTTCCAAAGGGCAACAGCCACCTGCTTCTCTACTGGTATGGGTTCCGAAAATGAGCGATCTGGCATTGGAGAGTGGGTGTGAGCTGTTTGCACAACTCTACAAAACTCTCCTTTCTCATTTGGAAGTTCTGCAGCCAGTGGTCATCATCTCAGGTTTCCAAGATGATGTGGCCCCACCACACTGTGCTGCTTCTCCGGAACGAGAAGCAATGGTCCACTCAGAGGTGCGCCATTGCTATACCACCATTCAACACATCTGTTCCATGAGACCCAGTAGATTTTCATTCACTCTCTTAGTCAGCCATATTCAGGGTCTTCAATTTTTCTGGGCTCATTCCTTCTGGTAGCTGGTACTGGACCACATGAGCATTTGTCCCATGAGCAATAGCAGGAGCAGCACAGTATCTTCATGGACTTGCTTCATTTTTTCCATGCAGTTAGGCAGAAGGGAGATATAACTGGGAGCTGCTGATGCCAAATGTGTGAAGGCAGCATACAGCACCAGCAACCCGCAGCAAGGCAGTTCCTAGAAGGTCTCTTGTGATTCACCTCTGAAATGGTAGTGCTATCATCGCATACAGAAAAAGGGCAATGGGGATCGCAGTACATGCCTACGCAGAGCATATGCCCAGAAAAGTCTCTGTAGACACTCTGTGCAGGTCTGAGTGCTCACAATATGTGGACAGGCATCCAGAGAAGCCTGCAAACATAGACATAGGCCAACTCCAAAGCATGGATTTCCATTCCCTGAGCTAACGGGTTAACTCCATTAGCACGGAGCAGTATTACTGTAGCACGTTCAGGGCCCTCCTGAGGTCAGGACCCCACAAGGTCTGTACAAACACCATGAGGCAGAGTCTCTGCCCCAAATATCTGCCGGTCAAAAGAGATGAGACAAGGACCCATCTCAGCCCAGTGCCCCATCCATTGGGCCATGCTGCCTCTCATATGAGCAACTGCAGGTGGCCATTCTCTGTTGACCAGCCACAGAGCAGGACAAAGGCCTGCTAGGCCAGGGTGTCACACAGATGCTCCTGAATGTGACACTGGCTGCTCCACCAGATCAGGCTTCATCTCCGCGCTCTCCCTACCTCCCGTGGTGCCGGGACTTCTTTCGCTGAGAGAAGCCGATCAGGTTCCTCTTACGGGCGGAGGCTTCTGTGTCTGAGAGATCGGCCTTCAGCCGCCCCTGGTTCTTCTCTGCCAAGGGGCACCCTGAGAGGCAGTAGTGGGCCGTGAATCTCCCCGTCACATGTCCGGAGCCGTCACAGCCTGGTGTTGGGCACTTCCTGGAGAACAGAGGGGAAGTGGAGAGTTACATTCGTGTGAGGCTCTTTAAATGTGTGCCAGCCCTGCCTAGAGATGGGCTGGGCACAAGACAAGACTCCTGGTGCCCATCCTGCTTGTTCCCCATCTCTGCCCCACCACTCAGAGAAGGAGTCAGCACTTGATCAACAAAAGGCGAAAGTTCACTGCACAAATCCCACGACTCGTCACACTGTGTGCTGCCAGCTGACAGGTGCCCTGTAGCCTGCACAGGCTGAAAGACGCCTGTGCCTGTTTAAGAGCCCTGCACTTCCCATGGAAATACCAGGTCTCATAGACTTTAAGGTCAGAAGGGACCAGTACGACCATCTAGTCTGACCTCCTGCAAAATGCAAGCCTCAAGACCTCACCCACCCACTCCAGCAAGAGGCCACCAACCTAGGACTGAGTTATTTACCTCCTTAAATCATGATCTAAGGACTTCAAGATACAGAGAATTCACCGGTAGGTGAGCCATGCCCTGTGCTACAGAGGAAGGTGAAAAACCCCCAGAGCCCAGGCCAATCAGCACTGGGGGAAAATTCCTTCCCGACCCCAAATATGGCGATCAGGTAAACCCTGAGCACGTGGGCAAGTCTCAACAGCCAGTTACCCAAGAAACAATTCTCTGTAATAACTCAGAACCCACCTCATGTACTCTCCTCTCTTAGGCCACTTGTATATCCACCACACGTAGCCAAATATCAGTCAATTTACAAAATAAGGTAATCATTTCATCCCCTCCATAAATTTATCACGCTCAGATTTGAAAGCAGTTATGGTTTTTGCCCCCACAACTCCCCATAGAAGGTTATTCCAGAACTTTACTCCTCTAATGGTTAGAAACCTGCATCTAATTTCAAGCCTAAATTTCTTGATGAACAGTTTATAACCATTTGTTCGGTGCCCACATTGGTTCTGTACTCAAATAATTCCTCTCCCTCCCTGATGTTAATCCCTCTGATGTATTTATAGAGACCAATCATATCCCCCCTCAGCCTTCTTTTGGTTAAGCTAAACAAGCCAAGCTTCTTGAGTCTCCACTCATAAGGCAGGTTTTCCACTCCACAGACCATCCTTGTAGCCCTTCTCTGCACCTGTTCCAATTTGAATTCATCCTTTCCAAACATGTACAGCGCTCACCAGGCAGGAGGCAGGCACCGGAGGTCATTGCATTTCTACTCCTCCCTGCTACCCAGACAACTCCTTAAGCCCCAAAGCCAACAGAGTGAGAAGGGGCAAGATCTCAGGGGACTGGCTAACAGGCTGAGGCCAGAGAAATCCTCAGAGCTGGAGACCTGAGTTTCTCACAATGTGGGGTTTCAACATACATCACCCGCTACTCTGGTTGTACACTGCCGTGCAGGGCCGGGCTCCCACCATTCCTGATTTGCATGGAGCCACTTAGAAGCCCCAGGTGAAGGGGCAAGAAAGTGCTGTTGAAAGGGCACGGTGAAGTGTGGCTGCATCTCATGAAGCCTACAGTGCCTCATAGCTCTCGCTTTCTAGGCCCCCCAGTGATGATCTCTCTCATCAGCCATGCGCCAGGCCCGGAGTGGTACCTAAAGCTGCCTGGCAGGGCGCAGGACCACGTGGCCAGCAGTGGGGGGATCCCAGCAGGGGGGCAGGTCCAAGGCAGGGAATGCACACCCAGGAGAGATTCATTCAGCAAACTGCTCCCTGGAGCCATAGTGTCTCCATGATCCCGCTTCTCCAGACCCAGGGGGAAGAGAGAAAGCGTTGCCTGTAGCTGGGAGAGCTCGGAGTGGGACGGAGGGGAGGGCTCCCAGCTACAAGGGTGTATCTGTGGGTGGGGGTGTGTGAACCCAAGGGACCCACAGCCCGGTGGGGGTCTCTGAGCTGGGGGAGGCTCCCCTGGGTGAAGGTCAGCAACCACACAGGAGAGCCCCCGTTGCTGCCCTCCCACGTGCTGCATCCCACAGCGGCAAAGCAGGAGGCCTGGACTGAGCCCCGGGCTGCATGCAAGGCGCTCACCTGTGGTGAAAGCTGTACTTAGAGCCTTTGGTATGGGGGGTGCTCTTACAGCCCAAGGCCGGGCAGCCCCCGTGGGCAGAAGAGGTTGGTTCCTTTGGCCCTAGAATAAAGGAGAGACAGGAGAGATGCACTTGTGGGTTCGCAGCCACGACGACTCGGTTGCTAGCTCAGCCTGCCCGCCACGTGCTCAGTGAACGAGAAGCTGATTTTAAATGACTGCGGCTCTGTCAGTTTGAGCCTCCGGACTCCAGCCAGGACCTCCCCCGCTTCTGGCAGCCAGCCTGCGGCCGAGGCAGCCCTTAGCACCACAAGAGGCCAAAGAGAACCCAGCTCCCCACCCCTTGCTGTGCAGCGCTGACCGGACCCATCACCCGTTTGGGCCCAATCCTGCGCTCCCGCCTCTCCAGGGAGCGGTGCCCAGGGTCTGCCCCAGAGCTAACCGGCGGGCCGCAGACTGCAAAGGCGCCATTTCAGCCGAGTCACTTTGCAAACCATCCCACAGACCGATGCTGGGGATCTCCAAGTACCTGCGGCTGACCCACAAAAGGAAAGCAGGAGCGGTTCCATGGGAAACCTGCACAGGGCTCTCACTGGTGTTAAGAATATAAACCTGCTGGGGTTAGCGTAGGGACCAGTGCGCACCGAGGGTCGATCCTGCTTCCACTGGGGCCAGCAGGCTAAATTCTGCGCTCACTGACACCGGTGTCCAGCTGGAGTGGAGTTCAATGGCAGCCCTGCAGATTTGGTCCATGGACAGAACATGGCCCGGCCGTAACGGGGTGGGGAACTGATGAGAGCCCCCACTAAAAGAGGAGCGTGGTGGGCGGATACTAGCACTGCCGTGCTGGCCTTGCACTGGGGAGTGAGTATTCTTGCTCACACACCCCAGCACTGCTCAGTGTTGGTGTCCTCGTGAGCACAGGAGGCCGCAACAGCGCAGGGTCACTACAGGGTCTAGCCTGGCGGGCAGGCAATGTGAGCACCAGGAGTACTCCCAGGGTGGAGCTGCAGGGAGAAAACCAGCCCCGGCCCTTACTGAGAGGAGGCTGCAGCGGATGTCCCGTTTTCAAGCACCATCCCACGGGGTGGATATCTGGATGATCCACATCAATCCAGAAATCGTAGACGTGACTCCAGCCATCAAAATGGACCTGAGGAGACGAGGCGACAGGTCACTGCTTAATCCTCACAGCCCCCCTCTGATGAATATTAAACCCACAAGGGCTCCTTGGGCAGGGCAGGACTAAAACACAGGCGGTAGAGAGCTATGCTCCAGGCCCCAGCTCCTGGAGTCATGTGATGAGATCAGATGAGCTGAGATCCCTGGGCTCGTGGATGAAAAGAAAATGATGAACAGGGGCCCCAGTATAAAAGATGCGCGCCAGAGTCTTCTGACAGCCTGAATCAATAGCTCCAAGAGGTGTGAACTACACACACACATTCATCCTAAACTTGCTGCCACGCCAACGAGGGATGGGAGCATGGACTGGAAGCAGGGCCATGCAAGGCCTGATGTGGCGGTCCCTTAATTTGGGCCTATTCCTGGGAAGAGAAAAGCCTCAGATTCCTCTAAGGGTGGGCAAATGGGCTGGCTGGCTCACGCAACTACACACACCTATAGATGTCTTTTGCAGTCGAATCTTTCCATCAGCTGCATTAAGACAGGAGTGGGCAGCAGGAGCAAACCACAGTGACAGTTAAACACGGGTAGCAATCAGAACTTGGGAAAACCCACCTTTATCCGATAATCCTCCACATCTTCCACACTGGCCACGCGGATGAGGGAGGGAGTCCTCTTATCCACCGCCTCCAGCTTCATGTTGACCAGAAAGCCGTGGGGTGGCCGCTGGGGCAGAGAATGCAAAGAGTCAGAGGGCAGCACACAAGCACCTATTTTCTTCTATACTATACTTGCCCCCAGCCCCTCCCTTCTTGTGGGCTTGGTCTGCCACGTCCATCACAGAGCTCTGAACACCCCCCGCTTTCTCTCCAAGACACGTGCTATCACAGGGTATGTCTGTACTTCAACTACAGCGACATAGTATTGCTGGAAAAGAGTTTCCGTTGCCGGAAGGTTTCCACCTCCCAGAGAGGTGATAGCCAAGTCAACGGGGATTAGGTCAGTTTATCTACGTTACTCGGGAATTTTTCACCCCAGAGAGACAGCTACGCCAATTAAACTTTCCAGTGTACGCCAGCTCCCAGCCACAGACCTTCTGGCTTTAGACGTCTCAGAGCTTAAGGAGAGGAATAGAGAGGCCAATGCAATTTCTGCAATCTCTTTGGGAGATTGTACTGTATTATCTGTGACTGAGGACCCTTGTTGGTTCACTACTCTGCATCAGCCACTCTGGTCTGGCCTGATGTTCTTATTACACCTAACACATTACTGTCACAATCTACATCTAAAAGATGTCACAGAAGGGATTATATACAAACTGGCAATACTGTTGTGTGGTATGTGCATGGCGGATGTACAAAGAGTTATAAATACGTGCTATCACGACCTTCTTAAAATGTATTTGGGAAGCACTTCATGGGCCTAGTCTGCCCTAGACAAAGGATTGTGTATTTGCCTGTCTGACCAGCCTGGTCATCAGGCAGAGAAAATGAAGGTACATTTATATATAAAGCAAACAATGCTAGCAATCTAACAAGTGGGGGAGAAGAGAGCATGGCATCTATGCCCTGGCAGGAGAGAGAAAGTTGTCTGGGTTTACTTGTCAAAAAAACACGTTACAAAAATGGAGTGGACTATAAAAACGAGTGGAGAAAACTTCACGGCTATTCTTCACTTGAGTCAAAGAAACCAAGCGCTTTGAGCTCCTTGTGGGTCCTGGCTAAAGGACTGGCCAGCCATACAGGAAGAATGACTCCTTTGAAGAAAAGACTTCCTTTGGTTAAAGTGAGATTTAGTTCTAAAGGCGTATTTTTACTTTTCTTTGTAACCATTTCTGCCTCCATGCCTTCTACTGGGGACACGGAAATGTCTGTCCTTATGTTAGGAAACTTGTTTCATTTTTATAAGAAGCCAGTGCGGTGCTGAGATTGGAGTAAAGGGTCTCTCAACCCCCGTTACAGTAATAAGCCACTTCGTATGGTCTCTTGAAAGGCACAGCGAACTGGACAAGCTTTGTGAGTGTTACAGTGAGCAGGGGCTGTGCACTGCAGAAAGCCGTCTCTGAGGAACTGGGAATTGGAGTTTCCTGACCGTTACCTGCTAGGCCAGTTTCGGACTGGCAGAGTCTTGAAGAGTTTACCAGCAGGACAGATGTGCTGGCATGCCAGCGAGGCAACACAGAGCTTAGCAGCTGCAAAGCTCTCCGTTCCTGAGGCCGAGAGGGCGATAGAACAACTCACACTTCTGAGAACCCAAGCAGGCGTTGCAGTCTCTTTGTGAGCCAGCGACAGTCCATGAAGGAGGGGGCCGCAACCCTCCAGAAACTAACAGAGGGAAGTGACTGGGCAAATTCACTCAGCTTGCTATGCCTTCAGAGAGCTACCACCACCTGGAGGGACCCACGTATACTGGGTCAAAGACCGAGCTTAAATTCCGGCTTTTATCAAGATTCAAAGCCTTCTTTCTGATCCAGTGAGCGGACAGGACCCTCTGTCCTGCTGTGGCCCCAATCCTTCCTAGGAAGGGTTGGAAGGACTTTGGCCTCCTGACACTCTAAGACTGAGGGGTGATCTCTGATAAGTTTTTAGCATGCACATAGGAACTTTTATGGTTATACATTTTCTCTGCAATGCTCAAACAGCAAGAATAAAGGTGCTTGCCTAGAAAAAGCTGGGTGGTAACTTGTGACTGCTGGAAAATACATTGTTCATAGCCTTTGGAAAGAAAGCAAAGCACAAAGGCCGCCTGGTTAGGCGCTTTGCCTTGCTGGGGACTGCACAGAGCAGGTGGGGAACTGTGCAGCCTAGCGAACCCCCCATCAGCAGGTGAAGAGACACACATCTCTCCCCAAGAAAGGAAATTGCTGCAGGGCTGGGAGCCTACAGTGGGTCTCTGAGCTTTAACTAGTTAGAACAGGGAAGACAGCGGTGAATGGTGGGAGCAGAGTTGAATTAAGCCAATGAGAGGCCCAGATCAATGCTGTGCTGATACAGGATGGAAATGCTTAGGTCAGGGTGAGGGGCCTTTTGGAGTGAATCAGTGGCTCCTGGTTGGATGCTGCTATTGTCCGTCTGTCTGTCACGGACAGCTGTCAGTGCACTGTGATTATCTCCCATCAGTCCTGGTACAAGCCAGACTGACAATCTGGTTTCCACGCATCACACCTCAAAGTCCAGGAGGAAGGAATTTACGTAGCTGCTGCTTCCTCCCCACGCCCAAGGGTGGCAGGGCAGGGTCCAGCAGTGATCTTCCGGGCTAGGGACAATATATAGCAATAGCATCTGTGGCTCAGCCCACCAGGCGAACCATGCCAGGTATGGGACCAGTTTCCAAATATGGGATCTGAGTCATGAATTTAAATCCAGTGGCTGCAGGAGGCATGGGTCCAGTGCCCCTACTTTGATGGCCCACACCAGCATGGCTGAGACATCTTCTGAGGGAGGGGCTAGACCAGGCACCGCTTTAAAGCCCAGGTGGGCACAGCAGGCTCTCCACAGGTCCAGTGCTCACTAGCCCGTGAGCGCACCAGCAGAGCCAGGGCCAGGCCCCAGCACTCACCACTTTGAAGGCCCAGGCTGGCACTGCAGATGCTCTGGTTTCATTCAGGTATTTTTCCCAGTTGAAGCTGTCAGGGTCGGGATAGTCTGGACAGGAAAACAATGTGCAAGTTGAGGGACCTCTCCTCTGGGGCGTGTCCTACAATTCCCCCCACCCCTAGGGTCCAATGCAGTGCTCAGTCTGCACCAGGGGGCCGAGGGAACTTGGGAAACTCCTGGGCATAGCTCAGATCATTCAGTGCCCCAAAGTCCATTGCTGGGGGGTTGTGTTAGTGACTGACACCCATGCCAGCATCCGACAGTTCGGGCTCTCCCTCAGCTCGCTGGCTGGCCTGACCCACCCAGCACCCCGCACGTGAGCGGTCCCAGCTCAATCCAGGGCAGGGTTTCTCCACTTCCCTTTAACATTAGCTCCAGCTGGCCACACGTGGTGTGAGGGGAACAAGCATGCATCCTGCCCTCTGGCAGCTCTCATTGTAGTGCTTCTTGGGACAGGAAATGCCTGTAGGACTACAGCCCCCAGACTCCTTAGCAAGGAGCTGGGTGTGCTTTGTGTTGGGAACATGGGAAATAAACCATGAGGGATTGCTTGCAGCCTCAAGACCTGTCCTTATCAAAACTCCTAAGCAAAACTCCCACTGCCTTCAGCAAGCAGGGAGCCAGCGCTGGGTCCCAGATGTGTTCATAGGACCATTCAGCACATGGAGGCCAGCAGCTTGGCTGTGTACTCACCTTGAGGAGGTGTAAGGGGTTTCCCGTGCTCCTGACACCAACCAACTGGGTGGATGTACGGACTGCTGGGGTCACACCTGCAGCACACACATACATGCTCACAGAGAGGTAGGTCCCGTCACAGCCAGGGTGTGCCCATGATCTCTCCAAGGCAGCACACAGGTGTGCTGCCCCAAGGATGGCACCAGCTGGGACAGCACAGCACATTGCTGGCCGCAGCATGGCCTAAACATTCTACATCGCCACCAGTGGCCACCTTCCTTGGCCACGGAGAAGGGTGGCCCCCGGGACTGCAGGTCCTGGCAGGGTCAGTGATCCAATACACAGGGGCCATATGTCAGGGGGATGAGCGGGAGAATA
The DNA here is from genome assembly GCA_007922175.1 of Pelusios castaneus. NCBI lineage: Eukaryota > Metazoa > Chordata > Testudines > Pelomedusidae > Pelusios > Pelusios castaneus. The sequence goes on along the minus strand of ML685852.1, from coordinate 6,198,563 downwards.
AACAAAGCCCAGAGTTGTCCAGTGGGCCTGTGCACAAGTCAGGTCTATGGTCCCATTGCTGGGAGAGACAAGGGAATGACACATCCTGGCTCCTTGGCCGGTGGAAAGGAAGACGAAGCCGGCCCGAGAAGTTCCAAAGTGAGGTGCTCCATGGGGGCTATGAAGATTGTGGGGCTTAGGGTCAGTTCTCAGATGCCCGTGGAGCACAGCACACGGGGCCAATAGCTTCCACCAGTCCCACCTCCATATTATGGACGAGGGTGGCTGAAATCTGCTCCATCGTCTGTTTCCAAAATGGACTGTGAATTTGGTAGGGCCCTATCTATTTATACTTTTGGCCATCACAGCATACCCTGGCAATGAGTTCCACAGGTTGACACTGCATTGTATGAAGATGTACTTCCTTATGTTTCAAACCCACTGCCTATAAATTTCATTGGTGACTCCTGGTGCATGTGTTATATGAAGGAGTAAGTAATGCTTCCTTATTCACTTTCTCCTCACTATTCATGATTTTACAGACCTCTATCCTGTCCTGCCTTAGTCATCTCTTTTCCAAGCTGAACAGTTCCAGTCTTTTTAATCTGTCCTTACATGGAAGCTGTTCCAAACTCCTAATATTTTTGTTGCCCTCTGAACCTTTTCCAATTCCAATATATCTTTTTTGAGATGGGGAAACCAGAAGTGCATGTAATATTCACAGTGTGGGCATATCCTGGATTTATATAGTGGCATTATGATGTTTTCTGTCTTCTTTCCTAAGGGTTCCTAACATTCCATTAGCTTTTTGACTGCTGCTTCATGGTAAGCCATTGTTTTCAGAGAACTAGCCCCAGTGACTTCGAGATCTCTTTCCTGAGTTGTAACAGCTACTTTAAACCCATCATTTCGTATGTAGAGTTGGGATTATGCTTTCTAGGGTGCACTATTTTGCATTTACTAACATTGAATTTCATTTGCAACTTTTTTGCCCAGTCACTTTTTGTGTGTGAGAACCCTTTGCAATTTTCTTTGGTCTTACCTATCTTGAGTAATTTTGTATCATCTGCAAACTTTACCACTTCACTGTTTACCCTTTTTTCCACATATTTGAATATGCTGAATAGTATTGGTCCCAATACAGACCCTTGGGGGACCCTGCTGCTAAATCTGTCCACTCTGAGCCATTTATTGACCCATGAGAGGACCTTCCCTCTTAACCCATGACTGCTTACTTTGCTTAACAGTCTTTTGTGTATGGAACCTTGTCAAAGGCTTTCTGAAAGTCCAAGTACACTATATTCATTGAACCAGCCTTGTTCACACATTTGTTGATCGTCTCAAAGAATTCTAGTAGATTGGTAAGATATGATTTCCCTTTACAAAAGCCGTGTTGACGCTTCCCCAACCTACTGTGTTCATCTACGTGTCTGATAATTCTGTTCTTTCTTATAGATTCAACCCATTTGACTGGTACTGAAGCTAGACTACTGGTCTAACATTGCCAGGATAGCCTTTGGAGCTTTTTAGAATTTACAGAATTTAATGGGATATATTATATACCACAGTTAGTAGTTTTGCAATTTCAAATGCGTTCTTTCAGAACTCTTGGATGAATACTACCTGGTCTGGTGAATTATTACTGTTTGATTTAATCAACACTTGTGTATCTACTGCCACCTCAAATTGGGACAATGCCTCAGATTTGTCACCTAAAAAGAATTAGGGAATCTTCCTCACACTCTCTGCAATGAAGATGGATGCAAAGAAGTGATTTAGCTTCTCCGCAATGGCCTTGTCCTTCGTGAGTGTTCCTTTAGTGCCTGGAGTGTCCTGTGGCCTCACTGATTGTTTGGCAGAGACCCTGTTTCTGACATTATTAAAATAAAATGTTGCTGTTAGTTTGCGTGTTTTTTGTTAGCTGCTCCTCAAATTCTTTTTTGGCCTGCCTAATTATAGTTTTATACTTTTTGTCTTACTACAGTTTATGCTCTTTTCTATTTTCCTAAGTAGGATTTGACTTCCAGTTTTTAAAGGATGTCTTTTTGTCTCAACCTGACTCTTTTATTCTGTTGTTCAGCCATGGTGGCATTTTTTGATCCTCTGACTCTTTTTAAGTGTTGTTATTGTTGTTTAAATTAGGTGCATATTTAGTCTGAGCCTTTATTATGACTTTTTAAATAATTTCCATGGTGCTTGCAGGCACGTCACTTGTGATTATTCCTTTTATTTAGCTTCCTCCTTTTCAAAGTAAAATGATACTGTGTCAGTTTCTTTGGTATTTCGTCCCTATCAAGGATGTTAAATTTAATTACAATCACTATTACTGAGTGGTTCTCTATATTCATCTCTTAGGACTAAATCAATAATTGCCTCTCCCCTTGTGGATTCCAGGACCAGTTGCTACAAGCAGCAGTCATTTATGATGCCTAGAACTTTTATTTCTGCATCCACTCCTGAGGTGACAAGTACTTAGTCAATATGGGAGAGCTGAAATGCCCCATTATTAGATTTTCTGGTTCTGTAGCCTCTCTAATCTGCTCGTTTCACAATTACAGACTCCATCCCGATCAGGTTGTCAGTAGTATTCCGACTGTTATACCCAGGGTCGACAAATCCCAGGCTCCAGGTCGCCATGGCACCCAGAAATTTGGCCATGACACCTAGCTGTGCTGTGGTACTTAAGAAGCCGAACACCCCTCGGCACCTCAAAAAATAAAAAAAGCCCCAGTGCCTCCAGCAGCAGTGCTGTTGTGCCACCAAACCTGGCAGCGGCGGCTTTCTTTGGTGGCAAGGGGCCCTTTCGCATCGTACCCATTTCTTTGGGTGTCAGAGGGCATGCTGAAATGCCTGGCAGGGGTAGGTGCCTTAGCTTTTGGGCTGGCTCCAAGCTCGGTGGCACATTTGTGTGATACTCATTATTCAAGCATGGAATTTCTATCCATTGAGACGCTACGGTGCCGCTGAGCCATGTAAGGTTTAACTCTGTTCTTTCTTTCTTTCACATATAGTGCCACACCCCCACCAGCGCCACCTACTCTATCATCCCCATAGATTGAGCACATTCCTATTTCTTTTGTACCCTGGTATTACTGCGTCCTACTGATATTCAGCGTCCCACCAAGCTTCTGTGACGCTGGCGCTCTCCAGGAGACAGGACAGGGGTGTTGTGAGATGCTCAGAGACTGATGCTTATGTGGCTGGGCTTCAACTCTGCTATAAAAGCAGAACCTCTAACACTCCAGAATTAATCCAAAATGGGCCTGAGCTGGAAACTTTGGTTCGAGGTCTGAGTGTTCCCAAAGTTGAGGTGTTTGCAGAACCCGAGTTTGATTCAGGTCTGTCTCTCGAGGCATAAAATCATGGACTAGAAGGGCTGTGGTGGGAACGACAACACTTAGGCCTAAGTTTGACATTTCCTCGTGCTTCGCAGGGGTGGGCAGGAAGAAATTCGCCTCCTCGGGACAGTGTCCGAGAACTGGCCAAGGGCAGTTCCGAACCTTTCTGCGTCCCAGGAATGAGTCACAGGACGGAGGCAGGCCCTGTTCTTACCAGTAGTCATACGTATCATCCCAGTTGTCAAAGTGCACCAAAAAACGATTGTCCACCACGTCCGTCACCGTGGCGACGCAGATCAAGGAAGGGTTCATGCGGTCCACAGCTTCAAGTTTCATGCCCACCTCGAATCCTGGGGGAGCGGCATTCTGGGGAAAGGAGAGAAGCAGGGTAGGCACGTTTGGGAACACGTTTCCAGCCCTTCTGCTCACAGCCCTGACTCCTCCCCATGCTGGGAGCAGCAGCTGGACATCCCCCCATGGAAGGCGTTAGCAGTAGCGCTGTGCCCTTCATCCAAGGGGTTCAAAGCCCTTTTAACGTTAATGAATTTAGCCTTTCTACTCCCCTGGGAAGCAGCCATAGCTGAGGAAACTGAGGCACGGGAAAGCTATGTGCCATAGCTTAGGTCACAGGACGAGTCACTCACAGATCTGGGAAAGGAATCCCAACCGCCACGCCCCTGCTAGTTGATGTCTTCCAAAGAAGAACAAGCTCGCCCTCAGTCATTTGTTTCCACTACTGCTTTTCAGCTATTACTTGGAGTTGGCGTGAAGACAGACAGTGGTCGTGTTCTCAACGTAAACCTCCCTCACTGGCATCACACCCACCTACTCTGGTCCTCTCAGCTAGAACATTCCTGTAAAACCCTGTGTCATAAATATGTCTCCGAACAGCTGAACTACTGTGATTAGATTGTTGTGATAATTATTTATTGGTGTTGAATTAATCAGCAAGACAACGATGGGTTATTGTTATTATTTATTGTTTAAGAGCTGACAACGGGAGGTGGTTCCCCAAAATTTTGAAACTTTCAGCAAAAAAGTATATTTTGTTCAGGGCTCTTTGTAAAAAACATCCCAGGTCTCCTCCCGTGCCCCTTTCTCTCCCTTTTCCATTCTATTTTGCATCCGAGAAAAGAGGAGAACATGGAAAGAGAGAAAGGACACAGAGGAAACACTGACTTTTCTTGGGTTAAAATAACACAAAATTAGAAAACTTCAGAAGAAAAGTTTTCCTTGGAAAAAAATTTAAAACAAAAACTTTTTGGACAAGTTTTAATTGTCTGCATCTCTATTTCCACTTACAGTGGGCAGAGAGGGATGGATTAGGTGAGTAGAGTAGCGTGAGCACCCCGCATGCCTGAACCCTCTACATCCTACACTGTCTCTACACACCCAAGCGACGCCTCCTGTGTCTACACGGCTGCCCCCACCCTGCCAGAGCTGTTCCTCACTACAGGAGCTTTTCAACACGGTGTGTAGCCGCACATGTAGCGTAGACGTAGGCTCTGTTAGAGATGGGTCTGAATAGGGCCCTCATCTATATAATCCCCAGCAGCATTCGTGATGATGGTGACCCGGCACGAGTTTACAGTGTTCTTTGTGCACATGGGGCGTGAAAAGTCCCATCCTGTTCTCTGCAGGCTGACCCCCATTTCACAAGCAGCATTACTACTGGGATGGGGGGGGGTGTTGGGGAGGAAGAGGCCAAAGCCTAACCAGTGGAGTGATTCTCGTGGTCGGGGGGAATCGTATGTGAATGGAGAGGTGTTTGCTTGGAAGGGGAAGGAAGAGGAAATTCCACTCACATTGGCTGGGGTCGCAAAGAGGTGCTTGGGAGCTGCCTGAGCCTTCGTTAGCCTCAGATAGTTGATCCAGCTGAATTCCTCCTCCTTGTATCCTAAACACCCTCAGGAAGAGAAAAGAGAGCAGCAAACGTACAGAGGGGGCAGCTCCGCCCCAGGCCAGCAGCACCCGCGACGACAGGGTGCTCCCTCTCCGGTGTCTGCGCGGTGCTTTGAAGCACAGCAGATTGAGGATCCCACAGCCAGCGGCTGCCTCTCACACAGCACCCGCCGTCCTGAGCCAGCCTCACTCATGGCTGGGAGCGTGGAGCAGCAGCGCAGTGGCTGTGGGCACCCCCTAAGCTCAGAACGGGGAACATTGAGTTCAGGGGCGAAGGACAACCATCAATCAACTCCCGTTGGTCTGTGTGCTCGGCCCACACTGCTTATCAGTACTGCCCACCGTACTCCTGGCTGGGACTAAAAGGCTCAGCACCTGAGCAGGATTCGAATCCAGACCGCCGCACATAACAGACACTTACATTAACACACCACGCCGTTCCCTCCCCACGTGTGAAGCTTTTATTCCTCCCCAGAACACCACTGTCTCCTCTTCTCCCCTCCGCTTGAGCACTGACGAAGACCTAACCCCCAGCCCTCTCTTGCTCTTCGGGGTCCCACAGGTGCCATCCCTCCCGACTGCTGGGTCAGCACGCAAGGGGAAGGCCCATCTGGAGCCAAACCCACAGTCCTTGAGGTCACCGACCTCTTACCTTTCGGGGGCTGCAATGTGTGCCCCGTCTCCTCAGACCAGCCAGCAGGATGAATGTTGGGGGAGTCAGCGTTCAGCCAGAAGTCATGGCATTCGGAGTAGCCGTCAAAGTGCAGGCGCATCCGGTAGCCACATACCTACAGTGTGGAGCAGAGGGGCCTGAAGGATGAGAGCGCCCAGCAACCCTTGTGTGTCTTCTTAGGCCCATCAAGCAACATGTGCCAAAGAAGCCTGTCGGGCATCCCATGCCCCCATCGCTTGTTACCATGCTGAGAAAGCTGGAGAGCCACATGAACACGTTGGGGCCAGAAACCAGGAAATTGCATTTGAAGTCTGGGAGAACTGTGCATTTAACATGGGGGCTGGGCAGGCACAGAGCCACTGGCCTCAGTACAAGCAACAGAGAGATGCCCACTTTACTTTACCACCAGCCTGGCTTGTTAGGGTGCAGTTGGCCCTGGAGCAGTTCCAGCGTTATAAAGATCCCACCATGGTAAATTCTTCCTTTTCCTTCTTAAAAGCATTCTGCTCTGGCGAAATCACCACCAGAAACAAGAAATCAACGAATCGGGCTGCTTGGTGGAATTTCTCACTGTGAAGAATGATTGCAGAGACTCCAGCTGCTGCCCGTGTCGGTCATGGGCTGTGGACCTTACATGAAGGGAGTAAAGGTGGTAGGGGCTGGCCTGACAGCCCTAGAGACTGATGGTCTGTTTATCCACAGCAAGCTCAGACTCACTCCCCCACCAGCCCATCCAAGAGGGATCAACTCAAGGGCCTGTAAGGTACTTCTGGCTCCATGGTCTACTCAATCCTTGGTCCCTCTGCTGAGCGTGCTAATGCGGGTGCTAATGGAGATGGCAGTCCTGCGGCATGCCCGTCTGACCACCATCCATCCGACTGACACACCTGACTCACTTCAGCTACACCACCAAACCATGAGCTCATTTCACACACAGCTGGCTGGCCAGGCAATAGCAAGAGTCTTGGTGACTGCCAGCCAGGCCTGGATTTGAATGGACAACCTAAAGGTGGTCTGCTGAGCCACCTCCCGCACAGCATTTCTTTTCTCACCTTGGAAACCTCTCTCAGCACATGGCTGTGAGCACGAGTGGTGAAAGCACCTCAGAGGAGCAGGGGAAGGGAGGCAGGAGCTTTCGGCCTGAAGCTGCGACTGTGCAGGAGGACTGGAAGGGCAATGTCATGCAGAAGGTTTCTACCCATCAGAGGAGGGAGGTCCCAGTGGGAGGAGCAGGGACAAACCAGCCAACCCGTGTTAAGTTGGAGGGTGATAAGTTTATCAAGAGGATCACGCGACGGGGTTCCCTGCGACAGCAGGAGACTGGGCCTGATGACCCAGCCGGTTCCTTCCAGACCTACATCTTACCTCTGTCACAGTCAGGATGAAGTACATCGAAGGGTGTTGGGGATCAATCCCTTCCAGCTTCATCCCCACCTTGAAGCCATTCTTGTGCTGGGCGACTGACTGGTACTGAAAACAAGAGAGGAATAGACCAGCTCCAATCACAGGGCCCAGCCCATTGGGGGATGGCAGCTTCAGGAAATCAGGCAAGGGGAAAAAAAAATCAATGGGTGTTTGGTTTTTAAACCCATTCTCTGTGGTTTGTTTGTGTCAGGGCCAACAGGACAGGAAATGCTACAGCACTGCCTTGCCACGCACACTGTCCAGAGAGCTGTAAGAGCTGTGAGCGGAGAGGATGAACGCAGGAGAGCATGGTTTGGAGGGTGAATTAGACACATGTTTTCCCAGCCTATGGACGGTTGGCATTTTAGGTAGCTCACAAAGCCTGGCATGGGGCAGAACATAGGGGAAGAAAGAGAAAAACACCCCAGGGTCATCAAACTATAGGGCATTTGACGGGCAAACAGACTTTGGGTGGGGGGCAAAGATCACCAAGGGGAGGGCTAGGAGTCAGGCCAGAGCAAAGCTGGAAGGCAGCCAAGGAAGACAGCTGGTTACCCCAGAAGGGAGGGTTGGGCAACACACACCTTCAAGTGCTGGGAGTCCCACAGATAGAAAAACAGAAGGAAGGAGAAGAGGAGGAAATGGAAAGGAAAATCCCAACTCACCTCCTGGAACAGATTTAAAGGGGCAGCGATAGCTTTCTGCTCCTCCAGGTAGGACGCCCAGGACCAGCCTTCTTTCTTCTCCTCGCTGGAACCTGACCTCAGCAGAAACACACACAATCCACTCACAGACACTGCTGAAGATCTGGTGAGCCTGACTTGGAACCGACTTTGGAGCTGGTCCAGGAAAGGAGAAAGGCAAACCAGTTCCCTGCTCCTCACCTCCGAGAGCGCAGCACGCAGGGTCCTCCACCAGTGCTCAATCACTGTCACCCATGTTCAGAGATGGGGGAAGGCACAGGTCGGCCTGTCCAGTGGGTGAGGCACATCTGTATTCTGGGCTCTCAGTGACCTGCTCCCATCCCCAGTGACCTCAGGTACCCCCTCCAGGCATGACATTAGGTCAAAGTCCTGTCTGTCTGTCTGGGTGGCCGTTCAGTTGGAAGAGTGAGATGAAAATCCATCTCCCAGGCAGACCAGAGCCAGGCTGGTATTCGCTCTATCCCTTCACAAAGTCCCTACAGTGAGGGGCCCGGAGACCTACAAGAAAAGAATCACGCTGTATACAGCACGGGAAACCCTGAGGGGAACCCAGGAGCCAGATACATTCTGCAGCTAGCCAGTGACAACGGCTGAGCCTTTCAAAGCCGCCACAAGGAGAGGGGCGCCCAGTCCCAGTCCTCTGAATCCAACCACCAGCTCAGGAGCAGCTGTAAAGACAACAAAAGGGAGTCTCCAAACCAGCCAGAGACCCATCAGCTCTGTTGGCACGGGGGCTAGCCAGCTGATGCTGATGTCAGGGGTAAGGCGAGCGCTATTAGCCCCATTGTACAAAGGAGGCACAGAGAGGCTCACTGACTTGCCCAGGGTCCTGCAGGAAGTCTGGCACAGCAGGGATTGAACCCAGGTCTCCTAACCTAGCGCCTCAATCTCTGGGCCATCCCTCCTCTGCTTACTTGGAGAGATCTCATGCAGGAAAGGGGTGCTAAGAACCCACATCTCAACCCTGTCAGCAGATACGTTAAGAGACCGGATACTGAACTAGACAGACCTTGGCTCTGAACCAGTCCAGCAGTGCCTGTGGCTACTCATCCGTGAGATACAAAGTGATGTCATTTCATGGGGGGCTCCAGGGGTTCGTGAGCTGCAGGTAAACCCTCCCCCCGACATCGTCTGCTGCATCACAAGCAGAACACTATCACCTGAGACTGCTCTGCCACACCCTTACCGTGCTGGTTCACACTCCACTCTTCAATCTCCATGTTGCTGATGGTGGGGTCTCCCTCAGAGTTCTTTCTCTCTTCCTGCTTCTCCTCCTAACCGGGAGAGGACAGAGAACTGAAGTCACCACCCTTTTAATGCCTGCATTCACACAGGCCACCTCTCTGTCCTATGGGAGGGGAGTGTTACGCATTCATGCCTGGTGTTTAAATACTCTGCCCTCACACCAGAGGGAGCAGCACAAAGCAGCCAAGATCTGGTCTCTCCCCTTCTTTGATTATGATGGTGCTCAAGAATTTTTGGGTACCCAAGTCCCAGAAATGGACACCCCCAGAGGAGCCAGCCTGTGAGCAGACCGACATGGTCGGAGAGGGATTTGGAAGTGGATTTATAATGCCCTCACTAAGGATGGATTTACTGTGGGCAATGCCATTTTACTGTTTTTGATAAGCTGATGCCCCAGAATACAGAACCTGAATCAGGGAGGCAGAGGGTCGCTGGTTTCTACATGTAGTTTCTCAGTGTTCCATGCTCAAGAGGCCAGGGATCTCACGAGGCTCAGGGATGAGCACTGACATGCTTCAATTTTCAAAAGTGCTCAGCACCCAGCCTGCATCCAGTCCACTGAGACTTCTGAAAATCTGGCCCAACAGGTCTAGAGGACATATGGTGCAGTCCTATAGATGTCCATTTTTTCTCTCTCTTTGGAGTTATCAATTTCTGATTTTAATACTTGGACACAGAATTGAAAATTATAAATTTAAAAAGAGGGTGCATGAGAGAGATACACACATACTGAGAAGATGTCTGGGCACCCAGGTATCTGTCTGATCTGGTCCCTTCTGCACCTTCCTTCTCCTTACCGTTTGCTCTGATTCATACTCCTCCTCTGAAGGGCTCTGGTAATCTTTTCTTTTCCGTTTTTTCACTGGCTTGAGGATTTCGGTGGTGTTAGTGCTGCCGGCAGAGTTCTCCACTATGACCGATCTGCAGGGGAGAAGGGACTGTTACGCACAGCAGCAGAAATGAGCCATGCTGTACACTGGCAAGAGATGGGGTGTCAGCAAACATGGCCATAAGGGACCCGGCAGTGAGGGAGGCTGGGTGGGTGCCCAACACCAGTCTGAGAAGCAACCACACTTTCAGTCTCTCCACCCCAGCTCCAGTGCCTATACCCACACACGTGTGAACACCTGCCCTCCCGCCGCACACAAACACACTCTGTGCCTTATGATTAACATGCGCAATCCGCTAGGAACGTGCGTCTTCACGAGGTCGAAATGAAGAGGTAAGCCTGGACCAGAACCATGGATCCAAGCATCCTTGAATGTTGAGGTGTTTGAAACCCAAATCTGGATCCAGAGCCAAATGGACTAATCTTTATAAAGGCCTGGCTCCAAGCAACACAGAATGGTGGGGCACTGGAAATTTAGATCTACACGTGGTGGCTGGCCCTCTTCTGTCAGCTGGAAACCAGAGAAGGGAAAATGCATCCTTTGGGAATCAAGGTGACAAAGTCTTCCCAGGACCCATACCCTTGGGGGAAGCGTCTTACTACAGCCCCAGGCGCAGCCCCCTCCGCCACTAAGACCATAGACAACTCAAAGGCAGTCCCCACTCCTGACTTCAGTGGGGCCAGAGTCACCCTCCAAGCTTGCTTATAGAATAACCCACCCACAGGAATGAAAGAGGGTGCACCCATCCCACAGAAATACGCATTGTCTATCTCCCTCTCTGCTACAGGACAAAGGCTGGTCTGAGAAAGATAGACAGACAGAGACAGGACTTGGCTCAGAGCGTTTCCTCTGTTTCTTCTTCTTCCCCCACAGCAGGTCTCCTTTACCTTTCCTTGAACTGCCGGTGACAACGTTCACTGCAGAACCCCCTGCCCTCCCGGGCCCCCTCCGACACATGCCTCCGCCCGCAGGTATCGCAGTGGCACATGCTTTCTGCTGTTGGCAGCTTGGGCTGCTCAGGCACATCTGAGTCAGGAGAGAGGGAAAGAGAAGTGAACCCCCGTGGAACACAGCTGCCGGGGAAGGAGAAAACATCTGCCTCCTGCCTGGATCTGGCTGGGTAGCAGGGACACTGAGTGCAAACGTGAGAGAGGCTGATGTCTCTTTCAGCCCTACCTCTGGGGCAGGCTCGACAGAGGCACACTGGAAGCAAGCCTTGTGGTCAGCAGATAGGCAAAGCCTACCTGGGTGCGGCTCGGCTGGACCATCTCCCTCCTAGGCAAGACGGTCCCATGGTACAGAATGGGATGAAGCCTCATGGAAACGCTGCCTAAAACCACCCATCGGTTCCAGCCGGCAGCTAGGTTTTGGGACAGGGCGACCAAGAACCAGCGGATAAGAGAGCTAATGGCCGTCTATAGGGCGGGAGAGGGGATCTCCTGTGGGAGGGGAATGGAAGCAATGCTAGGAGGCAGAGCTGTGGCAACTGCAGAGTTAATCTTGCCTTAGCCCACCCAACCCTCCCTTTTGGATCTGAGATGAATTCTGAGGAGAGGAACCCACAGAAACCTCCCCAAGGCCAAGTGGGGCAGAGACATTATCACCACTGATGGGGATGCTGCTTTCCCGTGACAAAAGGCATCAGAGCCTAAAACGGCCACTACAAGCAAGTGGCACTCCCTGGACAGCTCCCCAGCTGTGGGACCTGCCACCAAGCCACAGGTCAGAAGACGTGCCGGCTCTTCCCAGTACTCGGCGGGTCAGGGTGTCCAGCGAGGCACCGAGTATCAGAACTGAGCCACGCTGGTGTCCTTACCCTGAGCACCAGTTGGATTGTCCCTGCTTGCGGGCACCACCTCCGACTCCCCATCTCTCTCCACATGACTCTCCTTTAGCGGCTCCACGGGGGGGATCCTATCGGCACTCACCACTTTCAGCGTCCCGTATTCGTTTATCCGAAACTGGGTCGTTAGCACACACAAAAGGGAAGGAAGATAAAAGTGTAACCCACTGGTGAGAGTGTGGCTGGTCCCCTGGAGACGCGAGCATGGCACAGCCCTGGGGAGGAGGCCGTAGCTCAAATAGCAGCAGCTTGTGCTTTTAGAGGTGGAGGTTGCTGGTTCAATCCCTGCTGCATCAGCCAAGATAGCATCCCTCGCAAAAACATACGGCAAGAATGACCATTGGACTCGAACACAAGACTGGTGACCCTCTTCCCTCATAACTGTCCACCCCTCCCTGGCGCTGGACGGGCCAAATCAACCGTACCGGCCAGGAGAGGGGCCAAGTGCAGGATGGCGGTAGGAAAGCTATGGGGTCTCCTTCCACTGACCCACAGCCTACGCTGGGGGAAGGCTTGTCCCTGGCAGGGAGAGGGAGGGGAGGCCCCAGGGTCGGACTGGAGGATGACCGAGCACGTAAGGGCACGGTGCTGTCCGCAGGCCATGATGGCCCGGCAGGAGCTGATCTAATGGAGGGGAGGGGATACGCTGGTCAGTGTCACGGTCTAGGCACTACTGCTGCATTTCACGTGTGGCTTCCTGACATTAAGCTGCCCGGCCAGCCCCTCCGGGTGCCCAGCACAAATGCCGGCTGATCTGCCTCTAAAGCCAGTCGTTACCTGACACTCTCAGGGCCAGCGCCATGTTTGCCTGCAAAACCCCACATGGTCCAGGCCCAGGCAGAGTTGGGGACATCTGCTCCTTCCCCATGTGCAGTTACCCATTGGGGGCCCGCCTGCCCCAGCCTCCATGCGAAAGCTGGCCAGGGTTGAAAAGGCGACCTCTCTCTCTCTGCTAACTGGGCTCAGGCTCCGAAGGCGGGATCCCAAGGCTGAGCCTAGGGGGCAGGAGGGGCCCCAGAGAACAGATGCCTCAGGAGAAGCTCATGCTGCCTTGTAGGAAAGCAGCTACAAAAGTTGCCAGTTCAAAATTCTGCTTGGAAGTGTCCAGCCGGGGTTAAGGGTGCTGCCTACGGGGGACCTGACAGCTTACCCGCAGGTTGCTGCCAGGCAGAGTGGCCACCCCATCTTTCCACTCCAGCACCCGGACGGTGTTGCAGGTCTGCACCCCGCTGATCTGGGGGATGACGGTCGCTGTGATTGGCTCGTTCCCTGCCCCCCTCTCCAGTCTCTCGGCCCCTGCGCTTCGCTGTGACTCCCGGGGAAATCGCTGGATCTCCAAGGCGCTGGTGGGGAGGCTGATGGTGGTTGCGTTTGCTTGAGACGGGTGAAAAGGTAAAAAAGGACAATACACTTCATACATGTGAGCAGGGGCAGGGCGGGGCAGCCCCCAAATACAGCACAAGGGGGGTGAGGGATGCCCAGAACTCATTCCCTGCTCACTCTTAGGTTTGCATCACGGGCTTCCTTGAAAGGTGTCAATCCACCAGTCAAGCAACAGCTATTTGTTCCCAGTGTTCTGCAGAATCAAGCCCCAATTCGGAGCCCAACACACCTCATGGCTGCAGTGCTTGGGAACAGCATATTACATCTCAAACTAGGGGGGAAACAGCGGCTGTTTTGCACAGAGATCTGGTCCCAGAAGCCAGGCCTTGGCTCCTTCATGCTGGACTGCTGCAAAAGAACCCACCCGGAGCCGGACCAGCGCCTCGGATCTGCCCCAGCAGCTCTGCGTTGCTCAGATGTGGGAAGTGGGCAGCCAGCTGAAATCCCTCCAGCACAGGGTAACTCTGGCCAACTTTATGTCTGCATAAGTGGTGCAGCCACTTCCAGCAAAAGGAGACGGCGGAGGATTGATGGGGGCATATAATCATAGAAACATAGGCTGGGAAGGGAAATCGAGAGGTCAGCCAGTCTAATCCCCTTCATGGGGGCAGAACTATGTATTATCTAGATCATCCCGGACAGCTGTTTATCTAACCTGTTCTTAAAAGAGTCCAGCAATGGCGATTTCACAACCTTCCTGCGCAATTTTTTCTAGTGCTTAACTACCCTGACAGTGAGGAAGTTTCCCGAATGTCCAGCTTAAATCTCCTTTTGCTGCAATATAAGGCCATTATTTCTTGTCCAGTCCACAGTGGACAGGAAGCACAATTTATCACTCTCTTCTTTGTAACAACCCTTTATGTACTTGAAGACTTATGTCCCAATCTCCTCAGTCTTCACTTTTCCAGACTAAAAACCACCATTTTTTCAGTCTTTCCTTCTATGTTGCCTAGAACAGAAGCTCTCAAACTTTCCAGACTACTGCACCCCTTCCTGGAGTCCCCATTTCACCTCACTTAAAAACTACTTGCTAATAACGATGAGGAGTCCTCTAGCACCTGAAAGATTAAAAAAAAATTGGGGGGCATAAGCTTTCATGGTCTGGAACCCACTTCAGACTCCTCGTCGTTTGCTGCTAACACACTAACACAGCTACCCCTCTGCTACGTACCAATAAAAACAGACATAAGGGTGCAAAAGTGTCACCACACACTGAAAAATTGCCTACATTCTCATTCTCACCTACATCTGTAAAATAAATCGAAATGCCAATATCGTACTGACATTTCAGGGTACAGTCTATAGAGAAATACAAACAACTCACTGAATACTTTTGGCTGTTGCTGTGTTTTCTGTTATTCTCTTTCTCTCCCTCATTAGGTAATGGGCCTACGCTGTCCTTCACCTGCCTCTTCTTTCTCAGGTGTTTGTAAAACACCTCACAGAGCAGAGCTCCGCTACCTCGCTCTTCCATCAGGGTGAGTTAGAGCAAGCCACCAGCTGCTCTCACTTCCACCAGGACTTCCAGGCAACTCTTCCCTGCCCCTCCATTTTGTGCAGGATTGCAAATTCAGCCCAGGAGCTGCGACTGGCCCAGAATGCATGGCCCTGCTGCTAAGCGTAGGCCTGGGAGAACTCCCCACTGCTCAGCTCCCCCTCCCAGCTCCCTGGTCCTCATCAGGCAACAGCCCAGCTTCCCACTGGAAACCTTGCCAGATCTTTCTGCTCCACTCCGTGGTACTGCAATCAGCAGGCATCGTGCTGCTACGTGCACCCAGGACGTCCGTCAACAAGGATGAGTGGAGCTGGCCAGTGGGTGCTGGCAGTGTGGGAGAACTGGGCTGGACTGGACCACCTCAGAGAGGTGCTAGTTAATTTCCACTTTCCCCTCTCGGAGCTGTGCTGGGAACCACGTTGCCGCAGGAGTCCTGGGGGAAGCGCCAGCACTTCAGTGGCCAGGAATGTCTCCAAGGCAGCACAAATCACCCCCATGGCCAGGAGACAGAAAACCTAAGGAAGCACCTTGAAACCGTTCATGGCAGCAGTCACCTTCAGGGCTCCTACTGCCCAGCTGGGTACAGGGGGGAGGGAGATGGGGAAGGAGGGGGAATGGACTTGGCAATTAAAGGCGATGGAGAGAGTGTGTGAAAGGGACGTGGGGGAGGATCTGTCCTAAGTAACTGGGCTGTTTACTCTGAGATGAGGTGACCCACCTGACCTCAGCTTTCCTGCCTTTCAGTTTGCCCCCTGGCTGGATCAATGCAAGATCTTAAACAAGACAAACATCTACAGCACAAGCGTGCACAGAACACTACCCCAGTCCCAAGCCTTGCGGTATGGCCCATGGGGAGAGTCTGCTAGACAAATATTTGCTACAATAACAGGCTGGTAAAAGTGTCAGTTGCCTTCCCCTCATGTGGCTGGTCCACGTGAAAAATAACAGCTTACTGTTGCTGATGTCTAGGGGAGATGCTTTCAAGGCTCAAGTGTGGTAGAGATTTGTACTATCGTGCCACTGGTCTGGTGTTTAAACCCTGCTGACGGTCCTGGAAGAGTGGGTGGCGGTAACTCCATACATGGAGGAAACCATCTGAGCTATCTGAAGAAAGGAAGGATGGTTCCATGGTTAGGCACTGGTCTTGGGAGACCTGGGTTCAAGTCCTGTATGGCCTTGGGCAAGTCACTTCACATCTCCTCTCTGAGAAATAAGGATAACAGCACCATCCTATCTACAAGAGCGTTGTGGGGGTAAGCACGCTAGAGATCGTGAGGCCGATGGGGGCTGCATAAGTACTCCTGGAATACTCAACCGCTGGGGCCTGGAAACATACCTGGGATGATGAAGGCAGTCGCTGGCAGGTGTGTGTTCGGCACTGTGCTCTCATTGGCGACCAGATGGACGCTGACCTCTCCAGCGGCACTCCCCTTGGTGCTTCTCATGACCTCCATTTCCACTCTGCCATCCATCATCTCTTCCGGCCACGGGGCTCAAAACTGGAGAACAAGCAGCAGGGATGGAAGCCAGTCAGAGCCTGAGTGGTATGAACTCAAAGGAGCAAAGACTGAGTGAGCTGGAACCCCAGGCCCAGCAGAAGTCAATATGACGAACAGAGGAGCACTGACTAGGGGTGGCTCTCAGCACCACCAGCCCCACGCTTTCCAGCAGGAGTCCCTGCTGGGGAGCTCACCTGATGGACAACAGCAAGAAAGGCGTGGCTTTTCCTCAACCATTGCTCAGTATATTGGAGCTGAGGCCTCACTGTCAGAACTAGAGGGTACCTGGATTTTCCTAGCATTAAGGGCAGCTTTTTTCAAATAGTTTGATTCTTTTAATTAATTTTCACCTGAATGTTTAAGAAGATTGAGTTTTGCTAAGGTGTCTGATTTAAACCAGGGCACGCAAAGTGTGCCCAGTCCTGGGATAGAGTTGTGGATATCAGGTTTCCAACTGGTCCAACAAAGGCAGCCTTATTTAGTTTCAGAATTTCCGAGGGGATGACAGACAGGGAAGGTGATATTAGCCAGAGGCTGGATGGCAGTCAGGCCTTACCTACAAAATAATAGGCCAGGAGTGCAGGGAGAGTAAACTCATTAATGGAGTTAATGAATGTTCCTGTTCAAATGCCAGGAGCCATGGAAATGCAAACACAAAAATAAAGAGCAGGAACAATGTCACGAAACATACCACAACAGGTCACAATCTGGAAAGCACGGATCCTGCAGAAGTTTGTGTGAAACAGACAAGGTTCATCGGCCACTTTTGCTCTGCATGATCCTCTGCTAACTAAGGCTTTGTGTAACCTTACAAAGGGTTTGCCAAGATAGCTATCCGTGTGCAGCAACGCCAGCAAAAACTGCTAGTGCCAAGGAAGCTCATGTGGGCAAAATAATTATTTTGCTGGTATAGCTTAAACCAAGCCCCCAAATGAGTGAGGTAACGGTGTCCATGCTGGCATTGTACCCGTAAAAATAGCGTCAGCTGATGGCACATGTCAATCAGGGAGGTGGTTTCAGCCAGCGAGAAGCGTTCTAGTGTCAGGACCCAAAAGCGAGTGCGGACATATACAGAGATGGGCTGAAACAAGGCATGTTTACGGGTAAAACTTAACAGTGCAGATCAGGCCTGAATAAGCTACGTCCACACTAGTGTGTATCCCACCATGGCAATGTTAGTTAGAGGGGTGATGTCTTCCCAAAACCCTAACCAATCCAGCTATTCCCGTGAAACTCGCTAGCAAAGAACCGAAGAGACTGCCCACTATCAGGTCCTCAAACCGATAACGATGGCCTGGAAATGGGGCTGAGATGAGAGAACATCAACCAGTTCAGAGGTGGGGCAACTAAAAAAGTGAAGACAGGACAAGGCAACCTGTTTTCACACCGGGTCACAGGTGGGTGCCTTATATCCCTTTAAAAGGCACTTCGGGTCACTGCTGGTCTCAGGAAGCCACTTGCACTACATAATAATTGCAGCTACCTTGAACCAACAGCACCATATCCCTATTTGCCAGCAGAGGATGCTCTTAAACTATATTCACAGATGCATAAAGATAGATTTATCTTTTACCCTGAACTCACACCATCTCTCTTCCTATAATGGATATGAACACTTTCAGTCCACAATATAGTCTCGCAACTATGAACCAACTTTAGTACTAGAGTTCTGATTTCAGATCCCATCTCTCGCACCAGGTTACATTTGGAAAATAGGCTATAGCTCACAAAGAAGGTGGGGCCTTAATGTAAAAATTATTCAGTGAGGTCTGCAGGCTTATGCCATGCAGGAGATCAGACCAGATGATCACAACAGTATCTTCTGGCCTTAAAAAAAAAAAAAAAAAATTATATAACAGCTGATTTTTGGAAGCTCTTTGCAGAGCATAACAACAACTTTACTAACATAAAAACGTCTGAACAATATGCTGATAGGAGACAGGGTCTCACAGGACCTCAGTGAGATTGGAGATAGACAGGATCTCAGTGAGTGACAGGATACAAGATCTCAGTGGGAAATTGCCAATAGGATTTCAATGGGAGATTGCAAGTGGATCTATCCGTATCGTGTGAGAAGGGATGGTTTGTAGTCTCTTCTGGAAACGCACAAGGAGGTTACGCCAACGCTGCAAGTGTTTGCCAGGACAAACTGTCAATCAGTTCACATTTTCATATTAGCTTCAGGTGGAGCCAGAAACTAACTTACACAATACAGAAGTGGAGATCAGCACTGACGTGCAGTGGGTAACAATCAAAATTCATCAGCAAAGGCCTCCATTCAGCGAAGTATTAAAATACATTCCTCACCGTTAGTGAGGCCAGCGCTTGTGATTTTATTGCATGCCTCATGCTATTTGGGGCGTTCTCTTACAGACGCAACTCCTGGACCCCAGTGACTATGTGAGAATTTCAGCTTTTTTTTAAAGCCGTTTCTGGCCTCGTTGTGGAGAAAAAGCTGAAAATTTGACTCCTAAAGATTCAGAATCTGAAGGGTAAATATAAAGAACCCAGCTTTAAAAAAAAAGTAATCTCATGATCTTGTAGGCTTGAATCATGATTTTTGAACACTAGGGGTTGACAAGACCATTTTAAAACCACAAATAGGGCAATGATTTTAATAGGGTGACTCGTGCTTAAAGTTAGACACCTCCTTAAGTCATTTGCTGGTTCAACTTTGAACTTTGTGACTTTGTATTCATCCACAACCCTTTCAGATTTGAAGATAATTTATACCTTCAAGTCAGCGGCACTGCTACAGGTACCCGCATGGCCCCACAATATGCCAACATCTTTATGGCCAAATTAGAACAACGCTTCCTCATGTCTCATCCCAAAGCACCTCTACTTTACCTACGCTATATTGATGACATCTTCATCATCTGGACCCACGGTAAGGATGCTCTTGAAGTTTTCCACAGAGATTTCAACAATTTCCACTCCACAATCAAACTTAGTCTGGAACACTCCACACAGGAGATCCACTTTCTGGACACTATAGTGCAAATTAGTGATGGGCACATAAAGACCTCCCCCTACCGCTATAGTTACCTACATCCCTCGAGCTTTCATCCAAGACACACCACACAATCCATTGTCTACAGACAAGCCCTAAGATATAACCGCATTTGCTCTGATCCTTTAGACAGAGACAGACACCTTCAGGATCTCTATCAAGCATTCTTAAAACTACAGTACCCACCCGCAGAGGTGAAGAAACAAATTGACAGAGCCAGACAGGTACTCAGAAGTCAACTACTACAGGAGAAGTCCAAGAGAAAAAACAACAGAACGCCACTGGTCATTACCTACAACCCCCAAGTCAGACCTCTTCAGCACATCATTAAAGATCTACAGCCTATTCTACAAGATGATCCCTCACTCTCTCAAGCCTTGGGAGACAGACCTCTCCTTGCTTACAGACAGCCCCCAACCTTAAAAGGATTCTCACCAGCAACTACAGATCAAACAACAGAAACACTAAAGCAGGAACATATCCCTGCAACAGACCACGCTGCCAACTTTGCCCTCATATCTACACTGACGACACCATCACAGGATCAAATCAAGCCACCTACTCCATCAAGGGCTCATTCACCTGCTCATCCATCAATGTGATTTATGCCATCATGTGCCGGAAATGTCCCTCTGCCTTATATATTGGACAAACAGGACAGTCTCTGCACAAAAGAATAAATGCACACAAATCTGACATCAGAAATCACAACACTAAACAACCAATAGGGAAACACTTCAATCTCCCTGCTCACTCCATTGACAACTTGCTAATAGCTGTGTTGAAACAGATGAATAACAAATCACAGTTTCAAAGAGAAACTGCAGAACTCGAACTTGTATGCAAATTTGACTCAGTTGCCTTGAGGTTAAACAGGGACTATGGATTTTTCTCTCATTACAACAGGTGATTTGACCTCCCCCTCCTCTATGTGCTGTTCCCCAGTGTTTGAATCCTAACACCTATTTTGATTTGCTGTTACAGCCTGACCTGATCCTATGTCACATACTCCCCTGCATTTAATTTCCTCCCATTCTGTAACTTTCCCATCTTCAAAGTGTCTGACGAAGTGGGATTTTCTCCCACGAAAGCTCATGCGATAAATAAATCTGTTAGTCTTTAAAAGTGCCACAGGACTCTGCTGTTTTGCTGGTTCAAGGACTCAGCATGGACCTCGTAGAATAGTTTCTGTTCAGAGTTTCAGAGCAAACAGCTCTACAATAAATCATACAACATTCCTCCCCCAAGGACAACTGAAACCCCCATAATTGGGGTGACATCCCACCCCATTGACTTCAGCAGATGTAGGATTTCTCCAGTTCAAGTGACACATCTGACTTATATTTGGAGAACAATTTAAATAAGCTTTTTCTAGAGCCTTAGACCCGCTAACAGGTGTTTCCCAAAATGGCTTTTAAAAATATCCCAACAAAACCCGTTGTTTTCAAACACACACTCAGCCCCTGCAGTGCTTAAAAGCTGAACCTGGCAGCTAGAAGTACCTGCGGAAGCACAAATAACTCTGAACAGAAGGGAAAGTGACTTGGAGTTTTACTCTCCAATCTGAAATAAATGCAGGAAGCAAACAAACTATTAACAAATCATTTCAATTCTCAAAGTTATTTCCCACTTAATAATGTGAGGGCTGGAGTTACGAGCACCACAGGCCAAGGTATTGTTTGCAAACACGACTTTCACCATGACAGTAGTTTTTAATCTCAAAGACTATAACAAATTTTCGACGGAAGAAGTTTGCTTGTTTCAGAGGGAAAGTTATGTTCTGCGCAAGGGGGCTGGAGCAGATGGGAGCAGCAAGAGGCCTACAGAGGAAAGCAAGTAAAAGCCCAATCCCCAAAACGCTACCGAGTGTAATCCTCACGGTTGGTACTTCTTCAATATGCCACATTGTGGGACGCCCACAGGGCTGTCTCTTCTACACTCAAAAATTAAGTTGACTTAAAGGGGACCCTGCCAAATCAACTTAGAGTGTCCACACTGGATGCCTAAGTCGACCTGTAGGGGCTAGGTGGACCTGGGACTGGTCCACGGTGGCAGGGGGGCACCCCTTGCCAAGTGCCAGGGGGCTCAGCATTTTCCCCATTAAGCTGGAGAGGGACACTGGCAGGGCATAGGAGCAGGGTGGGCAGGGCTCTGTCCTGACCTGTGTGGGGGCACGCCAGGCTCTGCCTGTGCCAGCCACCCTGGCAGAGAGGGCAGTGGGGGAGCCCTGAAGCCCTTTAAGTCGACTTAAAGTAGATTTAGGGCTAATCTGCGTCCACACTGGCTTAAGTCGACTTAATAAAGTCGACTTAAGCGTGCATTCGAATTAAAACGAGGTGTTATTAATTCAAACAAACTTTTCCTTAATTCGACTTAAGGAGCAGCTTAAGTCGAATTAAGGAAAATGTAGTGTAGACGCAGATTAAATTAAGTCGATTTAAGCAATCTTAAATCGACTTAATTTGTAAGTGTAGACGCACCCTAAGAGACTGCCTATGGGGGAAACTCACAGCTACTGCAGTGCCAGCCTCTGCCAGCAGGAGATGCTGTAGGGAGCGGGGCAGGAGCACTGGCTGCAGGTGAGCTCACACACCAGCAGGAGGCACTGTAGGGCACAGCCCAGATCACAGTCATTCTGCAGGCTATTTTCCCCCCACCCCATCCCACCCCGCAAAGTGCACATAACTCTGACTTTAATGTGGAATTAAAACATACACCTACTCTGAGGGCAGACACATCAAAGGGGATGTGAAACGCTGCCCACAAATATTTCAGAAAACCTGCACTTCCCTTGGGTCACCCATAACTTTTCCATTAAACAGCTGAGAAATAAATTCAAATCCTGTCCTAAAAACCACTGCCCCCTTTCCTATGGCCTGGGTCACTCCAAACTGGATTCCTGCTTGTGTCACTTGGGTTGAGCCACGGTGCCACGTTCAAGGACTGAACATTGGAAGAATTGAAAACCACCAGTAAAGAGGAAAATTGCCAGGCTGGGCAGCAGCAAGGGAGGGACTCTCTGTCCACCCCAGCCTGAAGGAGCATTTCAGAAGCAACAGTCCTGGCCTCTCCCAGCAGCTGTCACTGAAGGGAACAAGGCGGGAAGCAAAGTTTTACAGTAGTTTCTCCAGATCCAGCATCTCCCTGCAAGAGTCACTATTTGGAAGGAGCATCAACTGACTGCAAACTGCCGCTCCCATGGAGTCCAAACCCCACCCCAGCAGTCCCCACCGGGAATGGGGGGAGGGGCCCACCATTTCATTGACCCCGCCCCCACAACCTCTCGCGGCAGGAGTCATTGTGAGGAATTTTCTCCTACGAAAGCTCGTGCGATAAATCAATGGGTTAGTCTTTAAAAGTGCCACCAGACTCCTTGTTTTACTGGGAGGAGTGATTTGAATGCTTTCCAGATAAACCACCAGGAAATGGTGCAGGAGCACTCCAGAGACAAACGACACTCTGCCATATGCTGCTTTGTAAGAAATGCACTTTGCATCATATCTGCCCCCCTTTGGTATAAAGGTGTGTGCAGGGGGAAATGCCTTTATTGCACAAAAATGTCCGAGAGGTAAAATGGTTCACGGTAAGCTGATTTCCAGGGGTTCCCTGTCTGATATTTACGTCTCTGACTCTTGTTCTGCTCTAGGTTCGCGCCACCCCAAGGGAAGCACTTCATTGCACGTCCCCATCCCACCGGCATCTTCAGCACGGTGCAGGGACAGATTCCCCCTCGCCTTTCCCAAACGTACAGGCGGCCAGGCAGAGCCTTTCCAGGGATGCTTGCACATCTGCCTCTTACCCCGCCCCTCTCCTGCCAGCCAGCTGAGAATCAAAATGCGAGCAAGTGCAATACTCCTTTTCCACACCGAACCTGTCCCTCCATATTAACGGCACTTGGCTAAAACACCAAACTGGGGCACAAATAGTATGTTACACCGGGGGGGAAACAAAGCCAAGTTTAACTCCCTAGGACAGTCTTTTAAAGAGATTACGGTACTCCTCCCCGCCACTTTGGGACCTTTAATGAAGGCCCCACACACACCGCTCCAGCTGACCTACTGCCCTGATGCAGCCACATGGCACCTGCGTGGCACAGCTGTTGCTAGAGATCCTTCCCTTCAAGGATCTCCAGCCAAAATTAAATAAAGGGGGGGCTAAGCCGCCCGCCCCCCCGCGCTCAGCCGTGGCTGCATTTGTCCTCCACGCCTCGGCTCCGGTACCAGCGGCTCCACAATCCGAAAAGCCTTTATATTTTACCTCAAAATGGCGGAATTGTCTCTCTCTTTTTAAAAAATTCTCTTGCACAAACAGAAATTTCTCCAATTTGGGGAGTGGAAATTGCACGAAGGAGAAAGTTTGGGGGGAAATGACCCATTTTCTCCCATCCCGGCTCATTACAAACCTTCCCCTTGGCCCCTCTCCCTCCTGCATCGCATTCACTTCCTTGCAAACTCTAACTCGTTTGTGCGCTGGGGAGGAGGGTTAAAAAAAGAAACCCTCCCTCAGTTAAACAAGGAATAGACAGAGATCCTGGGGCTTACAAGCGCCTGCGTTAGCCCTGCCAAGCCCCCTTTCCCTCCTGCTTCCCTCTGCTCTTCAGCTGTGCTGCTGCTCTGCCGATTGCCACAGGACGCAGCACCTGCCACACAAAGCGAGAGAATTTTGCTCCCCAAAGATACCCCAAAATAAACCCCAACGCTGGGAAGAGCTGCTTGCAAAGGCAGGGGAGTGCAATTTCCACATCCAGGCACTGCATGCAAGCCGGAGCACAGGTGGGCAGGGCGCGGAGCGGACCCTCTCCGAGGTGCAGTGGGGTGATTTAAAGAGGTTTATAAATTACTTTCTTATCTGATTCCTTACCTACAATAATCAGCCTGTGGTCACTGAGCGCTGAGCCTGCGGGAACCCGGGCTGCTGCCGCGCGCCTGCGCACACGGGGGCGGGGCCGCCTGCCCTGCAGAAAGGCACTAGCTGGGAAAGTGACAAGCAAAGCATATTTAATATAGAGGGAGCGGGCGGGGGCCGGGGGCCATCCACGCTGCGGTCCCCTTTGTAGATAAACACAGAATTGCTCCCGCTCTTAGCCCCTCCGAGGGGCCGCGCCTCCCTATTTTGGGGGGTTTAGTCTACGGATGGGGGTTCAATGCAGAATTCAGTCACCCGGTTCATGAATTGCAATCGTGCACGTGTCAGCTCCACCCCCTGCATCCTCCTCTTCCAAATGCCCTTTCAAATCCGCGGAGCCGCTGGTCCGCCGTCTTTGCTCGGGGGTGATGCTGACGCCTGCTCATTTGCACCAAGGAGTCACCCTGTGATGCCCCCAAGGTGCAGGTTTTTATAATCCCGGGGACTCTGCAGCCTGCATTTCGAAAAAAAGAGCCCACCCCAGGCTATTTCCCCCTCCCCACTATGGCTCCATCAGAACACCAGGCTGGGGCAAACCAACTGGCCCATCTGGCCATCTTCTGACAGCAGCCCACTTCAGGGGGAAGGAACAGGGCAGTTATCCAGGGAACCCACCCCCAGTCCCACCCAGAGCAGGGAATTGCATCCTGACCATGTTGGCTAACAGGGCTGGTTCATGGATTTATTCTCCTTGAAGGTGCTAGGTCTTTTCTGCCCCCAGTTATGCTGTCCATAGGCGTCTGACTCACCCAGGAAGGCTGCAAAGAGGAGAGCTACCATGGAGTCATTAAGCCCTAACTCTCCTGGCACCCTTTGGTTCCCGGGAGCTGCAGGGTGGGGATGAGTGGCCTGGGCTGGAAGTGCCAGGAAATGGGGCTGGATTTAGAAATATATTTGTCTGCATCAAAAGGGCTACTGACAGTCAGGCAGTGCCCATGTCCATTTTGGCCTGGGGTTGCCATCTGCTCTTGGGGACGTCAGGCAAAGCCCCCTGAAGCCAGTGGGGCAGATGGAAGTAGCTAAGAGTCAAGTCCGGCCTTGAGTTTGCTGGCAAGTGGCACTAACTTTCCCCTGTCAATGTCCAGAGCAGCAGGAAAATATCCACTCCCCTGGCCTCGCCCCGCAAGCAGCCAGCCACCCTCCCTCTCTCCCTGTGCACAGGAACATGGCAAGAGGGTGAAATGCAGAAGTTCCCAGGCCGGGCATGGGAGCATTTCTGTCTCCCAGCCAAGAGTGCCTTGGCCGACTCCAGGGACTGTGTGGGGCTAAAAACAGTCCCCTCCGGCTGGGGTGGCAAGAAAGTTGGGGCCAGTCACTCCAGGACAGGCTCCGACTCTTTGAACCCCAGTGATCGCTGCAAGAAGCCGAGAATGGCCTTGCTCAGCTGGGCTGCAGGATCCAGGGCTGCTGGCGGAGAGGCTGAGCCAGGTTGGGCTGGGCGCAGAACAGCCCTGCCCGGGGTTACTCCGTGTCCGATCCCTGCAGGAGCCTGGCTAGATCCCAATCCCTATCTGGGCATAGGGCGGAAACCCCAGCGGTGAGGAAGATGCAAATCCGCTGTCACCTGCCCTGAATCCGGGTAAAGCCCAGAGTAATCCAAATGAGGCAAACTAGGGTTTACACTGCAAACCAGAAAACGATTCCACACTTAATGTAGCTGCTGGCTTTTGCCTCCAGTGGGGAGGAGAAGCTCCATTGTTAGGGGAGCAAATGCTCCAGATTTTTTTTCCAGATAATTTGGCAGATTTAAATTTATGCAGGCAGAATTTAACTCTTCTAGTTGCCATAACAACACAATACATTCAGTCTTCAAGGCGGCCGTGTCAATTTTTAATCACATCACTTTATTTTGGATTGTGATTGCATCGGTTCGGAACTTGGGTTGCTATAACAACAGTTCAGATAAAAATACAGATGGGGCCAGTTTCCATGTGGGTTTGGAGCAGGGATTCTTCCCCCTGAACCAGAGCAGGGGAAGATTCAGCAAATGAGAATGAAATGGCGATACAGTCTCTCCCCAGCCCAGAACATGCACGCACTGCTCATCAGTGCCCACAGCCAGCATCAAGGCTTCTTTAACTGGTCGCTCTGTATTAATAATATCCTTTGAAGAAGAATAAAAAAGTCACTAGCCCCAAATAAGGATGGTTATTGTCAAAAAATATATACCCCAGCCTTTTAGAGAGGTGATTTATTTTAAACTGAATGTGGTAAAACTGCCAGCACAATAAAATCAACCTGTCAAAAATTACTGAAAATATACTTTCTTCAACACTCAAAGCCAATGCTTTGTTTTTTAGATCTTGTGTTTGGGATGCATGTCTTTAAATAACTGGAAGGTGTTGCACAGTGGTGGTCAAAAACAGCAGACAAAATGTTTGGGTGTATGAGAGTGAGATGGAAAATATTACTGAAAGTATTATAAGGGTGTATACAAATAAATGGTGCATCCTTACTTGGAATAATGTGACTGAGTCCTGTGGCAATTTTAAAGACTAACAAATGTATTTTTCGCATGAGCTTTTGTGGGTGAAGGAAGTGGGACTTCACCCATGAAAGCTCACGTGGAAAATAAATTTGTTAGTCTTTAAAAGTGCCACAGGACTCCTTGTTTGTTTTACTGAACTAGACTAACTCGGCTGGAATTGGAATAATGTGTTCAGTCTTGGGCACCCAATCTAATGTTGGTCAGATCCTCAAATTTTAACACCCTTCCCCTATCTTTTATTTTGATAGTAGTAATTAGTAACATAAAAAAGTTAAACTTTTCAAAATGTTTTCATTAAAATTTCTAAGACTAGAGTTGGTTAAAATGGGAGGTGGGGAATTTTCATCATAATTTTTCTTGTTATTTTTTCAAATTTTGCCATAAAATTTTCATTCAGATTTTAGTCATACATAACCATGAGAGAAGAGAAGATTGAGAGAGGACACTAGAAGTCTTTAAATTCATAAAAGATTGCTAAAAATAAGATGGTGATCAATTGTTCTCTACCCACCATTGTAGGGCAAAAAGCAATTGGCTTAATTTGCAGCAATGGATATAGGTCAGCTATTAAGAAAAACTTTCTAATCATAAGGATAGTCAAGCACTAAAATAGGGTGAATCTCTCTTTTTGTAGGTTTTTAAGAACAGGTTAGATCAGTGGCCTTCTAACACCCCTGGGGGACATAGCTGGGCCAGCTCTAATCCCCATGTGGGGGGGAGGGAGACGGGGGAGGGATGAAGCCCCACCCACGACCTGGCTGTGGCTTAGCTCTCAACAGGGGCCTGGGCTGATTACATTAAGGGTAAGAGGGCAGGGGACTGAAAAAGTCTGGGGACAACTGGCTTAGATAACCATCTGCCAGGGATGGTTTAGGCACACTTAACCCTAACACAGTATGGAGGGAGGGGAGGAATGGATTAGATGGTCTCTTCAAGTTGTACATTGCTGATTTTATATATGTATAGGAAGGAGTCCAGAAACACGAGATAAACATTATTAGAGACATGACAAGAGTTCCACATGAAGAAAGACTGAAAAAAATTGAGACATTTTAATGTAGTCAGGAGACAACTAGGAAGGGGCATTATGGAGCGCTAGAGATCAATGAAATGGTAGAGGGAAGGAAGGACAATAAGATGCTCCTATACTCTTTCCTATAATACAAAGCAACATATTGAAAAATGAAATTTAAAAATGATTAAAAGAAATACTCCACAACACATAATTAACCTGTGGAACTCTCTGCCACAAGGCCTCAAAGCTAAGGTCTCTGTGGGGCCTACAAAAGGATTAGACCAAAGCTAGCACATGTACTTCTATACGAGCTGGAAATTCCACTTCAGTTGCAGACTGTAACAGCAAAGCTCAGACCCAGTGACCTAGATCTACTCATCCACCATGAGATGTTTTAGTGACAGGCTCCCTCGGCTAAAAAAGTCACTGCCTTCATGCTTCCCTAAATGACACTGGAGAATCGCACTGAGTGGTAAGGACCGCAATTCATTTTTGTGCCAGAACAGAATACATTTAACTAGTTTCCCTGCATTCTTTGACAATGTTTTACAAAAATATCAAAGGCCAGGCTTAGGTGCTGTGCTTTTATTCCTTTTGCCGTGTTCTCTAGCATGGAGAAAGCCCTTTCATGTGCTTGCACAGGCTCCAGGGCCAGGCTGCTTTGCCTTCCTTACTGCTGCTGAAAGATGTGGCAGAAACCGATGTGCTGGAAAGTCATTGTAAAGGACAAGGAACAGCCATGCCCTGAAGCTCCTGCGCCATCACACAGATCTCCAGTGCTGGCCATTCGGTCAGGTATAGGCCTCACCCACTTAAGAACAGCTGTAAAGGAATCATGGCGTTCTGGAGACAGAAGCCCGAGTGTGCTAGACTGCAACTGTCCCTGTGAGAAACCCAGTATTTACTAAAGGGGTAGCCGTGTTAGTCTAGTGTAGAAAGACAACAGAGTCTTGTGGCACTTTTAAAGACTAACAGATTTATTAATTGCATGAGCTTTCGTGGGAGAAAATCCCACTTCATCAGACGCTTTGAAGATGGCATCTCCTAAGGCTCAGGCTCAAAGTGACAGGTGAGGAAATGGATGGGAAGAGGGCTTGATGAACAGGACACCAGTTAAAATCCAGCCCAGGGCAAGAGTGGAATTCATTGCTATCTGATGGTAACTTGTGGTTTTAGGGCAGTTCCTCATGGGGGCTGGGTCTGCATTACAGAAAGCAGCAGGGCTTGTGTGGGCAGCAGAGTAAGGACTGAATAGGCCACGGACACTGAACTTCAGGAGTGCCCCCTCCAGGCCCAGGCTGCAGCAGACTGCTGTTTCTGTTCCCTGTGCTGGGGATGGAGCGAGAGAGCTTTATTCCTGGTGCCACCTCAAACCAGCTCTCATCACTTCAACACCTTGACATACAAACATCTTGGGGGGAGGGGAGGGGCACAGCACTAGGAGTCTATGCAGCTTAACTGGGACACATTGGGGGCTTGACCCTGCAAAGCGCTGACCATACAGCCCCCGATCCAGCACATGCTTTAACTTCCAGCACTTTAGCATTATGGGACTGTGCCCCACACTGTGCAGGAGCAAGGCCCTGGAACCATTAGAAAACAGACCCCAATTCGGCAGAGCTGGAAGTCTGTTTGGGGAAGACACCCGACCGGAGTAACAGGGCCCAAGGTGCTATGGCAAGCTTGTATGGGAGACCAGCCCTGCCTGGCCTTAGCAGAACAGGAGAGAGGAAGCTTGTATGGTCTTCCCCCATGCTGGGCCAAATCCTTCTCCCACTCACTTCCAGTAGAGCAGAATCAAGGCCCTGGCTCTGGTAATCATGTCAGACTTCCCTCCCAGGATCACATAATCACAACTCCTCCCACACACCCCAACATCTTCAGCTGTTCATAAAAAGACCAAGAGCCAGCTTGGGGATTTTGATGAACTAATGGGAGCTGATGGGCAGTTGGCTTCATGCACTTAGGGCTTTAAATAGGCTCTTCCTCCGCTTTGCTATTTGTTTCTTTAAGTAACATTTCCTTCAGTAGCGGGGGAGAAATCACTTGTAGCGATGGCTGCCTGTGCTGCCAGCTTTACTGTACCAAGCTCAAATGTAGCTTCGACGCAGGGAGAAAGATTCAACTATCACTTTGAGTAAACCTGCCTCCTGAATCGAGACAGAACATTGCTCCTCTCTGCAAGTAAGGCATGTGCAAAAGACATTCCTTGAACGTTCCTCTGTGAGCCACCATGAAATCAGACGCCGAAGAAGGGGAAGCAGCATGGCCTAGTGAATACAAGACAAGACTCAGGACACCTGAGGTGTCTGTTCTTTGCTCTGCCACTGGCCTGTTGGGTGACCTTGGGCAAGTTACTTCACGGTATGGGGTTGTTTCCACTTCTGGGCAGCTAATTCCCCCAAGGCACAGAAAATTCTGTGGGAGCCTCCCATCTTCTCTTCCCTCTGGGGACAGACGCAAGACGTCCTCATCCATTCTGTCCCTCTTGGGAAGACACTGGTTTGATCCCTTCTTCCCTTAGTCATAATAGGTCAAGGCTAAGCTAAATCCACATACACCCTACAAACTGAAATAAGGGCACCCCTTCAACTTAAGCTCATTTAGCTAAAACAATGAAAATGTGTGTGTGCAGACAAGGCCTCTTAAGAACTGCTAATTCCCATGATCATTTTTACTCATTTCCCTCTCTCCACATAAAAATGAAAAAAGTCTGTGACTGCACTGTTAACAGGTATAATTCAAAATCTGTCAGGCAATGAAAATAGTTAAAGTTCTCACTGCAAGATTAATTCAGAGCACTATACACAGCAGTATTTATACTGTTTTTCCCTTAAATGTGCAGTTTAATATAGCCCCATGAATATTAAATACACACCATAAAAATGCAACATGGTTAAATTAGCTTTGCCATAGAAGCCTTACCTTTCATGTTACTTCATTTTAAGTAACTTCGGCTGTGCACCCATACCATTATATTACCAGCTTTCTGCATTTATTAACACCATAACTCTCCCCTTTCAAGGACATCCTGAATTTAAACACTTCTGACTTTTGAGTGCTTCTAATCTAGACCATTGAGCCAAATTCTCACTTCTTCCATCTTTAGCTCTTTGATTTATAAGCACGCAGTGATTTCATGAATGCGGGCAATGCCAACCTAATAATAATTGGACTTTGGAGAAGCAGAAGTTGGAAACTGTTCAACAAATGTTAGTCTGCATATGAAATATTAATTCATGTCGATACCTCTCAGACACCCAACTTCCCATTCATGATTCAAGGACACTAGCAAGGACTACAAACAGAGTCCTGTGGCACTTTTAAAGACTGACATTTATCGCATAAGCTCATGTGATAAATAAATTTGTTAGTCTTTAAAAGTGCCACAGGACTCTGTTTTTCTGCAATCGACTAACAGGGCTACCCCTTTGGAACCCAATAGCAAGGACTATGTAACAGCTATTTTCTATTCAGAAAGGAAGTTTTCGTATGCAGTCTGTACATGGGTCTTTCCTCACAGACCTTTTATAGATTTCTTTCCATTAGATTTTCAAGCTACTCCTGGGTCTACACTAGTTGTAACACCACTGCTTCAGGTTCCCTGAGTGAAATACTTTGGAGTGTGCAAAATAAGAAGCTACAGTAGGGTACCCAGATGTTTAAAATTTATAATAAATGTGCCAATATGGTAGGATTGTATAATGTAAATGCTTTAAAAGTCCAATTCTCTCTAGCCCTGTACCTTTCTTTGCTTTTCTATGGAATAACTGCACAACATCCAGCCAGTCACAGTCCAATTTGGTGGCAACCAGCTGTATACTCAGTCTGCCATATGTCTGCATGTCAATTCACCAGTGTGCACCTATAGAGTGATACTGTTACTCAGGCTGGCACAGATTTGATGATCCCTTTCATGGCCTTAATTTGACACACTGTCCATCCTCCCACATGGATGGAATTTTTAAGACTTGTATTGGAATTAGCACTTTGATAAAAGGGGCCCTCAAACCAGGCACTGCACATACATAACAAAAGGACACTCTGCCCCAAAGAGCTTACAAAGTATTTGTATTATTTTTACATCCAAAATGACAAGCTACATTACAAGACTACACAGCAAGGAACTGGCAAGCTACAAAAAAGACTTGTGCCTTTCTCCATACAATTAACTAGGTTGGGTTAGAGCCCACTCTAGGTTACGTTTCACTAGTTTGAGAGTGGGGCAGAGAAGGGGAAGATAGCCTCATGTTTAGGAATTTAACGCTTAGTTTGCTTTTCCCACTTGAGTGCACCTTTTCATATGTATTATATGATCTGATGCATAGGGTTTAACTAAAGCCCTCATTCTTTAAAACTCATTTTTATCCTTTTGGAGGCAAGTGAAATTTTACCACAGAGTAGCTAGCAGAGCTTTAGTTAGGCCAGAACAGACTAGGTAGATTTCTTACCAGTGATGTCATGTTAAAGTGCTGAGAGGGTTTCCGAACTGCAGCATGCCGAACTCAATCAACTGTCAAAGGCTATGTCTACACTAGCAAATTAAGTTGACTTAAACAAAGCCACGTCCACACCAGGCTTTCATTAAGTTGTCTTAAGAAATTCCTTATCGACTTAATGAAAGCTTCAGTCGACTTAATAAGAACCACCCATTAGGTCGACTGAAGCCTCTTTACGTCGACCTAACCCCAGTGTGGACGCTTAAATCCACTTTGTTAAGTCGACCTAAGGGCAGTTAGGTCGACTTAACAAAGTGGACTTAGTCCACGTCCATGGACACCACTTTGTTAAGTCGACCTAACTTTTCCTAGTGTAAACATAGCCAAAGATTTGAGTCACGAATATAAAACTGAACATACATCTTATTACAGAAGAAACATATTAGGTATAAGCCCCGTAAACGTGATCACATTTAGAAAATACACATTGTAATAAGGCTTTATATAACAGAAGGCTAATCATTTCAAAAGCAGCTGTTTGGTTTTTTAAAAGGAGCTATGGCTGAAGCATTATCCAATATACCATAGCAATCATGTACACATTATATGGCGTAAACGAAAGCCGCATTAATCTTTTCCTAAACCTCATGCACTGTGATGAGATTAAAGGCATCAAAACAAAACTCAAGCAGTATTACCAAGTTTGTGGTGACATTATGGTGGCATCTTATGTTCTGAGAAGTATGTTGCTTCACACAAATACTGAGGGTTCATGCAACGTAACAGCTATAGAATAGACTAAGTGCTTTAGGACAATGGCATACTCCAGAAAATTCCATCCATGTCCACAGAGTAGTAAGCAAAACGCATCTCACATTGTTTTAAGTGTGAGTTTAAGGTGAACCGCAAAGGGAAAATGGGGTTTGTAGCCTCTGGATCCCCCCAGCTCAACTGATTTTTACTTTAGACATTTCAGGACTACTAAAATACAGTTTGTTAATCAGGCTGAAGTGTACTGTGGAGGACTTGTGTGCTATGAATTACCTTTGACTAAAAGGGTCAGTTGGAAAGGGGGTGCTAACTGTGGTTCAAACAGCTATTTAACTGTATAAGGTTTACCTTTAGGAAGGTGGCCCTGAAACAGGATTTATAGTTGAGAATAATTTCCAGGAAAACTCTTTAATTAGGTTAACAGTATGGTTTTAAAAAAGTGGTTTGACGCTCTTTACTTCCTTAACTTTTTTAAAAAGTTGTAAGCAGGAGAGCCTGAAGACTTCTGTTTATCTACAGAACATAAGACCAAGAGATGTAGCTTTCCCATTACATTTCCTCTACACTGTATGTAGTAAAATTCAGTCTCTTGAGCTAGGCTCTCTTTGTAGAGACACAGTGAACAGAGGGGTCCCCTAACATGACTAGATCAGATCTTCCAGTTTATACAAGCCACTAAAGAGGCATGTGTTGTTATGAACCATCAGTAACCAAGGTAGCAGGTGAGAGCTTGGCTGTCTTATCAGTTACAAAGACCAAGTTGTAAGGGACTCAGGCAGGCATTCCAAACTGCTAACAGCATCTACAGCAAAATAAGGTTAAAAGTAATATTGTTGTAATGCCTAAACGCAATGGGCAATAATGTAAAAGGCAGGTCTGTGACATTTTAGCTACTTTACAATTCACAAAGAAAGCCTGGAGTCTTGTTTGCAAAAAAAAAAAAAAAAAAAAAAAAAAAGAATTTTAAGCCTGTTTTGCTGAAGGATCTCTTGGCAATCTGAGCAGAATATCATGACTTAACACTCTAGGTGAAGGGTCAAAGAGGGAAGCATTCATTCTTTAACAAAAGATCTCTCTTCTCACCCATACTAAGCACTGAATTTCACAGTGAAAAATTTGAATAGTTCTCCAGTTGCCATAGCATTTCAAAATGAGTAAGCAAAATGAAACTTGACAAACATTTCAGTGCTGATGTACACAAAGAAAGCACATTAGACTGATGCCATTCTCCAGAGTGTATCACCTTTAAGGAAGTCTTTTATAATTGCTACCTCCCCAGCACTTCAGCAGCATGGAACTATTACATCCCTACAGACCTATGCATTAGCATTAACAATTTAATGTTTGTGTTAGGCATATATTTCAAGATGAAGAACCCAGTGTTACATGAGCCATTCAATGCACTTTCAGACAACTGATTTATACAGGTGAGCTGTGTTTATATAACAAAAAGTCAAAAGGGAGCACAATAGACCAGCTAAATGAGTGTAATAGGATGTTACTCTCCCATTTAATACCTGGATACTCCAGTTATGGTGGGGGAAGCTA
The DNA here is from genome assembly GCA_007922175.1 of Pelusios castaneus. Taxonomy (NCBI): domain Eukaryota; kingdom Metazoa; phylum Chordata; order Testudines; family Pelomedusidae; genus Pelusios; species Pelusios castaneus. The sequence continues at coordinate 6,164,029 of ML685852.1, read as the reverse complement.
TATAAATACCTAAGCCCAAAGATCACTGAATTAGTAGTCTCCCTCAGGCCACCTGCAACAGCAGCTTAGATGGCAAGCACCAGGAGAGGAATTACAAAAGCAGCAAGCTCAGGTAAGGTAAGGCTTTTTAAACACTAAAACATTCCTAGGACTGAAGGGACCTCCTGGGTCATTAAGTCTAGTTCCCCTGCTATTGCAAGGCAATCTCAATTGATTAATTTGGGAGATTTAGAATGTTTTTAATTCAATTTTGTTTCATTCCAGAGTTATTCTCTCTTGAGTATCCAGAGAAACAGCAAGAAATTCCGTAAGAGATGCCAACATAAAATCAGCATACTAGACTGTTTCAAGTGTTCATTAATGAACTATGTTTGCAACTCATGTTTTGTTAGTTGTGTGAATTCCAACTATATCAGAGCAAAGTCCACCCTTCAAAAAAGGGGGGAAACTTCTGCTATTTGATCCTTTTATTGTTTAAAGTCCAGACACACGTCTGACAGATTATATCTTTTCTGTATTTATTATATAAAGAATAATTTACCCTTATCAGTGATCAAAACCTGCCCTAAGACACTAATTACAATACTATATCACAGTTCACATTTAGCTATGATGTAACAGTTTCAGTTGGAATGAGAAATTTCCACTAAGTTAAAATAGAGAAAGGACACCAGCACAGTTGACACAGGGTATTTTAACTTTATGTGGTAATATTATAAGGTACATATCAAGCCTTCCACATACTCCAGAGCAAGCTGGAACTCAAATCTACGGCAAAGGCTCTGGATTCCACATAATTCTTGTGCAAAAGAACTGAAGTTCCACTGCAACTGCATTGACATTAAAAACGGAAACTTCAACTGAATTAAATATGAATACAGCACCACACCCTTTATTGTTTTTTGATATCACATTTAATATCACGGGTCTCACACAGAGACAGGTGCTCATACCACGCATGCTTAGCTGGGTTTAAGTCAGTGAGAAGCTAGGACTGGCAGCTAGATGCTTTAGGGAGGTGTGGGAGACAGCATTTGTGGGAAATGCACACTAGGTGGATGTTTCAGCCAAAGCACTGAGCTGTGAAACAGTTCCAAGTTTGCGGGTGTCATCTTCAGGATCTACATTAAACACACAAGTGTCAGACTTAGAACTTATCTACTCTGACAATCCAAGCAATGTCTTGATAGTCTGAATAGAGCTGCAATGACCAATGAAATGGTAGGACTGCTAGAATACAGCACCAATCGACATTAAGACCTTCTAAACCTGGCCTGTAGTAAAGATTCGCTTCAAGACTGTTTGCAACAAAAGAGAAAAAACACATTCTTTATTACAAGCTGAGATCATGGAACAATTCTGTGACAAGGATGTGACTGTGGCAGCACATTCCATGTATTTCAGAGTACATTTGGGGTGCTGCTTATAGCCAAATCCAACCAGACACTATCTGCAACATGTGAAATTCCAAACTAATTTAGTACTAAAGGGTAACTCAGTAGATGTTCCTGTTTCAAACTGACTAGTTTGCTCCATCTGGCGAAAGCACGATGCAACATTATACCACAACAGGGGTTCTCAACTTATTTTTTTAAACTTAGAGCTGTGTCCCCATTTACAAAATGGGACTTTTCAATGTAATCTAGATGGAAATTGGGCCAGTAACTCCAATAAATGGGATTCTATTTTAAATAAATCAATCCTTTGATTCTTCTGGCTAACTGTGCATAGGCTTTCAACCTTCTAAAAGCACATACCTTAAAGATTCACAAAGTCCAGGGCAACGTTTCTCAATTTCAGCAAAAAGAATGCTAGCAGGCATTGCAACTCCAGGCTCAAGGTCAGAATGGCACTCACGCATATGTGGCCCAGCCACCCCGCCACTACAACCCCATGAAGAGGCTTGTTACACCCCCTTGCTGCCCACAAAAGTGTCTCTCAACTGAGAATCACTGCACTAGAAGAAATAATTTGCCTCACTGACATACATGGATGTCTTACCAAAGTATATAAATGTTATTTCAAGATCCATCAAATTAAATGATTTTGTTAAAGAGGTATAATATCAACCAGACTGAAATTCGCTGTGTTTGCAGGAGCCATTTATGCCTACAAAATAAAGGGGACAGATCCACAGGTGCAAGATGCACTCACATAAAGGAAGCCTTCTGAATGTTTCTCTCTGCCCACAATTAAAATATTCTCATTTAAGGAATTTAGAAACCCAAATGTTACAGTGGTGGATGATCAATACCTTGTGTAATAAACCAGTATTTCCTGCCATACTGGATGTGTGTTATCAAGAGACCTGATGAGATCTATACACAGTAAATATCTACCCCAGAAGAAGCCACAAAGTTTATCAGAGATGATCCAACATAATATAGTCAGAAAAGGATTAAGTTATACTGTAATAAGAGCACAAGAGTTTGAGTCACCGATTTAATTTTATACAAGTAAAACTACACATTGTATAAAGATTACAAGGCAGTTCTAATGTTCACTATTGCATGTTACAAAAAATCAATTTAGCTATAAAGGGGATTTTCAGGATGGATTCTACTTCACAATTTAAGTGAATTGGCAACTTTTAGCAATGCCTTCGGTTAAGACTAGAACTCTAGCTCCAATACATTAAGATCCCATAGGTTCAGATTCATACGCAGTAGGGTTGTGGTTATCATATTTTGAAGTGAAGTGAGTGTCAAATGAATCTTAGGGGAAAGCCTTCATCGTTTTATATACCCAACAGGTAAATATTTAGAGGCCTGCAAACAATACAAGACACTAGTGACATGGACAAAACCCAGAAAGACACTACTGTGTCTGAGAATTGGAGTGTCACCTGGAATTCAAGCAAGCTAAACAGAAGTCACATGACTTCCATTATTTGAATTTATTTATGAGTTTGGTCAATATTGCATCATGTCAGGCTACAGAATAGTACCTTTATTAGCTTTTAATACAATCACCATAGAGAAGGGGAAAAAACAACTTATGCTTTGTCTACACTAGTACTTTTGCTGGTCAGGTGTGTGAAAAACACACCTGACTCATGGAAGTTTCACCAACAAAAGTATCAGTGTGGACACTTCTATGTGGGTGGGAGACGCTCTCCCACCAACACAGCTACTGCTGCTTGTTGGAGGTGGTTTATGTTGACGGGAGAGCTTTCTCCAGTCAGCATAGAGCAGCTACATGGCACACTTTACAGTGCAGCAATATAGCTGTGCTGCGGTATGGTCTGTAATATAGATGCAATCTTACTTTTGGCAACCTAAGATATAGCACAATGAAAAAACTCCAAATTGAGTTTATTGCTGATCTGAAATTTGCCTAGGTTTTTGTTAACCACGTCCAGTTCACATCCTGCTTCCACAAACTAAAATAGCCACATCATCTATACTGACCTGTTCAACAAGGCTCTCATGCCTCTGCTAGCCATAACCCATTAAACTACTGAAATCCATAATTTTAAAAGTGAAAAAATTAGGAAAAATAATGTTCTCAAAATGCCTGAACTTAAGCCTCATACTCAAGAATTATTTTTAATATAAAAAACCACTTTCCATCCAAACAGCAGGTAAGTTACACCTGCTGAAATGCTATAAAATTAAAAGTTTAGTTTAATTTCTACAAAAAAGGGCCTTGTCCTGCTTTGTACATTTCTGTACAACCTCATCCTTTCATCAAATTTAGATACGAATCAAACCTTTATGCTTCATTACTTGGTTCTCAGGCCATTCCCTTCTGCAAGAGAAGAAAACAACTTCTTAAGTACTAACATAAAAGACTAATGGCCTGGCAAGTAGGAAAATGTTCCACAATAGTGTGCAAAGTAAGAGGAGAGTTCTAGTCTTAATCTCTTGAGCTAGATCTTGATCGTGAGCGAGATTTTGAGCGAGATCTGGATCGGGACCGTGATGCAGCTCTTTTGGGTGGTGACTCAGAGCGAGCCTTGGCAGCTGGTTGCTGCGGTGGTGATTTGGAACGAGACTTACTCCTTGACCTGGATTTAGACTTAGTCTCTCCTTTACCATTTTCTTTGGGAGATCGAGACATGGACCTAGACCTGCTGCGAGACTTCTCGGATTTCGCCTTGGATCTGCTGCGGGAGCGGGAGCCCCGGTCAGACTTGGGTTTAGATTTGCTCTTTGATCTAGACTTCCTGCTTTTAGATCTGGAACGTGAACGATCTTTGCTTCGTGACCTGGATTTAGATCTTTAAAAAGAACACAGTCTTTATTCAACATGAACTGAATTGTATCATATCAGTTCTACACAGAAACAATTACCAACTAAACAGAAAGTACCATTAAACACACAAGTTACTTACCGCGAGCGACTTTTAGAGGCACTGCGGGATCTACTGCGGCTACTCCTACGACTTCTGCTTCGTGATCTTCTTCTAGATCGTGACCTGGTGACATTTCAGAAGATACCTGTGAGATTCTATGCCAATCTGAGAGTTTGTTTTAGCCTAGGTATGTCCTGCTCCCCCCTTACTTCAGCACAGCCAAAGTGTCTTACAACGAAGAATTTTTAGCAACAGGAGTGGCCATACCAGAGCAGATCATTGGTCCATCTAGGTCCAGAATACCATCTGTCAGTGGCCTATACTTGATGTTTCAGAGGAAAGTGAAACGTCCTCCCCATAATGCACCTGGTCAACTATGCAATGTTACATCATGGAAAAACATTCCTTCCAGACCCCTGGGAGTCATCTTATCCCTGAAGTATCAACAAATTATAAAGGCAATGATTACTCTTAACATTAAGAGTACATGCAACAGGCCCTCTCTCATTAGAGCTAATAGTTTTTGCTATAAAGAATAGAAGTTTCGAAGTTACCTTGACCTGCTGCCAGAATAAGATCGCCTATGGCTCGTCCGTGGCTTGTCTTCAACCAGCCTGATCTTCCTGCCATTTATCTCTGTGCCATCCAATTTGTCCAGAGCTCGCTTCATGTCAGAGTAAGACCGGAATTCAATTACCCCTTCATTAGTGCGTTCTTTGTGAGCGTCTGCATAGGTTACCTCACCAGCTTGTCTCATGAAATCCTTAGAAAGTAGATGAAGTGTTACATAACCATTTCACTTCTATGCAGTGCAACTTAGAGTAAGACAAGTTTGAATGGATGCAAAGAACTAACTGTATAAACGGCCATACCTAAATACATTTCAGAAAATTTCTGCTAAATGAACAAAAAAATCAAAACCATGCATTGCTTTCTTCTAGTCATAAGTGGTTCTATTAAGAGAATTCACATTAATACATACTTTCAAATCCTGCCAACTACAACGACTGGAAAGGTTTTCAACAATCAGTCTGTATTCTGTACGAACAGGTGGTCCATATTTATCTCTTCCTGATTGTCTCCGACTGCTATATCCACCGCCTCCACCACCCCCACCTTTATTGTGCAAAGAAACAAAGTTAGATTGACTCATCATGTGAAGGCAGCCACATTTTCTGAAAAAGTTATTAAACACAGATTATATTTACTGGAGTAGGACTTAATCTTTCTAAACCTCCAACAAAATTGCAATTTTGCCATGATCTATATTAAATGGCAAATCAAACAGACTAAAATCCTACAAGTCTGTGCTCCTAAGATCTGTTAGAGAGTGACTGCTCCTTTATTAGATTTACCTTGCTAAGTTTTATTTTACAGAACATTGTAAAATATAAAACTTAACTGATTACATGCATTTCTACATTTTACAAAAACGTTTACTAGTTACACTAAGTACTTACATCACAGTATGAGGTTTTTGGTGGTTGGCCACAAAACACGCAAGGTAACAGTCACCTAGTTCAGTTTAACCAGTTTTGTCTAACCCTTGGAATCCTCACCATCACCCTGCGTCTAATGGCAAAAGGCTGCTGTCGTCATGGCTTCCGGTAAGGTCAGCCAAAGGGTCATAGGGCAAGGGTCACACAATGTATGGAAAAGCCATGGCCAATCAGGAAAGGCAGTCATCTTAGCCTCAGTGGACACAGCCTCAGCCCCACTGGTCACTTTTAAATTGAAACATCAAGGACTTGTTAAAAAGTTTGAATTGAACATGCAACAATTTTAAACAACATACATTTGATTTTTAAAATACTTGTAAAAGACAGACTCCCACCCACACACCCACCAACCCGCATCTAGCACAGTGATACTCAGATTAAGGCTCCTGAGCTGCAAGTCATCTTTAATGGGTCTCCTGCAGCTCTTTGCAACTCTGGGATTTAATTATTAACCAATCAAAATGCTTTTAACCAACCAGCTGTAGCTAATTAGTACTTGGCCAGCCTCTATGCTATGAAGATGTATAAATGTTATATTAGAAAAACTAAATATTGCCCATCACACCATTTAAAAATGAATATATAGTACAATAAAGGAAACAAATTCACATGATTATGGCTTTTTTGGATAACACCAATCTGAAATTTGCTCCTGAACCACTGAGGTCTGAGTATCACTGATCCAGAGTCTACTGAAAGCTCAACAAATTTACCACCCTTAAACTGCAGTACCAGGCCAACTAAACAAGATTCAGTTGAATTACTCATACAGTATAGCAAGAACTACATAAAACCAGCTCTACCCCCCATGTTCCCTACAAACTATCTCAAGACAACCCGCCCACCCTCCAGCCCCACTAACTTTTGTAACTATTTGAGTGAAACACTGCGTTTGTTTGCAGCTGAGTGTTTCTATCGTCCCCAGCCTCCTAGCTTATCATTTACAAACACCCCAACGTGAACGTTAGCAGCCCCTGCAGGGAACCCTCGCCAGAGCCTGCTGCCTACTGCAGCCCCCCAGGCGGGCAGCGCTGTTGCAGGCCCCGTGCAGGGCAGGCGCGAGGAAGGAGGCGCCTTGCACGAGTCCTCCAGCAGCGAGCACAGCACGGCGGGGGGATGGCCGGGCCGCCCTTCCCGCCCCCCTGCAGAAGGCCAGGGCCCGGGCCCGGCGCGGGGGAGGAGCGGCACTCACTGCGGCTGCTGTAGCTGTAGCCGTCCCGGTCCCGGCGCGGGCCGCGCGCGTGCTCCACGATGACGCGCTCCCCGCACAGGTCCTTGCCGTTCAGCTCGTACACGGCGTCGTCGGCGTCGCGCGAGTCCTCGAACTCCACGAAGCCGTAGCTGGGGGGGGAGGGGCCGTCAGTGAGCGCGCGAGGCGCCCCGCCCCCCACCGCGGCACGAGGAGCTCCGCGCGCGGGACAATGGAGTCGCCCCCCCGCACCGCCGCCATTTTGAACGCGGCGCCACGCGGCAGCCGCGGGGCTCCCTGGGGCCCACTCTCCGCCCGCCGGGCCCGGCCGCTCCCCACTCCCCCACGCGAGCCCGCCGCCGCCTCACCCGTTCTTGAGATCGACCTCGAGCAGGCGGCCGTAGCCGCTGAAGAAGCGCTGGATGTCCTTTTCCCGGACGTGGTAGCTGAGGCGCCCGATGTAGACGCGCGGCATGGCGGCGGGGCGAGGAGAGCGCCGGGGGGAGCTCGGTGTTGCGGAACCCGCACTGCCCCACCAGCGCGCGCGCGTCCCGCTCGCTCCACGGCACAATATGGCGCCCGCCGCCCGCGCATGCTTTTATAACGGGGGCGGGGCGTCGTCCGGGACGTCACTATGGGAAACGTGCTGCCGCGCGCCAGGCGCCGGGCGGGGGGGGGAAGCGCTTTCCCTGCACATGCGCAGAGCTCTTTGCAAGTTGTACACCGCTTTCATTGCGCAGCCGGACAGCTGTCCCTTTGCGCATGCGCAGATCTCTCTTTTCTCATCCTCCGCCCAGGGGGCGCTGTGGGATTGCAGCAGGAGAAGGGATCCGGGCCCGGCCCGCTGCGTCCGCACTTAGGGGCATGTGCGCTTCCTGTGCCAGGCTGCGTCTACACACGTGGGGCCTGTGGACATACAGCTAGGGACCAGCCTTAGGAACACTGACAATTACAAGCGATGGGTTTTGGAGACCAGGACTGGCTTCTCCTTTCTGAGGGATTTCTCAATCTTGGGATCCCTCCCTACCCTACTTCTGGAGAGCTTTCCTGGTTTCCTTGCTTCAGCCCATTTTTTTCTGTCATCGACTGTTTTGCCTCCATGCGGGATTGTTCTTCTCACCCATTTTACCCAGCTCTGTAGTTACTGACTGATCCCAGTTCCCTGACTCCTTCCTCCCCAGTTGGGGCAGCGCTCCTCTCATTGCACTCTTTTAAATAATCTCCTGTGCTGTCCAACTGACCCATCATCCACTGCCCAATAACCAACTGCCACCCCCATGGCCTCATACTCAACTGTCCACTCTGTCGTAAGGTCCCTGAGGTGCAATCCGGACTGTGGGAGTCCTCCAAACTCACCAACTCGAGCTGCCTCTGACACTGGGATGCTGATGTGACATTACGAACCTCTGACAGGCTGTGCATTGACACACACCCATAGGTAGGGACACACCCAACTGAGTTGCATGAATGGTTTCCCAGCCACTCCTGAGCCATCAGTAGAGAGGCTCCAGCCAATACCGCTCAGCTCCAGGCTTACACCCCAGGGCTGAACAGGCTTACATTGCTCAAGGCTCCTCTGGGCAGTGCCAGTCCATTAATTTGCCACTCCCACACACTAACCTTTTAACCTGAGCTGTGATTTCCCAAGCACTTCAATCAAAAACACTGTTTTAAGTAAAATAAAATACAGGTTTATTAACTACAAACAGGCAGATTTCCAGTGATTATAAGCATTAGGCATAAAGCTCAGAGTTAGTTTCTTTAAATAAATTGAAAGTTAACACAGTCTGAGTTCTACAAACTAATCAGGAGTTGACTCAAGCTGTGTCTAAACTGATCCATAGTACAAGGAGATTACAACTCTTTAGTGCACAGACTGGACTTCATTTCTAGCCTGGGACCAATCTCCCTAGCTCCAAGTCTTTGTCTTACAGATCATCTTCCAAGTGTTGAGATGAAGGGGGTGGAGAAAGATGCCAGAAAGATGCTGCTGGAAAAATTCTTGCTGTGATCTGGGAGTCAAGTAGCCCCACTGGACAGGCAGTCTCCATTGCCTACCTGCTATCTCTGAGAAGTTTCTGGGATGGCCTTGGATTCCCTTTAATGGGCCATCAGCACAGGTCTAGCTGGTCCTTTGTTGCAATGGAAAAGTTGACTGTGGCTGTCTCCCAACCTCACATCATATTTCAGTAACACATATTCCAATACTGCATAATTTCGCATATAATGATAACACATACAATCCAACAGGATCTTAATGTTCAGCCGATCAAGGCTTTTAAAATGATACTGCACAAGGCCTACGTTGTACAGAACATATCTCAGAACCATATCACAGTGGTGAATATGGGGCTTCGGGGTGCTAACTTTGAAGTACAGACTGTCACATACACCCAACTGTCACACCTACTACACAGCAGATGCTGGCCCAGCCCCAAAGGCATGGACCAACCTCCCTAGTCCCAACTGTCATTCTCAACTGCTTGATCCCAAATATTGCATCCAGCTGCCACTTGCTCCTATTGGTTATAGACAGCCCAAAGCTCACTGCTCCAAATAGTTTATAAGAAGGTCTTGTATGAAGGCCCGAGAATGCCACTCATGGGAGCTCTTCCCATTTCTTCTGCTGACCTGCTGTGTAACCGTGGGCAAGTCACTTCATCTTTCTACGTCTTAGTTTCCCCATCTGTAAAATGGGGAGAATAAATACCTACCTCGCAAGGATCTTGTGCATTAGCAGTTAGGCCTTTAGCTATTGTGGTGATGAGTGCCAGAAAATGACCTAGGGAAAGATACATTTTTTCCTGTGCCTCTCATTACCAGCTGCAGGAGAAGAGGGTGTGCTTTCACTGCATATGGCACTGGGGTCCACCAAGAATTCTTGTGAGGTTTGAACATATCTTCCAGCCTTTCTGTAAAGGGACAGCCATTTATTAAGACCCAAATATATCAGGGCCAGTACTTCATTTTCTAATTTGTCTGTAAAAGGCCTAACAACTCTGGATGCTGTTGGGCTCCTGTTGTGCTAGGTGCTGAACAAACCAAAGTAGTCATTGTGCCCGCCGCAAAGAATTTACAGTTATCACATTCCCTCTGCCAATCTCCCTTTAACATCTATTTTAAATAATAATAATATCCTTCTCACAATATAATAAAACTAGCACATCAGCCTGCCTTTCTCTTCCCAGCAGGATTGTCTCATAATATCAAGTGTCACTGTTATTGCCTCAGCTCCCTCTGCCTCCATGTTCCAAATAATCAGTAAAGAGAAATGTCCCTTTTCCCCACAAAATTTTAAAATATTAAAAAAAGCCAACATTTGTTCCTATGCCGAGATTTCCCAGCTTTATCCACATGAAATGCAAGCCTCAAATGCTTCTAATTCTTCATTATGAATCTCCTGAGAACATTAACATCACTAATATAACCCACCAGAGGCTCCAGCAATTGCCTTCAAATCTTCACAATGCTGCTCAATTCCCTCAGTTAATCTGTACCAAACTAATTGCTGAGTTTGTTTTGGAGAAGCAGAAATCTCCAAGCCTACATTTTTCTGATTCAAGAAAGTGACTGATTCACGGATGCTACCAGATAATATGTGAATGGTCCCTTAATGGGCAATTTAGCCTCGGGAGATTTTAGCCATACTATGAATATTTTTCACTCTGTTGAAGGGTGACTTGTGACTATGCAGCTCTGTCAGCTGAAAGGCTTGTTGTCTTTTTTCATCTGGTGTCACTTGGAAACACCCAATGCACAGTGCCATCCTGCAGCCCATGGGTTTCATTGGATAACCAGACCAGCCGTAGAATGGACATATATTTAGATGTCTAGCTGGATCATGTGGTCAGTACTCCACAACCCTCCTCCAATGCTTACATGTAGTATTCTACATACTAGTGTAGAAGGGGCTCTTGGGAGAATTCACCCCTGAGCAGCAAACACTTTGCATCAGCTTAATTCGCACAAAGTAGCCACCAAGGCTATGTCTACACTTGAAAAGTTAGGTCAACTTTATAAAGTCGACTTAATAAGGTCGACTTTAAGTTGATTTAAAGTGGACCTTATTAAGTCAACTTAACAGAAGTGGACTTAACTTTTCAAGTGTAGACGTGGCCCCTTTTCGACCTTATTAAGTCGACTTAACGTTTCAAGTCAACTTTAAAAGGTCCACGTAGGCACTACTCCGTGCCTCCACTGGCTTAATTTGACTTAATAAAGTCGACTTAAGCGCTAGTTCGAATTAAAATGAGGTGTTATTAATTCAAACTAACTTTTCCTTAATTCGACTTCAGGAGCAGCTTAAGTTGAATTAAGGAAAGTCCAGTGTAGACGCAGAGTAAATTAAGTTGACTTAAGCCTCCTTAAATCGACTTCATTTGTAAGTGTAGATGCACCCCAAGGCTGCAACCTGTCAGTGAATTCCTCTTATGCAACAGGGCCTCGTGTCAGCTCCACATGGCATCTGCAGAAATCACTTTCCCACTCTCATCCTCCCAGAGCAAGTGACCTTCCGGACTGGAGGAGGGAAGTTGAGGAGGGGCACAGCCAGGGCAATTCTGTGTCCTTGAAATTCTCCTCCCTGCAGTAGCTCACTGGCAGCCTGATGGGCTTTCCTGGGGTCTTTTGGAAATGAGCTTTCCTCCAGCAACCCTGAATATGGGAGGTGCAGGCTGCCTCCCCCGCCTCCTGCAACACCACTGGGATGTATCTGTCCCTGTTTCAGGAGATGGAGGAGAATGAATACATGAGATCAAGTGGTGGCCCAGGTGGCAGTATTCCCGACTCATCAGTGGCGTGTGAAATGAGGCATGGAATAGTGCAGATGACTGTTCAGGAAAGTCCTCGTTCTAACGGTTATTGGGCTGTACAAATGTTGACACTGCTCATTTGCAGGAATGAAATCTTTACAGGCCAGGAAACAAAATAAACAGAAGTAGCTCATCAAAATAACCCCAAACACAAGCTGGCCTGGTGGACATTCTAGGCAGAGCATTTAACCAGAGGCCCCGATACCCAAAAAGGCAGAGTCCTCTTTCAACGTGAAGGTTTGAAAAGCATCGCTGGAAGTGTTTGTGGTCTTTCTGATGCCAGAGTAAATAATAACTGCAAAGACAATGGGATCGTGGTGGTGTGAGGCCCTGTTACTCTGTTACTTAAGTAAAGTACTTTCTCAGTAGATGATTCTGCCCGAGTGCGCACAGCTAAGGTAACTGAGTTCTCTTTTCAGTATCGCACACTGTTGTCTTATGTCTTTGCACAGTCATATTGGCATCCTGCCTGGAAAGCAAGCTATGAAATAACTGCTGTTGGTCAGGAAAGGGAATTGCTATTTATTATGTATATTGTAGTAACCGTGTGTTGGAGCCCCACTCATGGGCCAGGGGCCTATTGTGCTAGCTAGGCAATTTATAAACACAGAACAAAAATATGGTCCCTGCTCCACACATCTTAAAATCTACAGAAATTCTATTTAAGTCATTCATGTTCTCTTTTAGATCTCTACCTTCAGCAAGCATATTATCATGTATGACAACTATCTTAAGTGAAGGGTGCATTCGCACATCAGTGTTAATGAGAGTGTAACTCAACCCATAACATGATTTCACCTGGAGTCCTGTGGCACTTTTAAAGACTAACAAATTTATTTATCACATGAGTTTTCATGGGAGAAAATCCCACTTCATTTTCTCTCATGTAAATTCATTCAATAAATAAATGTGTTAGTCTTTAAAAGTGCCAGAGGACTCCTTGTTTGTTTTGCTGAACTACACTAATATGGCTACCCTTTTGGAACATGATTTCACCTGACTCATAAGATATATTTTACCAGCTATACACTGTAAGAGGGGATGACTCACTGGTTTCAACATCGGATTTAAAATATTTTATGAATGTTTATCTGAAATTGTCTGGGCCAGTGCCTAGGACATAGAAAAGGAACATTCTAAAGACAAAGCCACACAGTTCAATTAAACACCTCCTGTTATAGATTCCATAGGCCCCAGTTCAAGAAAGCACTTAAGCATGTACTTAAAATTAGAATGGAAAGTTAATCATTTGCATAAGGGCTTTCCTGCAATAGACTCTTAACCTCTGGCTGAGTTAAGGTAGAATCAAGTTACAGAGAATCCACCATTTACTGTAGTTCAAACCATCAAGTGATCCATGCCTCATGCTGCAGAGGAAGGTGAAAAATCTCCAGAGTCTCTGCCCATCTGAACTCGGAGAAAATTTCATTCTGACCCCAAACATGGTGATCAGTTAGATCCTGAGCATCTGAGCAATACCCAACAGCCAGACTCCTGGGAAGAATTCAGAGCCGTCCTCATCTAGTGTCTCATCCGTGGCCGTTGGACATATTTGCTAATATCAGTCACAGATGGGCTGTGTGCCACTGTAGGCAATCTCCTCATACCATTGTCGGCAATCTCCTCACAGCACCCCCTCCATAAACTGATCACACTCAACTGAAACCATTGGGCGTGTTGTCCTCACCCCTCCCCTTGGAAGGGTCTTCCAAATCTTCAGTCTTCCGATACTTAGAAACCTTTGTCTAATTTCAAGCCTAAACTTATTGATGACCAGTTTATATCCATTTATTCTTCTGCCAACGGTGGCACTTAACTTAAAAACCTCCTCTCTACTCCTGATGTTAATTCCTGTGATGTATTTATAGAGAGCACTCATATCTCCCCTCAGCCTTTGTTTTGTTAAGCTAACAAGCCAAGCTTGTTTATCCTTCCATGTCATTTAAATTGAATTAGGTCATGATCAGGCCAATAACTGTCTCTTCCCACACTCCCAGACTTGAGTGCGATTCCTTCCTTGCTTTTCCTCAGAAAGATCTCTGCAGGCTACCTATAGGCTTTCTGGTGAGCAAAGATGCTCATTTCAGTCTCTGAAGGATTGTTAGCCCCCCACATATAGAATTTCCTTCCAGATTCCCACTAGAAGATGAATTCTGAAGGGAAAAGGCTCTCTGGCCATGAGTTCTATCAGCTTCTGTTTATTTCATCTGTGTCTGGCTTGGTTTTTGGGAGGACATCCCATAAAAGCCTTTAGAATGGAAGAAAAACCAATGGTCCATTAAGCTAATGACCCATAACCACAATTACACTATCCAGCCTGTCTGTTTTTCTGCATGCAAAGAGGTGCGCTGGCTCCTGTGTAATGATATTGGTATATTCAAGACCAGATCCTCATCTCTATCAGGACAGTAACAATTATAACGTGCCAGGAAATAAACAAATAAAAGATGAGAGAGGGTGAGACAGGAAAAATTGGAGGATGGGGTAGATCAGAAGTCATGCTACGCTTATCCCAAGCACGATGATTTCAAACTAAAGCAGATAAACTAAAGTCACCTCTCCTGTGATATGACTGACTGATGAAACAAATCTTGCCACTCAAAAGGGAACAGTTCATAGCAACTAAAAAGCGGATCAAGGAGAAAAGAGGAGAGAAGAAGGCAGAACGGCACTGAAAATACTTTTTGTGGGTCAGGCTACATACCAGCGAGGGGAGAAAAAGAGGCTGATGGGCACTGATCAAACCTGCCCTGGGCATGCCTTAGCTCTCTGGGGTGTTCGTGTCCCCCCAGTTAATAATAACCATGCTTTGCTCTTCTTCTGCCAGCAGCCCTCAGCGCACCTTGGCACCATCAATAATGAAGTACAGACTGCCTGACTGATTTGCCTGAGATTGCTGAGGAAATCCATGACAGAGCTAGGAATAGAACAGAGAGGCCCTGTTCTTAGTTCCCATAAGTGCAGTTCAGCCAAGAGCTTGCTTGGCCCCCAGTGTTAGTTAGAACAGCTCCTCTAACAGACTCTGCTTTCTATAGTCCCTGAGAGACCCTGGGAAGCAGACAATAGCTGTAGAGTGGTGCACTCTGGCCACATCTGAGACATAGCCTTGGTCTGTCCCACTGCTTTCGCACCTGTCTCATTCCCTTGACTTTGATGGAGTTAGTGCTGGCTTATCCTGGTGTGAGTGAAATTGGAATTAGCCCCTACGAATCAATAGCCCTTCCCCAGAGAGACATGTGCTTCTTCCCCCTGGGGAATGCCACAGAGAATTACACGGACACATTATTAGTAGCTGCTATTCACTGAATATTGACTTCTGCTCTGCAGAGCTATAAATTGCAGATCTGTAGTGCAAACCTTTGGTGCATGTCGCACCATGGGTACTTAAAACTCACAGAGAGAGACAGAGAAAGATAAGATTACTGGGTCTGAATGCAGTTTGTGCAATGAAAGGTCTGGGAAGGATTTAAAAAAAATACTCTCAATCTTTCCTTTCCTTCTTAAAGGTGAAAGGCACCAATAGCCTGGTATGAGGGCTCAGAAGTCTGTTATAAATCATAATCTGCTAGCCACAAATCAGGGACCTAGTGACCTTTTATTAGAGACTTTATTGTTAGTCCAGTAAAAGAGATCACATCATCTCATTTGTCTTTTCTGCTGAGAACTAATATTTGGCTACTGATTATTCCTTATAATCTGTTGTCAAAGGAGCCTTCTGTTTGAAATTGATGGTCTTTTCCCAGACCTAGCCAGCAGTGGAAATAATCATATGTGAGCACTTCATGCAAACACTATAAAATACACATATTATGCATTTACTATGCATTAGCTGTTTGTAGCGAGACTAAAGTCTCCAGGAGTCATCTTTGCTGCTACCGTTAATAGTTGGATAGTATTTCTACTGTGCTGCTTCTGCACCCACGCTTTCCAGTTACACTTCTTGACTCAAATACCTTACAGGCAGAAATGTGCTATTTTAGCTTTTGGGCTCTGCTGGGTTGAACGGTGCCACAACAATTGATCAGATGAGTGGCACACGGAGTGACACTGCAGAGGGATCAGTAGGCGAAATGGAATCAATGACCGAGACGGGAGGTTTTGCCTGGGATGTTAGAACGAATAGTATCTATCTCGCTGCCCCTGGAGCACCCAAGTGCCTCATCGTCACTGACATATACATTGTCCTTAGAACATCCTGCTGTGATGGGAGAGTCTCAATACCTTCCTTTTCCACGTGGGGAACTGAGACCCAGAGAGATCTGAGACACAAGGTCACGTGGTGAGGCTCCGGCTCCCAGCTCTGCCTTACCTATGCTGCCAGTCCAACCTTCTTCTCACAGCACGGAAAACCTAAGAGAGTCATCTGGGATAAGGATCGCTTCCTCAACAGGGAACAAATGACCAAGCCAAGTAATGTTATTATTTTAGAAAGTTACTGTACATAAACATGTTCTATATTGATTATTTCCTCAGGATTTGCAGTCCACATCAACCCAGTAAAACACAAAGCTTCCAAAGTTACCTTCACTGAGATGTACCAGCTAAACACTGTCTCAAAGCAAGCCTGGGACAATAGACATTAACAGCTCCCTCATACATCTGATGTGCCATAGCTGTTCCTTGGGAGCCATAACACGCTGTTAGAGCCACAATTCACTTACAAGCGTCTAAAGCTGGGGCTTTGGGCCAAATCCTGCCCTCCTTACTTACGTGTGAGCAGCTACAGAAGTGAATGGGGCTGATCCTGTGAATCACATAGATAGGGTATGCCCTTTTCTCTTTTGTATTGTGTGTGTGTCCTCAAATGCCCTCTGAGTACACAATGGATGTAGTCTCAGAGATCCCCAATTCAAGAAAACATGTAAACAACACATACCTACATCTCACTGATTGCAGTGGGACTTCACCACAGACTTGAAGTTAAATGGATGCTCCCAATTTTTCCCAAGGAACACTCTACCTAAGAGAGTGCATAAAACCTGCTAGTAGAGATTTGAGTGGGTGCACGTAACGATGGGAATTCTAGATATGGTCGGCAGGAGCATAAATTCTGAGATGTCAAACTTCTTGTATTGTATAACCCATGGATGATATATATTGCCCTGAGTCTATTTCAGTTCATCCTACATATATCTTTCCTAATATCAATTTAATAGTAAGTTTCACAGCATGCAACCGAGGCATGCAGCTAATACCAATTAGCCAAGATGTTTTTATTTTTTAAATATAAAACAACTGATTAGGGGTGTTTCCATTTTTGGATGCCCAACTCAGGACATTAGGAAAGTGGTGCTCAGCATTTTTCTGAAAAATCAGGCGCCTATAAAAAACAAGAGTCCTGTGGCATCTTAAAGACTAACACATTTCTTCGGGCATAAGCTTTTGTGGGCTCCACCCCACAGACAAAATAGGTTGGAGCCCACAAAAGCTTATGCCTGAAGAAATGTGTTAGTCTTTAAGGTGCCCCAGGACTCCCATTTTTGCTGAATTCAGACTGACAACTACTCCTCTGGAACGAGGCCCCCATAGAATGTCTTACATCCAGCACCTAATATCACTAGCAGAGCTGGTCAAAATTTCCCCCATTTCTTTTTTCGGCAAAATTTTTAATTTTGATCCAACATCCCAGTCCCCCCCTCAGACCCCCAACAAAAACAAGATATTTTAAAAATTATTTTTGCAAAAAGGAACAACTATTTCATCCCATTATTGACTAGTTAGAAAGCTGGTAGAAATTTCTCCAAATTTAGATTAAAAAGGGACACATTTCCAGAAACATTTCCATGAAAAATATTCTCACTTTTCAACTCGTTCTAATAAACTTGTCCCTTTTGAGACTCTGCCACCCGATACAGCATTTGCTAGTCCACGGAGTGCCCGGCAGAGGGGGCTGAAGGCAATACACAGAGTCCTGTGAGCCATCATCTCAACTCAAGTTCCAAAGGGGAGCCATGTTAGTCTATTGCAGAAAAACAACAGAGTCCTGTGGCACTTTTAGGCTATGTCTACACTGGCAAGTTAGTTCGAATTAAGGAAGCTTAATTCAAACTAATTTAAGCCTTGGCCACACTAGGCTTTCATTAGTTCGAATTAAGGGCTTCTTTAATTCGAACTAATAAATTCGATTGCTTAGTTTGAACTAACCCTTAATTTGAAATAGTTAGTTTGAGTTAAGTCAATGTGGCCATATTAGTTTGAACTAACTGCTTAGTTCGAACTAATCGGCAGATTGACCTTCATGCAACTGACTAATTCGAATTAAGCAAGTGCCCTGCATGGCCATGGCTAGTTCGAACTAGCATTCTAGTGGGGCCATGCTAGTTTGAATTAAGTTAATTCAAACTAACTAAAATTAACTAATTCGAACTAGCTTTTGTAAGTGTAGACATAGCCTTAAAGACTAACAGATTTATTTATCGCATGAGCTTTCGTGTCATGTGATAAATAAATCTCTTAGTCTTTAAAAGTGCCACAGGACTCTATTGTTGTTCATCTCAACTCAGGCAACCCAACGGTTCTATTCAGCTGGAAATGTGGATAGTTTTAACATTGTTCCTCATTTTCAGAGTCATCCCAGAAGGGACTCCCCAAATCTGAACATTACGTGATCAGCACAGAAGCTGCGGGTTTAGTTCTGGGCTGCTGCAGGCCACTCACACAGCTGAATCTCTACATTGCCAGGTGACAATGCATCACACATAGCAAGATGTACTCTGTACTGTGACAGGGAGCTGTTTCATGCTAATACCACTAGGTGTCAATATATTTAAAAGAAACAAGGCATCCTTTGTAGACTTGGTGTTGTAGGCACTAGGGTTTCATCAGTGGCATGCTAGGTAATGGATCTGACACATAAACATCTTCACACGGTCCACAAGAGCCCAGCTATTGCATAAGATCAGCCCATGCTATTTTAGGCAGCTACAAAAATCTAGGCCAGCTCATTCCTTTTCCCAGTGATTGATGGACCGGAGAGGAGACTACCTGGCTGATTCTAACACAAACCAGAGTAGTTAATGCTTGTAACCCCCCCAAGAAACACAGAGAAATTCCAGGCCTGATTTTTTTAATCCACTTGAAATGGAATTGCCACATTACTTCAATGACTGGCAGAAAGCGCCAGTTCAGGCTGAGGAGCCCAAAGTAATTTGGAGGTAAATCCGTGGTAGGCTGGTTCTTTACAATACTTGGGTGACCACCTGTGTGTTGGACCTGTGTTCTAAACTCCACTGCAGAATTCATACATCAATACAACAGTCTTGATGCCAAGCCCACAGGGTGGGACTGGAGTATGCGATGGCGTTGACTTTCCAAAAGTCAATACAAAAGGGGGTGCCCCCATCTAGTTCCATCTGCCATTTGTTCTTCCACTCCCCTCAGCTCCAGCATGGAGTCTAATTCCTTCCAAATCACCCCCCACATCTTCCTCAGAAGGGGCTGGTGGGAGTCACAGACCTTCATGGTGCATGACTTTAGTCTGCCTAGGATAGACTAATAAGACAGCCAGAGAGGCCTGAAAGACTCATTGCAACTATTACTGTTCCGAGCTCAGTTCAGCCCCCATCATGGCCAGCCCTGATTCTAGGGTCCTGTCGACTAGCAGTCCGAGTTGTGGTTCTGAGGGGAAAGGAGTGATGAGCAAGCCCATCCTGTCCTTCTCGGCCTTCAGTACGTTAATGTGAAAAACAAACAGAGTCCTGTGGCACTTTTAAAGACTAACAGATTTATTTATTGCATGAGCTTTCATGGGAGAATCCCAGTTCGTCACACGCTTTGAATGGTATCACACATCCTCCTCCATTGTCCTGGTGGCTAGACTCAGAGTCCACCAGCCCCACCTGCCTTATGACCTCAAACGACCCTTACCATTTGGCCATCAGCTTGGACTCTGGCCCCTTTGTTATGTTGCTTTTCTTGCGTGTGTTGTGCCCGCAGCAGGTTTGGCGGTGCAAAGGTCCTCAGGCTTGTGCAAGTTTAAATAACTCAGTCATAGGTTGGTGGCCTATTGCTGGAGTGGGTGGGTGAGGTCTTGAGGCCTGCATTTTGCAGGAGGTCAGACTAGATGATCATACTGGTCCCTTCTGACCTTAAAGTCTATGAGTCTATAAGTGAAGCAACCCATGACCCGGATCTCCGGCTCCTCCCAATTCTCCCCACAGAGGGGTTGAGGATACCGTGGGGTTGTCTTCTACAGAGAAGCTTCAACAGAGAGAAGCCTGGAGATGCCGCCTAGGGGACTTCCCAGGTGGCAAATAGAAGGGCAAGCCCAGACCACATACCAGAACCTAGACCCATGGGGGGCCCTCAAATACAGCAAAGTAAAGGCTGCTAACTTAGATCAAGCAGTGGTCAGTCCAGAAGCCTACTACCAGCATTTTTTCTGGGAACAACAGTATATCCTTGGAGGCAGGCTGCGGGCAGTGGCCCAATGTTTCCAGGACTGGGCCTAGCAGTGGCTAGAACTGGGAGAGCGATTGGGGTCCACATTGCCTAATAAGTGGTCCTTGAGCAATTCACCCAGATCTTCCCTAGCAGGGGGAGGGGACAGGCACAGAGGCATTGCCTGTGACCCTCTCCAAAGTTGTCAAATTAATGGAAGATTACTTGGCAGCAGAAGCCCCAGAGTCCTGTCCCCACAAGCTGGACATCCTGAGGGGGAAGGAGGGTCTGGTGCAAGAGAGTCTGTACTGCAAGAAGCCAGGGAGCGTTGCGTCTATACCTAATCCCAGCCCCCAACTTGTACCCTGAACAGGGGAGCCCAACTGGCTGAGGGAAGGGGTTTCTGCAGGAGATGCCCCACCACTGCCAGGGGACATGGAGACCAGTGCAATGAGTATGGACAGGAGAGAGACTTTCTACAGTGCAGGACTGCCCATACGTGGGTTGCAGTTTTGGCCTGGTATTGGAGCTGGCCCCCAGGCATGAAGAAAAAGCCCAGAGACTCTCTTGAGTCCCGTGAAGGTGAATGAGACCCTGGTAGGAACTGGATGTAGCCAGACTGTAAACGTTTGCTAGCACAGGACTCGCCTAATGTGCACCTCTTGGTGACATTTTGGGGGAATAGCTCAAGCACACACCCATCCAGTATCCTGTGCTCTGTCTCAGTTTATGTCCAGTGGCTCAGACCTTTGGCTGAGCCCCTTTACTAAATTTCCCCATCCAGGGCAGCATCTAGTCCAAGCAGCCCCCTCAGAGTCTGTGGCCACCACTGAAAGTCTGGGGGGCACAGGGAAGGACCCTGGGCCCACCCACTTCTCCAGGCCCCAGCCCAGGTACCCTACATGCCACACTTCGGCACTGCCTCAACCCTCAATGCAGTCCTTCAGGTCCCCTGGGCCACATCCACACCACTCCCAAGTACCTCTTGCCCTTGTACCAGGACTCTAGCTCCCTCAGAACCCTGGCAGTCCACATAGGACAGTCCCTGGTCCTGCCTCCTCCGGACAGCACATCCTTCCACCCAGGCACCAGGGGTAGACTGCCCAGAGCTGTGACTGCAGCCTTCTTTTTACAGGGCCCCTGGGCTCTGATTGGCTCTGCACCTGCCTGCTCCAATTGGCTGTTTCTTTCACAGGGCTTTTAACCCCTTTTTTACCAGAGTGGGGAAAATACGCTGCTACACTGCCCCTTAACCAAGGTGGTACGATTCCTTTCCCTGAGCTGACGGGGACTGGGCCACAATTGCAGTGTTTCCATGGGGCCGTTTGGCTCTGACCGACTGCTCGGATTTAACAGATTACCCCCCACTGTGGGCCTCCAGGTCGGTGTCACCCCCCACGTTGGCCTGCCCATGATCCTGGGAGCTGGACTTTTCAGGTAACGATCGATGCCCAGCTTGGCAGAACTGCAGATGAAATGCTGACTCCAACTGACATCTCAGAAATGCTGTTTACATTAAGAAGATTAATCTCAGTCAATTTTAAGCTTCCTTGACTTCTGTTTACCATGCAAACCTCCTTCTGAACCTTCCTTTCGCATGATGTCGGGGAGCCTCAGGCCCCAGCAGGCCACACTGTGCTCACTGGCGTGGACACAACTCATTTAGCAATTTTTAAAAAATCCAACAGTTTTATGCAGAATAAACCCCTTCCAGGCTGGAATTTCAAAGGTGGCTATCTGCCTGAGATAGCCAACCTGCCAGAGGATCCATCGAACCACAGGGAAGGAGCTGGTATTTAGTTACAGTATTTCTAAACAGGAAAAAGAGTTTCTCCCTCCAATTGCTTGAACCCCTCCCGTCGCCAGGTCTAACTTCCTCCTCATCCTTGGAGCTACAAGGAAGGTCTCCTGAGATGGCGCCACATGGGATCTGATGTAATTTACAGCTCATGCCACCATCCACTGAGCTCAATGATCATCTTTCCCTTGACTTTCGCAGGGACTATGCTGATGTTTCTGGTAGCACCTAGGCCCCACATGAGCCCAACACCCCACTGTGGCCAGGCACTCTAAGAACACGGAGTGGAAGAGTCCTGGCCCCAAACTGCTTACAATCAGAATCGGCCAGACAAGCAAATGATGGTCGGGGAACAAGGGACAGAGGGGCACAATGACCTGCCCATGTCAATGGCAGAGCTCAGGCCTCCTGTCTCCTCATTCGGGCACTAGAGGTGGACTAGGCCACAATGAAGGGAATATGCACAATAACTCTTTTCATTCATTTAATAGTGCGCTGATTCACGCACCGGGACCTAGGCTGGGTGGCACTGTCAGGGAGCCCCGGAGCTAGCAGATGATAGCTCTCAATATGTTTATTGGGTTGTCCCACGAGCAAACTGCAAAATGAAGGACGAGAAACTTTCCTACACATTACAAATATGAACATCAAAGCACTTTGATTGTTATATGTGACCAGAGTGGAGCCGGCTACCTTGAGCGGATGATTTTGTGGCTGTGTCTTTGGACAGAGTTCAGCAATCTCGGCTTTTTTTCTCTCTGCCGCAGAGTAAAGTGCCCAGATTTCAAAATTAACCTAGAGGATGGAATGCAACATCACAGGGTTATGCCACAGGAACACAGGACTGGGCGGGACTTCCTAGGTCCAGGAAACACTCTGGTATAATCCCATTCATAAATTTGTCAAGCTCCATCTTAAAATACGTTGGGTCGTTCGCCTCCACACCACCTATTAGAAGGCTGTTCCAGAATCTCTCCCTACCTCTATAGATAAAATTATATTAAATGCCACGTATGAGCCCAATCCTACAAACATATAATACGTGGCTGGTTTTGCTTATGGGGAGAAGAGGCCCCAGTGTTTGCATTGTTCTCATACTAAAGCAATAGGAAATATTATAGCAACTAAAAGGCTTTAATAGTTCAACAGAGTAGGTCAAAATACATATTTGCATTTTGACCTTTTAACAGTTCTAAAAGTGGTTCCCTTTTAAACAAACACTTTCACTACCTCCTCCTCCTCTTCCTCCTGTCCACTCATTATTTGGGGGGCATCTATAGAGGCCATCAACAATTTTCAATTTTTGACAAATTCTTATTTGGAAATACATAATTTCTCAATTTTTTTGGGACTAGCTCTAATTTCAGAGAATGATTTGCACCTCCATGGCCCTCAAACAGAATGGCAGTAAAAGATGCCAGGAGATTCAATTCATTGAAAAAAAAAAAATCCAGAAAATTTTTCTTTTCATTAAAGTAAGAACTGAAATGCTCCAGCCACATCATGATTATGGTTTGCAGTTGTGCGTGTAGTTTTTGATACCTGGTGGTGGCAAGTTGCTCATGCAAACTTCAGTCCTAGCACAGTGGTGCAGTTATATACAATATATATTAATGACATTGGAAGAGTTCCCCCATGGATCCTGCATTGTCTCATATAGGAGACGCCAATAAAACCTTCATGGACCAAGGACAGTTGTTCTGTCAGGTGAGCCAGCCCACCTCTGCCTCCTCTGAAGCCCCAAGAGATTAGGGGCAGAGTAGAAACTGCCGTTCTGCCTGGTCTTTGCATGGGCTGTGCCAGAGGGCAGTTGCATCTTTCCCCTACAGTCCCCCACCACAACGCCCTTGTATGTCGTTGAGGTAGAACCTGGCCTAAATAACATGGCAGCTCACGCTCATCCATGAGATCAGCTCCAGGCCTGAAATGGGGG
This sequence comes from Pelusios castaneus, assembly GCA_007922175.1. NCBI lineage: Eukaryota > Metazoa > Chordata > Testudines > Pelomedusidae > Pelusios > Pelusios castaneus. The sequence goes on along the minus strand of ML685852.1, from coordinate 6,140,123 downwards.
TGTTTAAGTCCAGTCCCAAGGATGCTGTTTTTGCAAGCTGATGGGTTCTTCTATATTATGAATGGCATGTCTCCATAGCAGTGTGCTGGCCATCATTTATCATGGTGGATATATTAGCAGAGCTTTTTAATACTGTTGGAGTTGTCAAATGGGAGTGGAAACCAGATTGCTTCCAAGGATAAGGCACTGTGTGTAAACAAGAAGCATTCCTATTTGATTCTCCCTACGGGCAGAAATAAAATTGGCCGGCAGCAACTGAAATCCTCAGCATCACCTTGGGGATGGGAAAAATGCTGCGGGTTGTTTCTTATACACCTTCCACCACTAAACTGGGAAGAATCCAAACATGCCCCAGGGTGAAGAAAGTCACATGGCAGGTGTATATATTACTAGATAACATTTGGGTTGCAGCAGCATGTAGGCAGACCTCACTGTGCTAGGCACTGTACAAACACAGAATAAAGATGGTCCTTGCCCCAAAGAGCTTACATGCTGCAGGGTACAGTCTGAGCATGCCCCATGTGGCCTGCCATAACCCTGCTGGCCCCCATTTTCCTCCTGGTCTTAACAATCTATGCAGTCTTGGCACTGGTCAATTTCTGATATAACAAACCCTTCCAGCGGGTCATATAGGAGACCAGCTCCCATACAGTATTAAGATCCAAACAAAAACAAAACCACCTCTCTTCTCTCAAGCCCATCTGTCCTTCAAACATTCTGCTGTCTGTCCTGAGCACTGCAGAGTAGAGCTCACTGGAAGGTATCTTTAAAATTTTTTGTTTACTCCTGCTCCCGCCATTTTTTTTTAAAAGGACCATTTTAAAATCAAAATATCTAGAAAGTGTCAGTTCTGACAAATTTCTGCAGGGAAAAACCATGCTTCAAAACAACAAAAAGAAACTAATTTTTTTTAAAAATCCCATTTTGTGGGACATTTTCAAACTGTTTGGTTTTGTTCCCATCTGGAATGCAAACAAATTTCAGAATGTCAAAGTTTCCTACAGAACAGCTGCCAGCCAGCTTCCCTGCAAGTTTCCCTTGAATAGGCTAACGGCTGTTATAAAGAGGAGGGGATCAATTGTTTTCCACGTCCACTTAAGGTAGAACAAGGATTAATGTGCTTAATCTGTAGCAAAGGAGATTTAGGTTAGATATTATCTGACACTAAGGGGAGTTAAGCTCTGGAAATGGTGCCCAAGGGAGATGTGGAATCCCCATCACTGGAGACTTTTAAGAACAGGCTGGACAAACAAGTCAGGAATGGTCTAGGTATGCTTGGTCCTGGCTCAGCACAGAGGGCTGACCTTGATGATCTCAAAGTCCCTTCCTACCCAACACGTCTATGGCTATGTCTACACTGGCCAGTTAGTTTGAATTAAGGAGGCTTAATTCGAACTAACTTAAGCCTTGGCCACACTAGGCTTTCATTAGTTTGAATTAAGGGCTTCCTTAGTTCGAACTAATACATTTGATTGCTTAGTTCAAATTAATGGTTAATTCGATCCAGTAATTCGAACTAAGTCTAATGTGGCCATATTAGTTTTGAACTAATCGGCAGATTGATCTTCCTGCAACTGACTAATTCGAACTAAGCAAGTGCCCTGCATGGCCATGGCTAGTTCGAACTAACATTCTAGTGGGGCCATGCTAGTTCAAATTAAGTTAATTCAAACTAATTAAAATTAACTAATTCAAACTAGCTTTTGTAAGTGTAGACATAGCCATATATGATTTCCCAATCTAGAACTTCTGTGGGAGCTCTCAGCTCCTCACAACTCTGCCCACAGACTGCTGGTCTCCCCAGCCCTCCATCAGGGAGCTGAGAAGAGTCACCATATAGAGCAACCCATGCCCCTCAGCCTGACCCCTTGGCTGATTATGGAACAGGTGAGCTGAACCCCCATCCCTTAAAGGGCCAGTCACCTTGTAACAACACTATTAATAGGACCAAATCAACCTCTGCTGTAACCTCACTGTCCTGAGAGCTTACAGTGGGAATCCACCTGCTCCCATTGTAGCATTTTGGGTGGCAACCAAGTCATTAAAGGTGAAATAATCAGAGAATACATAAATAATTCATTGCTAATGATGAGCCTGATGCACTCCTCACTGGCATCAACAAAGATCCCAGTGACCTTGGCACCATCCCTCTTTTTTTTAAAACTCAGCTGAATAATTATTTATCAGTGAATTTGTCTCTTCTCTGACTAGCTTTGTTAATGCTGCATAATCTTCCCTAATTACCAGCTTACAGAAGCAGCAATGACTATTTCCATGAAGAATTTAGAAATATTGTCTAAGCGGTGTCTCAGGAAAGTGGGGAATGTGGTAGAATGTTGTGCTGCCTGGTTATTTCAGGAGATTGCAGTTTCTTTTTTTATGTCTCTCTGCCAGAGGCATCTCGTGTGCTCAGAAAAAAGCCTCCTTTGCTATTTTCAAAATCTAAATAGTTATCAGCAGATTTGTAAAGTCTAGATAATCAGTTACCACATCATTGGAATAGTTCTCTCAGCCTTTGCCTCTCCAATTGGGTATTCTCACCAGCAGAGAATCTTCTGGTCTAGGCTTTACAATTACAGGAAAGGGGAAAAAAAATCACACAGCTGGAAAATTTTTCAGTGACTAGGACCAGGAGGAGACATTTTTGCAAGAGTTATAACCATTCCAATATTAGCCTCTGTGTTGGGAAACCTTCTCACCAGTGCAGTACCTCCTGCTGGCCATCTCAGGAATTACTCTTGTGGCCCCTGCACCACCTCCAGGGATGCATCACTCAGCCTGTCTCCATGCCTGGACCCATCTATCCCTGCAAGCCAGCATCTGCTTCATGGCACAGCCCTCCAGCCATGGCTCAATCCCTGCTCCTCTCCTTCTGGAGGGTAGGGGCTTCAGCAGTCCTTGGCCACTTGTATCAGTGGCCTCAGCAGTCCAGAACAAGGTCCTTACTTCAGGACCCAGCTGTTCCCCAGGCAGAGACAGCCCTGCCTTCTCTGCCTAGCCCTTACTCCAGGGCTTAGAGCTGCTCCATCCCTGGAGCCTGCCACAGCAACATCCTGGAGAACTGGTCTGCCTCACCCTGCAGCCCAACAAATCTCCTCCCTCTAAGCTCCTAGGGGTGACTGACCACCTAACTGCTGCTGGCAGTCCTTCTTATAGGGGCGTGCCTGGTCCCGATTGGCTGCTTCCCCTTTTGGCCTTTCTGATTGGTGCTATGACCACAGCCTCTCCAGGGCCCTATTAACCCCTTCTTCGCTGAGGTGGGCTACCGGGCCCACTACAGCTTCCTATAGAGAATCCTTATCTCTGTGTTCACATCTCTGAATAAATCTTCAGCCTATGATGCAACAAACTGTTTGTAAGTGTCTTTATTCCACTCTGCAAATAGAAAGTATTCAGCCCTGTTGCACATTTCCCCCCCACACAATTAATGTCTTTGATAAACACAAACTATATAATGCTAGCCCCTGCTCATTCTTGTGCCCTTCTGTATCCTCTTTCCTCTTTCTGCTGCCATACTTGTCGGTTGTTCCCTTTCTTCAACCCTCCGTTTTCTATTTTTGTTCCCACATGTGTGTTTCTCCTCCTTCACTGATCCCAGTCTCTGAAGCAGAATCATTCCAGAGAGTAAGAATGGCTCAGCAGTTAGAGTTTTAGCCTGGCATGAATCTCTTTAAGCCTGGCGTATGTCCACACTGCAAAAAAGACTTGCCGCACCGAGTCACAGAGCCCAGATCAATTAGCTTGGGCTCTGGGACTAATTTAGCAGTGTAGACATTTGGGCTTCGGCTGCAGCCGGGGATCTGAAACCTGGTGGGGAGGGAGGTGGGTCTCAAAGTCCAGGCTCCAGCCCCAATGGGAATGTCTGCACTGTATTTTCGGCCACCCAGCCTGAGCTGCATGAGCCTGAGTCAATTCACCCAGGCTCTGAGACTTGATGCTGAGTCATATTGCAGTGTAGATGCATCCCAAGTTCCCCACCGCTAGGGCAGGTGGTGGCTCCATCTTACCACCCATGTGTGTTGCAGGACTAAATAGACTAAAGGCTGTGAGACATTCAGCTTCTGTGTAATAATGGTCTTTACCCAAACTTTTAATGACCCTGACATTAGGTTGGGAGCCCCCTGAAGCTGGGATGGGGTCTGCAAAGGTATCTAGCGTAGTGCGGGAGCTGTGAATCAATCTGAAACTAGTCTTATCAGTTTAATATAGTTTAATAATAGTGAGAAAATTGTTCACCTGACAGTCGGTTTTAATCAATCAACTCCAATTATTCAGAAAAGTTGATTCTTAACCACAACATGTGAACCCAGCTTTTCTGACCCTCAGAAAGTTTGGGTAGGTGGAGTTTTGGGGCAAATGGGGGCACTTATTTTATTATTCAAACTGGCCAGCCGATTGCTACTTTTCTCAGTGCCTCTTCAATTCTTGGTTAATATGGACCATGGTAATGAAGTGGCTGGCCTGTATGTGGAGCTTTTCAAGCGTCTGATGAAGTGGGATTTTCTCCCATGAAAGCTCATGCGATAAATACATTTGTTAGTCTTTAAAAGTGTCACTAGACTCCCTGTTTGTTTTGCTCTACTGGATAGAATCAGACCTGTGTATCATGGGATGGAGAAGTGTGGCTTGTCTGAGAGGAGCAATGTACAACCTCAATGTTCCTTGCTGCCTAGGGGAGTTTTCTGCCCAGGGATAGCTCCATGCATGGGGACAGAGCAGTGCCAAAGAAAGGGATTTTCAGTTGCCAGCCAGGTGAGTGGGACAATGCCTAAACTAGCCAGGAGTGAAATGCCAAGGAGAAGGGCTTAGGTGCCTAGGCAGCTGAGCTGGTGCACCTGGCCAATGAAAGACAGGCATCTCCCTCTGCTCAGGAGCCTCAAGTCATGAACCTTCTCCTGGGCTCAGGCACCTGGGCCAGAGAGGTAGCCCATGCCCTAGTAGTCAAAATGGTCTCGGTCTCTCTCTCTCTCTCTCTCTCTCTCTCTCTCTCTGTGTGTGTGTGTGTGTGTGTGTGTCTTCTGCTCACGTTGAACAGCTATCTCACAGTCACCCTCAATTTCCTGTACCCCCGGCTGTCTTTTGTGCGGGCACTGTGCTCCCCATGGCTGGTCCTTCTGCTGCAGGGTCTGACAGGTGTCAGGGCCGTCATGCTCAGAACGCCCCCCAACATTGCCCCCCCCTCGTTGAGCTAGGTGGGCTATTCCCTGGGGAACCATCCTGCATGGCCTTTGCCAGCAATCTCAGGTAAAGCGTGGTTCAGGCTGGGAGCCAGCAGGGAACTGTCGTTACTGCCAGGGAAGGTGTGAATACAGCATGGGTAAGTGGCTTGAATCTAGCTAGCAGTGTGGCCGCGATGGCACTGACTAGCAACCACAATATGGACCCAGACTCCCCAGCAGGCTTGTACTCAGGTTGCTAAACCACCCTGGAGCCCCCGGCTGCCCCAGCTACACTGCTGTTCTAACCTGTGCTAGCCAGATGGAAGCTGGCACAGGTATGCTTGCGTGGGCTCTATGAACACCTTCCCTTGCAGTGTAGACAGACTCTCTGGGTACGTCTACACCTAAAAACCCTAAGTCGACTTAGAGCTTCTGTACTAGACGCTAAGCCAACTGCCTGTGTTCACACAGGCAGTCGTTGGGTTGACCCAGAGCCGCGGCTCCAGCACAGGGAGCCTCCCGGGCTTCCTAGACAGGGGAGCCCCGGAGAAGCGGCTACCAGGGCTTCCCCGTCCAGGAAGTCCCAGAGATGACAGCCGCCACTGGCTCCTGGGACAGGGGAGCCTCCGGGGCTCCCGCCGGTCGCTCTCTTCCCTGGGGCTCCCCTGTCCACGGAGTGCCGCTGTCTCCTTTGTCCAGGGAAACCCCGGGGGCTCCCTTGTCCCTGAGCTGTGGCTCTCCGAGCCGCAGCTCCTTTCCTCCAGCCCCAGGTCAATTTAAGGAATTAAGTTGACATAGGGCGTCCACACCAGTTTTCGGTCGACTTAACAAGGTCGACTTAGACCTTAAGTCGACCTAACGACCGGTAGTTATTAAGTCGACTTAAGGATGCCTATTTAATGAAAGCCTGTGTGGACATGAAGTAATTTAGGTCGACTAAGCATCCTTGAGTCGACCTAAATTGCTAGTGTAGACACACCCTATGAAGCCTCAGGAGCTGCAGCAGTCAAGGAGTCACGTCTCAAAGGCACCATGGCATCGCTTTAAATAATTTCAGTTTCCTTATGCTCCCCTGTGGGTTGTGAACCCACACACACAAACAGGGCGGAAGCCAATGCCTCAGAGCCAGAAGGAGAAAGTGAGTCACATGACAATAAGCAACAGTCGCATTAGCAGGGCAGAGTAAAGGGTCTTTCAATGGGAATCATCGGAGGGCAAGGAGCAGCTCAGAGTTCATTCTTGCGGCAGCTGACCATAGCATCCACCCTGTGCAGCCAATGACATTGTTTTATGCAAATGTGCTGTAAAGTAAGAGTGGCGATTGGCTGCGTTCTACGGGTATCTTGGTGGTCTAGTGCTTGGCAGGCATAGATACATGCTTTCTGTAGCTATATCCTGCACCGGTGTAATTTGTAGAGTCAAAAGGGCCGAGAAATTAAAAACTGGCTGGTAACAGATTACAAATCCCACTGCTGATTGAACTGTGACATTCTGAACAAAAAGAGCCCTCAACCTTGCTTACAGATGTTTCCATCACTTCACACTGAGTCAGAGATTGGAGGCTTCAGAGTGACAATCTGAGCCAAACCGGGCGAGCCTCCAGGCTGAGACTGTACCTAAAAACGTCCACAGCAGTATTCCCCTCCATGACATGGTGGCAGCTGACACACGCTAGCAAAATAACAAAGAGCCAGCCACGCTGCGGGAGAACGCACCTCGGAACAAGTGTGATATTATTCACCGGAGCACTTGGCACATCTCTAGGGCCGGCCCCCGGTGGCTCTCAGAGCACTTTGCAAACATTCATTAAATGAACCTCGCAACACTGCTAAAAGGGACATGTTATTGTGCCCATTTTGCAGATGGGGAAACTGAGGCACAGAGTGACTTTGGGGTAAATTCTTAATCCGACATCCAGGCTGTATAGCTGAGATGAATGCTGAGGGGAGGTTTCCTCTTCTCCAGCTCACGAAGTGGCTGGTTTTGCCTGATGAGGGAGGAAACCCAGCACAGCCTGCAAGCAGCCCCTCTGTGCGTGGGTGGATCCCATGGAGCAGAGCTCTGCACAGCAGAACTGCAGCCAAGGGACCTCTGCAATGGCGGAGGGTGCCTGTGACCCTATGTGTCTCACTGCCGTGAATGGAATCAGAATATGTGCCTCCCTTTGCTCTAACCACTAGCCCCAACTGCCTGAAAAAAGCAGTAGTCAAGGCTGTGGCAATGAGCACCACAGAAATGACCATTAATTAAGTACACTGAGCTAGTATCCTTCACAGAGCAGTCCCAGGCACTTTGAAAGTCAGATATTATTAAAAGCCCCATCAAGTGTGAGCTCTCTATGCTTTGATTCGAAAGCGCCAGGAGAGATTAAGATTTCAGCGGCAGCATGCAGGGCTCTCCGCCCATATGCAGATTCCACACAGGACAAAGGGCTGGATGAGCAGCTTCAGCTCTCAGAGCGTAACTAGGAGAGTTAAAAAGTAGGCAAAGAGGGGCAGATACTGGAGCGGTGTTACTAAGGAGTGCAGAGGAAGGCACGGTGCTCCGAAATCAGCACCACCCTGCAAAGGGATTTCCACTCTGTGGAATATGATCAGACTTTTCCCTAGTAAGAACTTCAGAAAGCAGCATAATAGTTAATGCCCAAAACACCATCCCTGTGGAGTTGCAGCTGCCCAGAGGCCTTCCAGAATGGGGAGAGTGGCTGAAGTGACGTCTCTGGAAACAGGATGTACAAAGTTAAGCTACACGCCATCCTCACAATGCAGCCTTGAAATGGGCACAGCTCAGGAATGGGCATCCCTAATAAGCTGGCAGGAAGAAGTTCCACAAGAACGTGTCGGTGTTGTGTTCTGCACCCCCTAGGCCGCACATGTACCTGTGTGCTGTGGAGCAGAGCGCTGAATTGCGTGCCGAAGGGATTCACTGGTGCGTCTTGTCACAGCCACAGGTGTACTCCAGGGGCTGGCATAAGTTTTGTATAGGCACACACGGTATCAGCTGGCCCTGGGGACTGGCAGCAGCCTATGGCAGACACGGCTGTGGTCTCAGGGCCTAGGGAGGGTGAGTGAAGGCAATGTCGCAGGAGGAACCCTCAGGATGAGGCAGAAGGGGTGGTCCTGGTTAGCAAGTCTGGGATGGTTTATGTGGAGTAGCTCCTGTTTGCTACACCACACCGACACCTGAGTTCAGCCATAGCAAAGTGAAGGAGTTAGAACTTGTCCTGGGGGGTTTGTGGACTCTGTACGCATGATCCATGGCTCTTCACTTGCTTTTCTTCTTTTCAGCCCTTTCTGTGTGACCGTAACTCCTGTTCCTGTTTTCAGAGGTTCAAGCACAGCCACTCTCCATGTGGGGAAGGCACGAGGCACCACCGGGCAGGCTGACCACCACATTAACAAAAGTTGGTATTTAAAAACACAAAAAAAATGAGGAAAAAAAACTCCACCCCAGCCTGATTGTCTCAGGTAGCTCTGTGAGGAGTGCATGCACCAGCTGGAGGGGCAAGAAAGGGGGATTGCAGAGTCCCTGGGCCGAGCACTGTGGTTCTTACAACAACATTTTTGGTGGCCTCAGAGTGCGGCCACCAACTCTCAAAAGCTGGTGGCTGCTCTGCCACTTTTTCCTAAAATACTTCATGAACCTCCGGAAAAGCAAATAGTCATGCACACAGACACATCCAAATCACTGTCATTTATTGAGGGAGGGTTTTTCCTGCAGACTCAATAATAAGAATGATGCTGTGAAAAGTGATCCTTGTATGTTTGTTAAGATCACTTTCCACAGGCACTTGGTTCCGAGCTGGGAGGCTGTGAATAATGGTAAGTGATATTAACAAACATACAAGTATCACTTTGCACAGTCTTCCAGCTAGTTGGGAAATCCACAAGGAAAAGTGACAGTTGCATGTTTGTTAATATCACTTTTCGCAGCAAGCCCCAGGACCCAGTAAACCCTGTAGGGGGGAAGACAGTCAAGGCCAGGGACGATGGTGGAATGGATGCAGGACCAGGAAGGCAGTGGAGTCCAGGGGACATAGTGGTGATGCTGTGTGGGGAGGGAGTCCTTCATGCACCAATAATCCGCCAGGTGGAAAAGTCACAGCCTGCCCAGCAGTCCCTCACCCATATTGGCACAGATCACATGTAATTCATTAGGTCTCAGAGAATAGGTAGAACCCCTTCGACACCAGCTGTTCAAATTAGCAGGGCACATTTGCCAGAAGCATGTTTTCAGGTCATTTGCAAAAAACAACGAGAGTCCTGTGGCACCTTATAGACTAACAGATTTTCTTCGGCATAAGCTTTCGTGGGCTATAACCCGCTTCGTCAGGTATTGTATCTGACGAAGTGGGTTATAGCCCATGAAAGCTTATGCCGAAGAAAATCTGTTAGTCTATAAGGTGCCAGAGGACTCTCGTTGTTTTTGCTGTATACAGACTAACACGGCTCCCCTCTGGAAAGGTCATTTGCAGATTCCTGCCAGGGTGAGGGTGAGGTCAGACTCACAGTGCAGGGGATAGCTAAGGTTCAATGACTACATTGAGCCACTCAGCTATTGGGACAATAGTCAGCCGGAAATCCTTCTCTAGGCTTGCTGCATGTGCGCATTTCAAACTCATTGGCTCAGGAGGTTTAGCATGAACCATTGTAGAGAGTTAAGCTCTTCCTCTAATAATGCTGTGGGTTGGCTAAAACTCATTGCTGCAGGTTGGGCATAACAACGGTCTCTCATTCCAGATACGCATTAAGAAGCAACTGAAATAATAATCTAGCCCCAAAACATGGAAATCTTGAGTGGAAGCTGAGCCAGGTGGCTCAAGGGCGTGGACTGGCAGAACTCTTTCTGTGTGTGTATGAGTGAGAGAAGCAGCCAGCGACAGATATGGTGAGGGAAAGGTGAGCGAGAAAGCTCTTTGGGCACAGAGGGCTGCTTGGGAAGGCTGCGTGGAACAGTGACCAATGAAACTGCCTCCTGGGGAAACAGGACTCTATGTATAATCTTTATAAAACAAACAAGATTACTTCAAAGGAAATACCTGATTATCAGTCACTTCTCCTCCTGGTGAAAACAACCCACGAGGTTCCCAATGTTTGTATCTGCTCTGGTCTAAGAGGGCAATAAGAACTATTCAGTACTGCTTCCCCAAAGAGGTGCCAGGCACTAGCTGAGATAAATGTTGAACAACTGAGATCAATTGGGAGACATTAGAGTCATAGTTTGAGCCCAGGAATGCATTAAAAAGTTACAGGAACCTGTCGAGTATAAAATGCTGGGTTTTGCAGGGTACGGGGTGGTATATCTCCAGAACCAGTGGCTCAGAGGACCCCATATCTGGATCACTAACATGACCCAGCACCCCCATGCAGGACAGCAAATTTCAAGACAATCAGAGGACGCATGCAGATTTTAGTGCACTTAGAAAAGTCGACCCTGAAACAGGAAGTGCTGCACAACCACACTCACTCCAGTGAAGCTTTCAAAGGGGTAGCCATGTTACTCCAGCTCAGTACAACGAGCCAGAAATCCTGCGGCCTGTTCCAGTGCGGCTAGCGCCCTTCTACAGCATAGCGAGCCCCAAAGCAGAACCAAACAGGATGAACCAATTTCAGTCACTAAACCCACAAAACAAACAAAGTCAGCTCAGACGTGTTCAGTCAGTGCTGCCACAGAGGGCAAACAGCTGCCTGCATTATATTTATCATTTCAAAGAGAATAGTTAAAGCTGTACAACCCCCCCACTGAGGATATAATTATATTCGTATTTATGTGCTTTAAACTGATACTGCTATTCTCAGAGAGGAAACGGAATAACTACTCCAATATAAGACAGCTTATATAAGAACCATGCTCACGGTAGGCGTTGCAGCGTCACTCAGGTTTGGCCCCGTGGCCATGACAGAGGGGCCACAGGCCAAATTTCTAGGAGTAGCACTGCAACCTCATTTGAAGGCCTGATGCTGAGTGTAAGGAAGATGACCATTTATACCACGTCTGCTACCACTGTTCTGTACTTGCAACAAACGTTGTACAAAGTATATCACGTGCGGCTTCAATGGAAAAGTTACGGCTATCTGAGTATGATGATCCCGTTCACGTGTATGTATCATCTTTGTAGCTGAAGTAATGAATATTGGCTATGCATTTGTCTTGTGTTGTATTCCTGGGTGACACCCGTCAGATAGATTTCCAGTAGGGCTAGACAGCTATGTGTTGATGGCCCATCAAGAACACTTCATTCTCACACTGGGTCATTGAAGAAATTCCTCCTGTCCAGAGCGGTGCCTTGATGTGTGAAGCATCCTATGGCCGTCCTTATGATTCAGCAAACCATGTAAGGACATGTGACCCTGGACTCCATCTTGGGCCAGTAATTTTCTAGGCACCTGCGCTCTCAGAGTTGTTTGGGACAGTCATTTGTCAGGCACAGAGCAGAGGACATAAAAAACCTCCGAGACACCTCCATTTTGCTTCTTTCTTGCTCTAATTCTCTGGATTGTGGATTTACAATAAAAAGCAGCATCTTGAACTATGGACTGAGGACCTTCCAGTCTTCTGGAAGTTACCAGAGAAGCCAGCAGTCTAGTCCATCACTGCTACAAGCCTGATACAGGGACTTAGCAATAATTTATATGTGTATGTTCTAGTAACCATGTATAACTCTCTTCTTTTCTTAATCAATATCTAGTTAGTTCAGGATTGGCTGTCAGCGTGCTATTTGGGTAAAATCGGAGATGCCTATTGACCTGGGGGCATGTGTCTGATCCTTTGGGATTAGAAAGACCCTCACCTGTGGTGAAATGAGTTTTCAGTAAGCTCTCACTTGATTAGATGGGGTTGCCTGGATGGGAGCCAAAGGCTGAAATCCTTAAAGGAACCAGTGTTGTAACACAGAAGCTCTTTGGTTCCTGGTCTGGTGAATTTAATGATAGAGTAAACAGCCAGTTTTGGGGATTGCCTGCCCTATTTCTTGTAATCGGTGCGGTCTATCTCAGGCACTCTGTGCGAGAGTTTGTGTGCTATTTAACGCAAACTAAACTCCCCAAGTTCCACATCCTTAGTTCCCTTTAGAAACATAACAGGCCCTGCACCATCCTCCACACATCCAGTCTGCTAGTGACCAAAAGGCCACCAAGCTGAACAGGAGACATTTCACAGAATCCAGCAGCACAACAAAAGCCACTGGATGAAATTCACCCGGGAAATGGTGACAGTCTCAGTGCACCTTCGTCCGGCCTGTTCTCTCCCTGTGGCGTACGCCCGTTTAGTCTTCCAAGGGCTATTGGATAGGCGTCTAATTCTGGTTGTTGAGTTTGGTGTGGATGTGGCTGGTGGCTATGACATAGAGCAGGTCAGATCAGATAATCTGGTGGGCTGAACTCTGCTACTCTGTGCTCTACTTATATCCCACCTATGCCTTCCCCGATGTACCAGCTCGCCACACAGGGCTGAGTTTCACCCACTGGGAATATGTCCTGCTGACAGTGACAGATGACAGTGGGTTGGCTATTGGTGCCTCTCACCTCCGTTGTATTGGTTGAGAATACACCCAGAATGCTAGCGGCTGACAGTGACCACCGGGGATTGCAATGGACATTTCCAAGGGGGGAATGTCTCAAACCTGCTCCCAGCAGATGGCTACCCACAACACAAAGCCAGCCCCCATAGACTGAGTGGGCTGGGAAGGCTGAACTATCTTTTCCCCCTCTCTTAAAGATAGTGCCATCAAGCCAGGCCATTGCTGCTGCTGCCTCCGCCACACCTGCTCCGTGGATAAAGGCCTTCGGGCGCCAGCCAGGCCTGTCAGCTGTGAACGCTGACACCATTCACCAGGACTAACACTGAGAGCAGAAGAAAATAAGATTACTGGAGTGTTCCATCAACACCCCACCTGGCAGCCCCAGGATACCAATGGGAGCTACAGATACCACAGACAGATGGATGAACAGACAAACAGATGAGAGCAGGTTCTCTAGATGCGTGTGCTCTTTTGGTGACAGAACAATGAAGGGAGGGGGAGTTTTCACCATTCGTAACCTTACAAAAGGGCTGGTATCCATTCGGTCACTGAACTGACAAAGTGAGCAGGGGTAACTGACGTGGCTGGGTCATTATCTCCTGTGCTATAAAAAATATCACTTGGTAGAGACAAATGTGAAAAACAAAAACAATGGCTTGGCCATCCCCATCCACTGATCTATTCACCCCTCACTGTCACGGGCACGTTACAATACAGTGAATTCCAGGTCTGTGCTTGAATCAGAGAGTGGCTCTGCATTTTCATTCTGCTGATTCCTGCTGGATGGATTGCTGGAGGATTAAGCCTTGTTTTGAACTGAATCAAGATCAGTTAATTTCCCTGGAGACTATTATTTTTCTGTTCTCTTTCCATGATGAGGTTTTCCTGGTGACTATAGGCAGGGCAGACAGTGTACTGTAGATTGTTAACAGGGTCCTGAAGTGCCCAATCACTTGAATTATCTGACATTTTAACAAGCACTGCTACGCTAGATGCTGGGAACATCCTCAGACATTTCCTTAAATGTCCAAACCTGTGCAACCTTAATTTGGTCCCTCCTTGCATGTGCATTATGATATTAGCTTAATTACTTAGTCACATGCCATTTTTTCCATAGGAGCCCAGCCTCATTCAGTGCCCATGCTGGATGATGCTCACTCAATGAGCTCTTCAATATGTTTTCTCTCCACCGGTCAAGGCGTGGCTGCAGCTCTCGATTATCACCCAGTATTCCAACCTGCTCTGAAGACAGACTCATTCATTTCCCTCATGGGCTTTACTCATCATTAAAGCAGCTGAATGTTTCACACACATGAATGAGTTTATGTTCACAGCAGCTGAGAGAGGTGAGGGAGGTATTAACCCCATTTTACAGCTGAGGTAGTGAAGCACAGAGAGATGGTTAGAAGTTTTGGGTGTCTAGTTGGGGACACCTGGCTTTCAGAATACTTGGCCATTATATAGCTCGTTTCTATAGTCAAACACAGCTGCCATTGCCTTAAGTTGCAGCTGTGAGGGCTCTGCATTTCCACAAATTGGTGCCCAGGGTCTCAAGTTGGATACCCAGAAAATGGGAACACATAGAGGCCACCTGTGAAAATTATTGTTCAAGTAACTCACCCAGCATCACACAGGAACTCCACGGGCAGGGATGGAATCCAGTTCTCCAGGGCAGTATTCAACTGCTTTGTATGTAAGACCACCCTTTCTCTTCCTACCATCCTGTGCCTCATTCAATACATACCTTCACAACAAACAAATCAGGGGTTCTACCAAAAACTTCCTTCTTCATGACATAATGCTGATTCATGCCCAAAGCTGGTGCATAGATTGAGGCAAGGGGCTTGTGGAAAATCAGTATGTGCTCATGTAAGATTGTATCATCACACATATACACAGCCTCAGCTCCCTCTCTGAAAATGAGGAAGAGTAATACACCCTTATCTCACAAGGGCACGTGGAAAATAAACTCATTAATGTTTGTGAAAAACTCAGCTACTGAAGTGAAGAGCACCACAGTAAAGCCCATACAGGGAAATTAATCATTACGTCATCAGAGCAGCGCTTGAATTTCAGAGTATTAAATAAAGGCCTGAGCCATAAAGGCATTGAAGAATAAGGCGAAAACAAAATATTGATGAGCAGTCCAACAAGCCAGTACCCTCCATCCTGTGCACTGAATGAGACAGCGGGCCTGGGGAAGAAAATATGATCATGTAATTAAAGACTATATTGTAATGCATATGCAGCCCAAATTAAGGCTTCACCAGCAACCATAATTCTGGCATTTCCCAGCTTTTGAGTGCTTGACTTTGTGACTTTAAGAATGTTCTTTGAATATGTGTGTGTGTGTAATTGTTCTGAGAACTATGAAAGGCACTTCTGGGGGTGGGTAGACAGATTTGGTAACACCACAGACCTAAGAGAACCATTGGGATAACTCCTGTGTTTCTCCAACAATGCTATCAATCAGTTTGAAGCTATCTCTATGCATTCTTCTTATGCCAATTAAAAGTAACTCCTACCACTTTGGCTGAAATAAGCAGGTGATCTCATTACTTTTATGACAGCCATATGGCATATCCCAGCTTGCTTAGCATATGACAGATTACAAGCACTATCTAGCCATTCTTTTGGTCAGTTACAATTATATCAATTACCAGGACCAAATAGGAACCCTTTCAGTTGTAGCCATCTTCCATCCTCAAGGGTCTTCCTCTGGATCTTTTTGCTTCTGTCATTCAGACTTTCAGCTCTTCCTTAGGATCTGATACTGTCAAGTGCTGAACACCTCCTGAGAAATATGGAGTGCCCTCAAGTCCCATTTCAGGTCAGTGCCATCAATTCTCATTAGCACACTGCAGGACTGAGGCCCTATTTATTGACGGTCAGTTTCCTCTAGTTAGGAATTGAATTAGTCAATAGGACCTGTACACAGTGATCAAAATAACGTGTGTAAGTTGTGTTACTTTGCACAGAGAGTGGAAGAGTTTTTTATCACATTCCAAGGAAAAGCCAGCTAGCCAGTAACTGAACTACATGGAACATATCATAAATAAATTGACTTTTTGCTGCTTTTCTGGCTGTCACTACGACCACTCATATCTACCAAATATGTGTTTCCATAGTAACTAATGTACTTCATAAGGGAGGAATTAGAGAGACAAATAACAGAAAATGGCCAAACCCATAAAAAAAAGAGGCATATACAAAACAAATTATACTATAGCGCAGCAAGCGGTAAAGGTTTTATTGCCCTTTCCACCTGGCCACTATAGCCTGACTGTGATGGGATGCACATCCGTGCACTCCTAGGACATGATCTGGGTAACTTTTCTGTTCTGTTTTGCAAGGTAATGGTGTGATTTGATGCCAAATGCACTATGCCAGATTCCTCTGTGAATGCTCAGAACACATGCCACGTGATTACCATGGGGCCATGTTCCCTGCTGCGACATGTATGTATAGATGTGAAGCATGTTACAGGGTTCAGACTCTCAGGACTCTCTCTAGCACAGTGGCTGGAGATTTACATGTCAAAGGGAATGCTAATGCCCTCCCCGGCTCAGCTAGAAGTGAAGACAATCTCATAACAGGACGGTGAGGGGAGGGGCTGTCAGCAGTTTGTTAAAATAAAGACACAGAGACTGTGAGAGGGGAGAAGCTGCAGGCTTTTGGCCGGAGAAGACACCATCTTGCAACCGACTTCAAGCAAGATTGGGGCCCTGCCTGAGAACAGGCAGAGAATGGCTGTAAAACATCAAACAGCCGAACACCATGTGCATAATCTTGGACTCTGAGGTCAGTTTAGGTAGAGATGTTAGATTAGTATGCGGTTTTACCTTTTATTTGATAGTGGTCACTCCTGACTCATTTATAGTATGTTCCTGCCTTGACTGGCCATGTTCTCACTTGAAATCAGACTCTGATCAATAAACTAGTATTTGTTTTACCTAAAGCTGTGTGGTCTTTAGAGGGTGTGGATGTGGGAGGCTGGGCACAATCCACTTCTTTGTTAAGTGGACGGACCTGAGACTAAGGTGATTGGGAGTGGGTCCCAATCCCTGTAGGGCAGTGGCTCCCAGGATAGTGTCTGGGGCTGGGTGTGCTCGCTTGGGGACCAACGCCTGTGTGGCTAGTGGATTTACACCCACTGCCTCGGACCAATTACACGCTGGTGGCTGGTGTGGACTGACTCAGGAGTGAGTGGTCACCCCGCAGAGCGGGGTGAATTGGGTTTCAGGAGTGGGGTTCAAGTGGTCATAGCAGCACACCAGACTGGATTTGGGGAGCAGCCTGTCACACTGACAAATAAACTAATGGTCCAAAAACTGCTCTAGCAATGAAGAACTTTGAAACATGAGCTGAGAGGCAGTAAATCTGGTGTCCCATAAAGAGATGCCCCTACTTTGTCATGGTACAAGGTTCCAGTACAGTGGTTACCCTTCCACACTGATGCCTCTAATTGCTCTCAGAGATTATATCTGAGGCTATGTACACACGATCAGATTAAAGCCCAACACGGCAATCGCGCTATAAAAAACACGTGACCTTTACTGCGGGATAGCGCGTACACACGTCGCTCCTTGTAACGAAACAGAATTCTCTGCAATATCGCGGTGTAGCGCAATGAATTCTGGGCACCTATCCCACAGTTCAATTTTCCCTCAATCGGCGCTTGGAATCATGGGATGAAGGAAAGGAACGCAAAGCGCCATGGGTAAACTCTCAGTTTCCCGTGGTGCACTGTGTTCCCCTTGCGTCTTCCTCGTTGCCAATAGCAACTCGCGCCTATTTTCAACAGTGCAATGATGCACCACTTGCGAGCAATCACAACAGCGACAGCATGGATCCTGCTCTGATCTCCACTGTCGCCTTCAGCATTCTAAATACATCTCGGCTGGTTGCTCAGTACGCAGTGAGCTCCGAGTCAGACGAGGACGCTGAGGAGCAGGGGCTGATCGATGCCCTGCAGAGCAACAGCACCACGTTGCTCAGCTCCTTCACCGATCATCTGCACACGGTGCAACGCCGTTTCTGGTCACGAGAGATGAGCACCGAGTGGTGGGATCGCATTGTTATGCAGCTGTGGGATGACGAGCAGTGGGTACAGAACTTTCGAATGCGGAAAGCAACCTTTCTGGAACTGTGTTCAGAGTTGGCCCCTGCCCTGCGACGTAAAGACACCAACATGAGGTCAGCCCTAACCGTGGAGAAGCGTGTTGCAATTGCTGTCTGGAAGATGGCGACTCCTGACTGCTACCGGTCAGTTGCAAACCAGTTTGGAGTCGGGAGGTCCACCGTCGGATTAGCCCTCTCACAAGTCTGCCGAGCCATCAATCGCGTTCTGCTACGGAGGACGGTGACCTTGGGCAATGTTCGTGAGATTGTGGACGGCTTTGCTGCCATGGGATTCCCTAACTGCGGGGGAGCAATAGACGGCACACACATCCCTATTTTGGCTCCAGACCATCTCGCGACTGAGTATATCAACAGGAAGGGCTACTTCTCCATGGTGCTGCAAGCACTCGTGGATCACAAGGGGCGTTTTACAGACATCAATGCTGGGTGGTCGGGAAAGGTGCATGATGCCTGCATTTTCAGGAACACTGGTCTGTACCGGAAGCTGCAAGGGGGTACCTTCTTCCCAGATCAAAAAATTACTGTGGGGGATGTGGAGATGCCCATAGTCATCCTCGGAGACCCAGGATACCCCCTGATGCCATGGCTCATGAAGCCGTACACCAGGAACCTAGATCGCAGGAAGGAGCGGTTCAATTACAGATTGAGCCGCTGCAGAATGACTGTGGAGTGTGCCTTCGGCCGTTTAAAAGGGCGCTGGCGATGTCTGTATGGGAGGCTGGACTTGGCGGAGGACAACATCCCTGCTGTGATTGCGTCGTGCTGTGTCCTTCATAACATTTGTGAAAGTAGGGGAGAAAAGTTTTCCCTGGGGTGGGCTATGGAGGCACAGTGCCTCGAGGAAGCATACGAACAGCCAGTCACTAGGAGTATTAGGGGGGCCCAAGGAGAAGCTGCTCGCATAAGGGAGGCACTCAGGGACCATTTCAATGATGCCCTCCCCTAGTTAACTTCCAGGACGCATCAGGTGCACCTTATGAGATTTTCAATGTGTACAAATAAAGCCACTCTTCAAATTATTTGTCACTGTTTTTATTAAAACCTAAAGGGGGGGGGGTTACAGGTGGGTGTAGCTGCAGGTCTCTAAAAAGTAGCTCTGGGGAGACTGGATGTTGCAGTGTACCAGGGGGACGGGTGGCCTTCAAAGAAATTCTTTGAAGGACTACGGGCTGTGGGAGGCAGACACGGCTGAACTGTATGCAGTGGAGCCCGTACATTAATCGCCTGGGTCTGCAAAGCAATCATGCTCTTGAGCAGTTCTGTTTGCTCCTTCATCACGCTTATCAGTTTGTCCCTGTGTTCTGCCTCCTCTGTTGGGATTCCTCTCTCCAGGCTCGATTCTCCCTCGCGGATTCCTGTGCTGTTTTCAGCAGATCGTGAAACATATCCTCCCTGTTTCTTCGAGCACGCCGCCGAACGTTTCTCATGCGGTCAGCTGGGGTAGACACCGGCCTTGTGAAGGTCGAATCTAAAAAAAATAATAATAATAAAGCTGTTGTTAACACAGAGCCTAGATAACCAATGTACCTTCCAGTAGCACATTCCACTGGAAGGTGCAGGGCAGTCAACATCCTATGCTTCGCTGAAGCGGACAAGGTACGTCCTAATAGAAAGCTTATTGGGAGCTAACATTCTGCACAGGGCACACAGATGGAACCCGATATCTCTCTCCTCAGAGTGCCCCTGCCAGCTAGAATACATATCCTACATGCCACTGGTTGCAAGCCAGGACCGTATGCTGCTGCACTGTGTGCTGCCATGGTTCCCAGGGCTGTGCTTTGCTGCTGGCGAGGCAGAGTATCCGTCTTTGGGAGCGTAGACACAAACGCTCTCCCATCTAACCTGTGTAGGAGGCTCTGGAGGTACATCGAGGAAACCTTTACTGACCTAAATACAGATGATTTTTTGACAATCACTGCTTGTTTTGATGCACTTCTAATGAATGCAGAGTAAAGAGCGTGCACAGCGGGGACCGAGACAGCAAGCACCCTCGCCCCGGACAATGATATTTTAGCAGGAGCCATAGCTGCACAAAAGAGAAACTTACCTGAACCCCCCTCTGCCGTCTCAGAGGACACACTGCAATTCATGTCTTGGGTGGACATCTCAGCGGGGGTGCAGAAGAGCTCCTGGCTACACGCTGTTGCGCTTTCCTCCAGGTCATCCTCCATCTCCTCCTCCTCATCGATCACGTCCTCATCCTGCTCGGGTCTGGTATTCACTGGATGAGGGGCGGCCGATGTGTCCACGGGACTCTTTGCAGTGGTTGTGGGGTCCCCACTGAGGATGGCTTCGATCTTCTTATAGTACCTGCATGGAGCAGGCGCTGATCCAGAACAGCGGTTTGCCTCCTTCGCTCGGTGATAGGTTATTCTTAGCTCCTTCACCTTTGATCTGCACTGCACAGTGTCTCTATCATAACCTCTCTCTGACATGGTCCGAGAAATTATGCCAAATGTATCATAATTTCGCCTGCTGCCGCGTAGCTGCGCCTGCACAGTGGACTCTCCCCAGATGCTGATCAGGTCCAGCACCTCTGCCGTGCTCCAAAGGGGTGCGTGTCTTCCACGACGGGCCGCCATTGCTACTGATGATCGGAGCTGCACTCCACGAGGAAGAGAACAGGAAGTGAAACAGACGAGAAATTCGAAAATCCCGGGAATCTGATCAGGGCGGGGACTGTTTCGTCACGGCCACAGAGCGGGTGGGGGGAAGACCAGAGAGGACGACTTTGGAATGCTGGGACAGTTCCGGAGGCCAATCATTGCACGGTAAGCGTACACACGAGCGCAAAGGCACAACAGCTGTTCCGTGTTAACTGCTACCACCCTCGTCGAGGTGGTTTTTGTATTGCGCTAAAACAAGGCAGTTAACGCGCAACAGCCCTATTGCATGTGTGTACGCTGTTGTTGGGATCGCGCGGTAATGATTGTTAATGCGCGATGAAGTGATCGTGTGTACAAGGCCTCAGTCTGTATAGTGTGACCATAATACAGCATGAGTATCACCTGCACTCCCCAGAGCTGGAGGAATGGCAGCATCTCAGTCCTTCAGAGTCCTGTCAGCAAACAGATGGTCTGGTGATCTTCACAGCTAGCTGCAATCCAGCACTAATGGCTCACTTGTCCTCAGTCCTGCTGAGACAAATCTGTAGCCTGTATCCTACTCAGTACAGGCATTAGCACACAGTCCATCCTGCATGATCAGCCACTGAGTCCACGGGACTCCTTTTAACTCCTGTTTTTATAACTTTCCACAACTACACTCTGATTGGCTTAGCTCAGAGGAAGACTGCGTGTGACCCACAACAGAAACTTCCTATAAGCTTCAGAAACCTGAGTGAGCTATCTAGTAACTAGCACAGCCTCCTTCTGGGTACTCTTGTCTCTTCTAGCTGAGCTGCCCTGCCCGCTGCACAGGTGTGGAGCCAAGACCCAGACCTTATTCCTGTGACTAGACAGGAGTAAGCTGGTGGCCATTATCAGCACCCCCATTAGTGCAGAATCACTAACCCTAACCCTAACCTTTTTCATCCCATTTTACCTGGCTCTTCTAGGTGCCTCAGCCATGTGGGGTGATGTTCTTTATCTGGGAATCTCAAAGTGCCTGTCTGAGATGGATTTTGTTATCCCCGGTGCCACAGAAGGGGAAACTGAGACAAGAGAGGGGGATGGCCGATATTTTCAAAATGGCCATTGATGCTGGGTGCATCAACATTATAGTCACCTCCCAGAGTCTATAGCCAGGTGATCCGATCTCAAGGGACTCCATAAGAGAGGCTGGCCTTGAAAATGTGGGCATATCTGACGTATCCCTGGCCACAATAGCAGAGCCAGGAATGGCATCCCCAGCTCCTGACACCCCTTCCTCTGCTCTTAGGGAAGAGGATGCTTCCTTCTGGGGCTTTAACTCCTTCTTGCTCAAGGATCCAATTTTACAGTGAGAAGGCATGTTACCCCCAGAGACAGTCATGAAGCATGGCCAGCCTAAGAGAGAAGGCGTTACTTGCTCCCTCAGTACGTCAGGGTAATTTGTGCCGTCAGGTAATGCAATCAGTTCACCACAGTAGGGCCAGGGGTGATGAATGTAACACCCCTGTGGACTTTATAGTCCATGGAAGTGGCTAACTAGGCTGCTAAAGGGACAGGGATTTATATAACTTGAAAGCTCATTAACCCTTCCTCCAAAGGCCAAATAATCCAGCCAACAATGAAGTCTTATATTAAATGCTGGGCCCCTTTTTTATTGCTGAATAAAGGTGAAACCTCACGTGATCACTATGGGTCGTTGCCTGCAGATCTTTCATAGCTGGCTAAAGGGTACAACAGGTGCTGTGCGTAGCTCCTGGCTTCATGCTATCCTGCCAGCCTCCCTGGAGTGTCCCTTGGAAACCAGGAATTTCAAGGTTCAGAAACTTGGTTATTTCAGAACTTCCTAGACTGCTTCCACTATCAAAAATATTTAATCCCTTGGGGCAAATTTTCAGCCCTGTCTCCCAAAGGGTGGGTGTAACCTGCATGCACTGGCACTTTCCTTTGCAAAACTGGGCTGAGGGGAATGTCTAGAAAAAGTGAGAGTCATCCCTGGGAAGGTACAGTCAGGGATTTAAATGGTGCAGAGGAGTTGTGTTGGCCCTCTGCACAGGGTGAGCGTCCCCTGAGCTGCACTGGTACACACAACTCAGACAGGCCAAGGGCAACTCTGCTACACTCCAGTGTGTGCACAAATGCCGCTTGCTTGTAGACAGCTTCGCCACGCCACCCTCACTTTCCGAACGGGCATTTGAAACTCTTGGGCAAGGAAGGATGATGGGTGCCAGGGGACCTAGATCAACTCCTCGGTATATTCCAGGCTCCCTTGAGCCCTGGGCAAGTCCCTTAAGCCCATATGATGACCCTGAATATCTTTGTAGAACGGGACCTACATTCTCTGTCTGTGAAAGGGGATGCAGCATTTTCCTACCACACAGGGCTGTGGTGAGACTAAATATGTTAATAATTGTAGGGTGCTCAGATTCTATGGTAAGGGGAGCCACAAAATCACCACTGACAATCTGCAAATCCTGTTGCTTTCCTGCCTGCAAACGTCCAACGCGTTCATTGCCAGCTTGAACAATCCTCCCCCCCTCGATCAACCCATCTTGACCCAATCAGTCAGATTTTAATCCCCTAATTCTCAGTCTGGAGCACCACAATCCTTAGGTCTTTAATGGGACCACCTGAGGAACAAGCTGCTTCTCAATTAAGTCAGGGTGGGAGAATTTGACCCTGTGTCATTCATCTCGAAGCAAAAAATGATTCATATTAAACTGGCAAAATTTGCCAACATATTCCTCTGATTTATGCCTGCGAAGTATGTACAGCAGGTGCAGGTAGGCAATTACACATAAGTAGCACCCTGCCTCGTGTGGAGCAGGACACTGGAAAATACTAATTGGCTACTGTTACAGGTTGGATTAAACCTCTTTGAAACTTGTGAATGTAACCTCTGCTCTTCAATTAAGGTAGTTGTAAGAAGCCATTATCTCTTTTTTGGAACCAGGAAGCAGAAACACTAGCAGATTCCACCCAAAACACAGGCCCATGCTCAATACATGTGGGCAGAAGGGTAAGAAAAAACCCACAGAAACAGACTCAAGAAAGGAACAAAAAGCCAAGGACACGGTCAGAGGAGCAAGAACTGAAAGCGTGGCCCTGCCTAGAGATAGAGCTTTTTGAGACTGAATACTGGGTGAAAGAGACTTGGAGCTAGGCGCAAAGGAACTATCTCCTCTTGTTTCATCACAATGTGTTCAGGAAAACAGGACTTTGTACATTTTTTGTAAATTATCAGGATTGCATCAAAGATACTTGGTTCCATCCTCCATTTCCCTTCCTAAACGAAACAACCTGCAGGACCCAGAATTTTGGCTAATGACTCAGATCAAACACCTTTTGAACTTGTCAACAGTGTAGTAAGCTCTTCTATGGAGCTTCACAAATTTCCATGCACTGAGCCTCCCAAAGGCCCAGCCAGGGACATAGTATGATGTCCATTTGACAGATGGGGAACTAAGACTCAGAGAGATCAATTGTTGGTGCTGAGCTCTTTTAAAAATCTGGTTTTAAGCCCCTTGCACAAGATCACCGAGTATACCTGTGGCAGAGGTGGAGCAGAAGTCAGCGGTCCTGAGTCCCATTCCAGTGCCTTAACCTAACCACAGAACTATTGGGCCACCAATAAAGTGGGCTGTACAGTTTCCCTGGATGTTAATATCTGCCCTTTTCTGGGAGGTAGATAGTGTCTCTGACTGGGGTTTGTGCTGTTTTATGATTGCCAGGAGATAGTCTAAGATGACAGATGTCTTATATCTCCTCCTTTGATGTGGGGACATAGCCACGGGTGGGCCTGGGTGGGCCAGGGCCCACCCACTTAAAGATCAGACCTACCAACCACAGTGCCTGGAAGCAGCACGGCTTTCTCTGCTGCGGCTGTGGGGCCCATCCAGCAGCCAGTGGCCACAGCTGTGAGTGGAACAGAGGCGCTGGCACTGCTCTACTTGTGCCTGTGGCTGCCAGCTGCTGGTTGGGCCCTGTAGCCGTGGTGGAGAAATTCACACCAGTGCCAGGCACTGTGGTGGGTGGGCCTGATCTCAGTTTCTGGTCATGTGACTGGAAGCTGTCCGTCCACCCTAGAGAGTCAGGGGCTGGCCGGAAAACCATGCTTGGCGATGCCCCTGCTTTGATGGATCTCTGACTGCCCATTTCTCTTATTCCAGCTACCCAGAGCTGGACTAGGTACTACAGCTTCACTTCACGGACTGGAACAATAAAGCCCCATTTACAAACACATGAAAGTAAAACGCCTGTGGATGCTTATCTCCTTGCGCCTCTAAATCTGACAGAGCCCTGCAGTCCCCTCAGCCTTCTGAAGTGTGGCTGAGCTGTCACTTCAATGACCCCCAACCGATATCACAGAGTTGGCTCCGACTTCAGCTTGTTCCAATATCATTTCCATTTTCTTTAATTTCTTCACATGGCTGCTCTTTCCCTCCCAGACCCTCGCTGGTAAGGGAGAAAAATGAAATATTGATTCTCACGCAGCAATCGTAACGTTTCTAAGGAGAGACCCTCTCTGATTCTTTACAGCTAGCCAAAATAATCGAGCGTAAGTGATGTGATTGACACAACGCACACATTCATGGTCCGCACATGGACTGAATAGGGATCATTTAGGCTGCGCAGCAGTTTCCCAGTTATGCTTGTCTGAACCTTTTCTCTAGTCGGAGTCCTCATATTCATTCCAGAATCTGGAAAGGGCTCCTGGGTTGTTTTCCCTTCATAGCAGTATGCTAAACTGTTCTGGTGAGAATTAGGGCAGTCAGGGGAGACACGGACTAGTCAAGCAATTTGTCTGAAGTCAGAGTGGAACTAGGCTGATGCTCTCCTTGTCTCTTAAGACCAAACTCCCAATTTGTCAGTATCTTCCTGCGACAAATGGTGCCTGTGGCTCAGCTGGTGGGTTTCAGTACAATTCCCATCCCATGCATGCCCTGAAGAGTCATATTTGAGCTTCCAGGTGTGGTGTGACCCCATGGCCCACCCGGGTGGAGCAAGGAAGCAGTCTTGGAGCAACTCTGGATATGGCAGAGCTGCCTCCCTGCTGGCAGGCTCTGGGAGCAAGCCTCCCTCCTCTATCATCCTTCCCACAATCTGAGGCTTGCTGTGTTGGACTTTTAAGCCCCACCTTCTGCCAAGGCACGTGCAGCATGCGTGACAGGGAGGGGCCTTCCTGACCCATAAGGAAGCTAAGGGCTCCCTCTCTGGCAGGAGGGGGTGGTACACCTGGTCACATTTCCTAAAAGCAGTGCCCCCAGAAATGAATGCAATGCCAGTCCAGAACTTTTGGGAGTTACTCTACTGACTTCACTGAGACTTGGTCAGGCATCTGTGATGGTCTCAATGAGGCTGCAGAGATTGACCTCAAGGCTTCATGACGTGGCGCTTTCCCCAAACTGCATTAGCTATTTGATCCCACATTACATTGCAGACGCATATAATTTGCTCTTCACGCTGACCGAAAATGTTGACTCTGTTGCTTGCCACATTCCTCACTCCCATAGAGTATCCATTTGAGATGTTTACAAACATGAAGAGAATTTAGCCACCTCCTCCTGTCCCAGGGTGGCCAGCCCCATTTGAAATTCAGCCTCAGGATTTGACTCAGTGACATCCTGCTGCAGGGAGTTCCACAGGTTGACTCTATGCTGTACAAAGAAGCATTGCCCTGGATTGTTTCTCTGTTTCCTACCCGTTAGTTCCATAGAGTGACAATCTCACCATTTTGTTCTCATAGTATGAGACAGGCTCTCCATCCATGAACACTACTGTCTCTTCCCTCACTCTTCCCTTCCCTTCCCCACTGGTTATTTTTATGCTGAAGTGTTTGCTTCCATCTTACCAAGACAAGCTCTGTTCAGACAGTTGCACATTTAATAAATAGCTTATAAATCCTGTGTCAAAAATAGCTATATTGTAGAGTCATGAAGGGGAGCGTCTGTCCTGGGGAGCAGGTCAATGAGCACTCTGGCACTGGGCCTGCCTCACTCCGTGGGGCAGCTGCCATGACTGAAATGTGGAAGGGACTGAGGGGCCTCCCTGTGCAGTTTGGGCCATGGTTAAGATTCCCACTGGCACATAGAGGAGAAAGCTCAGCTCCCACCCAGTCTTCACTTGTACCTTGCTCCCATTAACATGTCTGTTCGGCTCGAGCCTAGGTCAGCAGCCAGCAGAAGCACCACTCCTACCAATTGGGCTGAGATGGTGCTCTGCTGATGTGGGCAGAGGTGCATGAGGAAGCATAAGGCCACCCACCTACTTCCCATGGGGGGTCGGGCGGGGGGGGGTGGCACTGACCATCCATGACTGGAACGATGCTGCCAGAGAGGTGAACTCACTCTCCCATCTCCACTCCTAAGACCTCAGCCCCATGAGAGGCTGCCCTTTGCCTGCCCTACACAGACCCCATGGAATCATCCTGTACAGATGAATTTGTCTGACAGTTTAGCCCTATGGAGCATGTGAGGCTACAACTCAGCTGAAAGGGGCAGAGAACTGCCTGACCTGTGGGACCTCCTTGAGGGTTGTGAGGCTACATTTGCTCCTGTCCTATGAGCATACATAAGAAGGGTCATAAGGGGTCAGACCAATGGTCCATCTAGCCCAGTATCTTGTCCTCCAACGGTGGCCACTGCCAGGTGCTTTGGAGGGAATGAGCAGAACAGGCAGTCATTGAGGGATCCACCACTATGTAGGATGAGTTCTAAGGCCCAGAGTGCTTGGAGACCCTCAGAAGGAAAACAGTAGAAGTGCAGAGTCTTCTCTCAACATGCTCCGTAACTACCTTCCATTATCTTCTCCCTTTTATGGAGACCGCCCAAGTCACTGTATTCAGCTGTGTGTTCAAGTTTCTGTAGGATGTGCTCCTCCTTTGAATTTGCTCATGTAATGGTGATTTATAATTCTCCTTGGCTATGTCTACACTACAAAAAGTTAAGTCCACTTTGTTAAGTCAACTTAACAAAGTGGTGTCCATGGTCGTGGACTAAGTCCACTTTGTTAAGTCGACCTAACTGCCCTTAGGTCGACTTAACAAAGTGGACAAGTGGACTTAAGTGTCCACACTGTGCCTAGGTCAACCTAAAGAAGGGTTAGGTCGACCTAAGGAGGGTTAGGTTGACCTACCCGACGGTTCTTAGTAAGTCAACTTAAGCTTTCATTAAGTCAACTTAAGGAATTTCTTAAGTCGACTTAATGAAAGTCTGGTGTAGACGTGGAGTAATTTAGGTTAACTTAAGCCACCTTAGGTCAACCTAAATGACTAGTGTAGACATAGCCACTGAGTTCTTTTCATTTTCTCAGTGTAATTAAGTAGAGGAGCGGCCTTTGTCTTGCAGTCGGAAAGCAATTAGTTGTGCATTTTGCCTCATGGTTGTTTCTTAATTAGTGCTTTGTTGCTGGCTTTTGTCTTCTACAGAAAACAGAGCAGGGACCAAGATGAATATGTCATTTGCAGCTGAGCTGCCTGGGAATGAGAGCAAAGGGGCCCCACTTTCTCCCCTTGTCTGTTTTCTGTGGAGACATCCATGGGTACAGCTGCTGTGGCCCACTGGGATGCATGGCCACTGCAGATTCAGGCAGTGGTCTGAGCTGCGCAGTGAGGGTGCATCTACACTTATAAATTAAGGCGACCTAGGGAGGCTTAAGTTGACTTAAACTACTCCGCGTCCACACCAGGCTTTCCTTAAGCAGTTTCTTAAGTCGACCTAAGGAAAAGTTAAGTCAACGTAATAACACTTGCGCTGGCAAGTTGCTGGACAGGCCTGCTCTACAGCCGAAGAAGCCTTACCACTAGCTGGCAGGTGTCGCTCACCTGGCTGACAAAGTAGAAGAAGAGGCAGATCCATGACCTGCTCAGGCTCCGAGTTGCCAGGCACAAAGGGAAGGGGCTGAGCCCACTTCCTGTTTTGAAGGTATGGCCAGGGGAGGGGAGACTTTCTCTGCTGCCACACTTCCCACAATGCACCCCTACAAACCCTCCCCACCCCCAAGTCGACTTAAGAGTCTAGTCTAGACTCTCTATGTCGACTTGATAAGGTCAACTTAAAGTCGACTTAATAAAAGCGACTTACTAAAGTTGACAACTTTCTAAGTGTAGACATAGCCTATGGGTTCCAATGTACGCTTTCAGTGATTCCATATTCACAGACTCATAGAAGATTAGGACTGGAAGGAAGTCATTTAGTCCAACCTCCTGCTCAAAGCAGGACCAACCCCAACTAAATTCCTACCTTGTGGCATCGGTCTGAAACAGAGCTCCTTCTGGAACCTCTGCACTACAAATCTCTGGCACCTTTTGCGCCCAACCCATCTTAAAGTCAATTTCGAAAAGCTTAAAAAAATACTGTGTTACATTATTGGTTGCTTTTTTAGGAAGGTTTTAAAAGCCCCAGAAACAGGTTTTATTCCTTCAAAAACAGCTTTGGATTCTTTAATTTACAAATATCAGCAATATCAAGTCTCTTTTTTTGGCACATGTAATGTCACAGCTCTAGCACTTCTCTGGTTATCCAAGGAGCCTTGCTGGAGACGTGAATTTCTAATATAAAAAAAAAATAAGCAGAGAATAAATCTCTTTAAAATACAAACCCTTTCTAGCCTTTTTTGTCCGTCATAAAGCAGACCGAAAATAAAAGGCACACCATCAATACTGGTTTCTTGCAGATCACTTTCAGGTCCTGTTGACGCCAGGGATACCTGCATTGATATAATTACACTCACATAAGCGCAAAATAAACCCCATGATCTCCTGCACCCATGTAAAGTATGGCTTTCACCAGCAAGTAACTGAATTGTACTTTCAGTGGAGATGGTCACCATGCACATTAGGAGAAGGGTGTCCAAGGGCTCCGAGTATCAGTTTTACACTACTTTGGCTTCTTAGAACCACTGCTTCAAATCCAGTCTGTGGCAGTGGAACCGATCTGTATAAATAGAGCCCGAGACAACAGTTGGGTGAAGCGAGGACCGGCCCAAGGGTTTTCGGCACCCTATGCAAACTATGATTTTGGTGCCCTCTCTGCCATGTTATGATAACATATGTAAAAATTCTCTTCCTTCTAATTTGGTGTCCGGCTTAGTTCACCTATAGGATTAGGCCGGCTCTGGCTGAAGTGATCTCCTTGTCAAGATCTTTGAAAAACAAGTATCTTGTTAAGGGCTAAGCTCATAAAAAAGTCAGCCCAAGGTCTGTGTGCCCACCAGCAATTAGTGTGTGTGCACGTGTAGTTTGTTCACTTGCACACACATGGGTGTCGGGCAGCCAGTCGGGGTGTGCATTTACAGTACCTGAGGACACATATCGGCACAGAGTTATGCCTCCTTTTTGAGAGGCTGCTCCAACTCCCATTGAAGTCCATGGCAGCTCCCATCAACTCCAATGGAGATGATCCTGCCCTAAAATATTAGGCCCTTGGGATCAAGTGACACTTTCTCTAAGAGTAGAGGTCTGCAGGGTCACTATTTTCCCTTTGCTCCACCGCTGTGTAATATCTGCGTGTCAGCTGCTGGTCTCCTAACCCAGGGCATATGCTCAGATTCCTTTGTACAGACTGCACACACACACCCCCTGGGGCAAATGGGGCAAGCTATTATAGAAATGCCAAATGTTATCAGGAAACTTATCAAGACTGCAAAGAATTGCTGCAAAAACCAATCAGTTTCAAAGCTGGCTATTACTATGGAAGCAAAAGGCAACTCCAAAAAACTCAGCCAGAAAGAAAGCATTTCCCCAGCATTCGAGGGGAAAAAACCAAACAAACCCCAAACCCGATTGACTAGCCCATCCCATTGTAATAAGAGCTGATAGACTAGTGGCTCTGAATGCCTTAGAAAAACTGCTCTAACGCAGGATTAATTTCACAATGAGAAATAGAAATGGAGAACTCCACCACTGTTGGCATCAGACAAACTGCGCCGATAAACTTGCACAGAAAGTAATTACTCCAGCCAGCCAACAGGCTCAGGAATCAAAGCTGACGCAGTGAGACTAACCTATTTTCTATTTCTCTGTTGAATACGTAGGTTTATAGCAAATACCTGGGAGAGACAGGGGAAACACACTGTGGGTCATCCCAGTCCCTGGTGGATTAATCTGTAAGGCAGAATGAAAGGATCACAGCTGGAACACAACCTGGGTGCAAAACAAATGGGTGTTTTAAAAAACTGATCTTGCGTAAATGAATTTCCCTCATTCAGCACATTTGGAAATGCTGATGATGCAGGGGAAGGTGGAGCTGATAAATTGAAATCCCTGGTGTGCTTTGAATGTGTCCTACTCAATCAAACTCCAAACGTGTCCAAACGCTAGGGCAGCCGACATCTTTCCTCTTACGCGATATTGTCAAAAGCTGTTCGACAGACCTAGAAATAGCAGCTGTCACACATCTATTGACTTGTTTCCTGGAGGCGCATACTAAACCAGGTACTCAGGGAGTGTTTTTCTGGACTAGTGATGGTTGGAGATGCCAAATAATGACATGTTTGGAACCCTTTGCGAGAAGGATCTTTAAGGTGAGAAAGCTGCCCAGCCAGGTTGGAAGGCCAAACAAGCCGGGCGATAGCTCTTTAATCACTAGCCTGGATTGTACACAGCTGACAAGCCCTGAATACAGTACAAGGTGCAACCGGCTCACAATTAGCCTCTGCCTCGTTACCGGGTGTCTGATTTGGTCTGCCCATCTTGCACAATGTGAAAAACAGGACCGTTCCGAAGCCCCACGAGACCAGGTGCAGAGGGCTGACAAGTCATGTCAGGAATATTTGGAGGGCAAACCTCATCTACCTGCTAGTTTTCTTTGTTTTTAAAGATTTGGTCAGAAAGCAGCATTGTTAATGAGGATGGTGATCACTCCTGGGCAGATACATAAGCCAGGCACTGGCTACAACTTATAACCCCTGGAAGCCCTCACCTAGGCCTCCAGTGCGACTTAAATGGGGCCTAGGCTTTGTGCCAGTCCTCTCTGCACAGGGTGAATTTAATCATGAATACATTATTCAGCAAATGGTTTCTGATCAGCTCTTTGCTCCACACAGAGATGGCCAAATTATTCCCTTTGGGAATTAAATCCATCTTCACATTGTATTCACTGTCCCATTACTGCCAGCCCCAACTCTTCAGAAGTCATGAATCAGACCTCCAAAAACATGCCATTGGCTTAAAAAAAAAATCAGGAGATTTCAAAAAGAATTCTACATTTGGGGCTCATTATTATTCAGCTTGTGGTCTGAGCCTTCAGGGTACATTTGTGTCACATTTCCAAGCTCTCTCTATGGCCACAGGTGCTCTCTGTGTCCCCCAGCATTTCTCAAGTGCCCATAACTGAAGTATCAAAGCCCACAATTAGACATGGGTATCTGCAGTAAAAATGAAGTTCACTCCTTTGTAGCAGGTTAGATTTCCCCTTGGCTGATTGGCCAGGCTCTGCTCGTTGGCCATTATCTCCCGTGGTAGGTCTAAGTCATAGCCAGGTACCGCTCCGAGGCCGCCAGACATCGGCTAGTCATCGCGTGCTCCGGCGGGGTCAGGTGCCCTGGAAACAGAGCTGGGTGCGATCAGCAAACTGCATCCCCTTACGCCCAAGCTGTTCGCCAGTGTCCAGGGCCTGGCGGGGTCGGGGAGATAGCACTGCTGGGAGAGTAGTCTGTCCCTGCTGTACGCATTTTGTAAGGCCTGTTTCCCTAAACACAGAAGAAACAAAATGGCAACAGGAAGTTTTCTTGCTCAGAAATCCCCAGGTGCTGCTCTGGAGAACTCTGCGGTTTTTTTCTTCATATCCCGAGCGAGGTAAGTGGTAGGTGGGCATAGCCTCTATCTGTAGAAGAGAGCATTCCTAACCAACATGCATACACTGCTACAAGCTAGGTGTCGCCCAGACCCCAAGGTGAGTACACAGTGTTCGAGTACTTATACCTGCATACACCTGAGTGCAGATGCGAACAGGACAGAGAAAAATATTCTCATTTGAATGGTTAGTTTACCACAGCCACAAATGTGACCACTCTTGAGAAAATTAGACCCAGATAAACTGGGGAGCGGGTGTGCTCCAGCCACAACTCATGACAAGAGACACACCGGACATCTCTGGAGTGCGGGAAGAGACAAGTCTGCACAATTTACCTTTCCACATTGCTCAGAATTGGGTAGAGACTGGATGGAACTACAATTAGCGTCTCTCAAGTTTCACAGAAAAAAAAAAGAGTTTTCTTTTCAACTAACCTGTGGCTGTGGCTCTCAGAGGTTCAGACTTATTTTCGTGGCATGCACACATACACAAGTTAGAGTATTTTATGTGGGTTTTTTAGAAAAAGAATCTCTTTCTGGGAGACTGCAATGTAATGCTACCTCATTTCTTAGATCTGGGCACCAAACGCACACGAACCAAAAACAGAGGGTGCCAAAGCAGGCTGCTTCAAAAAGCAGCCAGGCAAAACTCAACCTACCTTGCTCTACACTAGCTCTTTGCAGCCTCCAGGCAAAAAGTTCCAGAATTCACGCTTGCCCCAGAAACCCCCAAGACTGCTAGCAGGAAACTCCTTAGGATTTAAAGGGACAGCCTGTAATTTATTTTTAAATACGGTTTTCAGTGCAACATACAAAAAAAATTGTTCTTTGCATGAGCAGATGGTGCAAATGACAATATCAATACCCTTTTCAGCAGCAGGTTTTCTGAATTTACCATTCGGTGGGTCTGCTTCCACCACCCCGCTGCAACAGCAAGCCATGGATGCTATTTAACCAGGCTTCTTAGCCAGAAGCTGTAGCTGGACCCACATCTGGCTCCATTTACGAATAAGTCATGCTGAGACTATGAAACTTTTTTATTCCTTACAAATTAAATGATTTTAAACATCAGGCTTCACATGGCGTGGGCCGGATGCCTGCAGCGTCTCAGTCAGCGTACAACCGTGTTATTGAGACGCCCTCTGAAGACAGATAAGCTGAAAACATTTTTTAAAAAAATACAGACCAATACACCAGAGGTTTACAGCTGTCAGACGCCTCTAATTGGCTTTTATTGTGTGAGCATGTCGATAGACCCCAAATTTCTGCCTTATCACTCACTCCCACACTCTTCTTTACCGCTAACCTGCAGCTCCCTGGCGTCGCATTACAGCAGCACCTAGAGTGTTGCAAACACATCATGAGCTGGCATTCCCGGCGCTGGGGAGCTCACCGTCTAGACAAGACGAACCAAGGACGGAGGGGACACAGCAGGGATGTCGGCACCACAGCTGGGGCAGGGTGATCCACAGCTCGAGGAGACATGCAGGACAGTCACAGAGGGGAACTAGCTTGTTAAACAAAGCAGCGCAGGCTGCACGGGTGAATACACTCCCAGGGATCTGATGGAGTCTGCGCTGCCACATCCTCCCTTGTGATTTTTGTGAACTAGAGTACAGCTGGCGCCAGACTGCAAATCACATCCCCAGCTGTGGTGCAGACATACCCAGAAAGGGAAAGCAACTCCCCCAGGGTCACCCCTGCTGGTCAGGCAGAGACTCAGCGGCCTGCACTGTGTCCTATTCACCCCTCTTAGGGGCAGTATGTTGTAGGGGCAGGAACCAAGCTGGGTCTGCTCTGGATGGAAGGCGCCATGTAACCCAAACCGCTGGGTGGCCATCTGGGTAAGGGATAG
Organism: Pelusios castaneus; assembly: GCA_007922175.1. Lineage (NCBI taxonomy): Eukaryota > Metazoa > Chordata > Testudines > Pelomedusidae > Pelusios > Pelusios castaneus. The sequence goes on along the minus strand of ML685852.1, from coordinate 6,106,069 downwards.
AAAGCAGCCCTAACAGTTTCCTACACCCTTATGGGATCCTGGCCTGGGCCATGATTTCAAACGGTGTTCCCGTGCTCTCCCTTTCCAAGGTTTCCTATTGTTTAATACCTTGCTAACTACACTGTAACAATGAAGCTGGAACCGCCGTGGATGCCAACGGAGCGCTTCTGATTTCCACACGGAGCCAGAGAGGAAGAATGGCTCTGGTGTTAGAAAACTGCACTGAGACTCAGGCACCTGGGCTGGTCTGGGGCCACTCACTTACCCTCAGCATCTTGTTTCCTCATCTGTAACCAGCACCACCCTGCCCCAAAGGGGCACTAAACATATAGAACCTGATTTTCCCAGCCTGGCACCTGGGACAGAGTGGGCGCAGCACTGTCCTGCCTGGGGAGGTTGTGTTTGCACAAGAGACAGCCAGTACCTGCTGATGGGGGGGGGGGGGGGGGGGGGGAAGGGTTAGAGTTTAAACAGTCATCCAGCCCAGAAGAGCTAAAATTGTCTTACCCTCAGTCTCCCCGTGGTGCAGAGAACAGCAGCTCCAGTCCCACCTGTTTCTCTTGCCTCTCCCCATGGGATGCAGCTCATGGAGGGGCCTGCAGTTCTCAGCTGTTTCTCCTGCCTTGCCCCATGAGGCGTGATTGGCAGCTCACCGGCTCTGGCAGCTGCTTTCCAAGGAGGGGGCCTGGCCACACCATCTGACTGAGTAGGGCCACCAAACCCTGGCAGAAATCAGGGGGAGGGCACATCACCCTGCATGTCTCCCCTCTCTCTTGTGTCACCTCTGCTTTCCACAGACCCAGGTGGCTATGTAAGGCAAAGACAGTGGGGAATCAGGCCCAGCGTCAACTTCTAAGTCCTCCAGACCCAAATGTGCAGCTCTATAGAGGTTCCAGACCCGCCTAGATCTTCAAGTCATTGGATTGCAGTAGGGACTGCATGGTCATCTAGTCTAAAAATCCTGCAAGATGCAGGATTTGTATTGTCTAACCCAGTGGTTTTCAAATCACGGGTTAGAACCCAGTACGGGGTCACAGATCCTCCAGTACCGAGTCGCTGGGCTCCCTGCTGCCACCACCAAAAGACTGGAATGCATCACGGAAAGATGTAATTGTTGGGTCATGGGCATAAATGATTTTTTTCAACTGTGTCCCAAGGAAAAATCTTTGAAAACTACTGCTCTAAACCATGTCAAATAACATTTCTACGTAGACGCTATTCAAAGGGCCTCTCTCTCTGAATAGGTTCTTTTCCAAACCAACTCTCAAACACAATCCAAACTCAGACCCTTTCTAGAGTTTGGTTTTACTAACAAATACGTTAACAAGAATAGAATATAAATTCAGCTCAAACCTTCTCTCCAGACCTGGCTACTCCTAGGGCTCCTCCTTCAGGACTGCTCAGCCCAGACCCTTGATCCTCTCTCTCCAGAGAGCCCTTCCTACTTCTCTAACAGCCAGATGGTCTAATGAGCCACTTGTCTCAGTGATCATGTCTTCACTTGACAAGCTGGGTGATCAGCACCCAGGTCAGCCTAGCACAGGTGTCAGCTTCCCCAGCGCTAAGCTCTACATATGTTGCTGGTAACCTGACTCTTTCTGCACTTACTCAGATGTGCCTGGGGCGGGAGCCATATCCCATGGCTGTGCATGCTGAGACTTTCTCAGATTTTTTTCCCAGTTAGTTGCAGGAGAACTGGTCGGTCCTGAAGAAGGAATCACTCATGTAATTTAGCCTGTGCTTTCATTGCAAAGTATGTTCCAGACCAACTTAAAGAAAAGCCTCAGTTCTAACCCATCCACTCCCAGCTGGATCCCCCAGCCTGGGCTTAAAGCAGCACTAAACCAGATCAGTGGTTTGTCTGTGTGGATTCTATAGGGATTGAGGCTAAAATCTGTGTAAGAGCCTGGATTAATTGTGCAGTGTAGGCATACCCAGCAGAAGCCATGTAGCCCTTTGCCAGCAGGCTCAAACACCTACTAAAAGGGTGGAGGTTTTCAGGAGATGGCCATAAGCCGGTTCCCTACTCATTCAAACAGCCTTGAATCAACCTGCCTCTGACCCTTCCACTCAGCTACCCTCAATCTTCCATATCACATCGTGCCGGCTGCCACCATGCATCACATCAGAATGGTTTCTTACCATTAACTCATGTCCATTTCAAGGCTGGGTGTAAGGTCGGAAGAAGCTCCTCAAATGTTGTTTTGCAACATCAGTTCAGACAGGTTTCGGGAAACCAAAATGTCAGCCTGTTAACTCCACTGCCCCCCTGGGATACAGCACTGCCTGCGGAAGAGCATTCCCCAAACAAGCATGGTTTAGCTAATGTGCTGTAAGAGCCTGAGGCTCTGTGCATTAAGAAATTGCTTGTGGCCTGGCCACAACACAGAACATAAAAGGACGAGGCAAGGGGCAGAGGAGTTGTCTGTTCTTTCCTGTCCCCCCCTCCCCCCATGGACAAATTACAGGTCCCCTCACTTCCTCACCAGCAGCTTCCACCTCTGCTGTACTAAGACAGCACTTTTGCAGAGAGAACCATCAATTGGAGGGGGGAAGGTGAAGAGATCTGCTGCACGAACCATAGCGACTTGTCCAAATGGGTCTATGCCAGATTTTCTCGGCCCCTGGTGACGTGTACCCTGCCAGTGCCTCCCACATTAGTATTGCTGAATCTGCCTCTGTAGTCGCCAAGGGCCTGTGGAAGGATGGAACGATCCCTTTCCCTCACCGATATTCATGTGCTCCTTGTGGCTGGCTCCAGCGTAGTGTGGGAATCTCCGAGTTAGCTATTCCTTCAGGAACGTGAGCAGTGCCCAGCACCCGTGGCAGAACCACAGCGAGCGTCAGCTCACAGACCTTCACAGCCAGAGCAGTGAGAGCTGGCAACACCAAACTGGACTGGCTGGTCGCTGACTGACAGATAGTGATCTGGGGTAGCTGGCAACACCAACCCACGGCTGGACTGGTCTGGCCTCTCTTATCCACATGTCCTGGCCCTGGAGGGTTGGGGCAAGCTCTGTCCTCACACAGCTCCATGAATGGCTGCTCCATCATGCATAAATTCCGGAGCCACTCTCCCACACCCACACAATGAATGCCGACAGTGCTAGCTGGCCTGCACCAGAAGCACTGGTCTACACACGAGGAATCTGCTGCAGGTGTCTCCACTTTGCCAGATCAGCATCCAGCATGCATGAGTGCCCCAGACAGCTGCTCTCCACCCTCTTCAACACCCTCTGCCTGCATCCTACTGGAGGAACAGTGCATCACAGTCGGGAACAGCTCACACCTGTGTTAGTGCGGGACTTGGCTCCAGCTTGATGCAACAGACATGCAAAGCCAGAAGTGCCTCGGCTAGGTGTGATGAGTTTGAGAACGCTTCCCCACAGGGGCCCAGCAGACAAGTTCTCCCTCAATACACTGTGAAACAAATTCCTACAGCCACTCCAGTAAGTGAGATGCTAAGAACCCAGAAATGCTGGTGCCAAAGGCAGCTCACTGCAGTGCGAGTGTAGACACGGATACAAATCAAGTGGGGCTCTGCAGTGTCCATGCTTGTGAGTGGGCTTGCCAAGGCCAGCACAGATGCCTGGTGCCAGCCGCCAGATACACACTACACAAGGCGGTAACAGGGTCTCGTTATTAGAACAGGAGAAAGGGAGTCAAATAAACTAGGCTCTGGTCCTGCTATTTAACTGTGGGCCAGACACCTCCCAGCTCAGTTCCCCATAGCCACACAGGGAAGAGCCAGTTTTCCTCTCCCTTTGCAACTGCACATTGTCAAGGAGCAGCGCTGTGGTGCAGCAAGGGAAGACGCAAGAGTGCGGGGGACAGAGGTTTTCCTAGTTTCCTGAGCCACCTATGCCCCATTTAGTAGCCATTTCGGGAAGAGAAGCTGGAGCTCATGGACCCTCAAACCCTTGGCTTGGTTTCCTGCTCCATAGAGTAGGGTCGGGGCCATATTCCAGGGTGGGTGATTTCACTTTGCTGTCTGACATTTCAAACAGAGGGGCTGAAAATGTATCAGTCCCAAAGAGGTAGCCACCATGTTAGTCTAGTTCAGCAAAACAAAGAAGGAGTCTGGTGACACTTTTAAAGACTAACACATTTATTTATCGCATGAGCTTTCGTGGGAGAAACTCCCACTTGGTGCAATAAATAAATGTGTCAGACTTTAAAAGTGCCACCAGACTCCTTCTTTGGTTTGCTGTAGGGTAAGGTGGCTTGGTTCAGTTCATCATCACAGCAACAGACAGGTTTCCCACCCCGCTGTTATTTCACCAATATTTCCCTTCTAAATTGTCTTCGTGGCTGTATTTTTTTTCTCAGCCCCATTAAGGTGGGATTTGCTTTCCACGTGTGGCAGGAGGTCCATATCAGAGGATCCCAGTCTCCGCTGAAGTTGTTGTTCCTGCCTGGGGATTCTGCATAACCCTTTAGAGACTGTAGGTTGACTCACAGGGCCGGATTACCTGGCCTGCCCCTCACCACAGTTCCCCCCACCTGTCCCCCCATCACATAGGCCCTGTCGCTGTGGGTGGGGGGCCCTGGGGCCAGAGAGCACTCCCGCCTCACCCCGCTTTGGCCAGTCTGCCCAGGGCGTGGGGCCAGCTGGTGGTACCCCGGAGGTCTGCTAGGCCTGCTTAGTGAGCTCATACCCATCTAGGGAGCAGCTGGGTCTTCAGAAAGGAAGGAGCACAGAGGAGACTGGTCCTGGCTCAGGCTAAAGGGACGCCTGGAGCTAGAACCAGCAGCCATCAGTTCTTGAGCCAGAAGACTCCCTAGGGGGAGTGACACCTGTAGGGAGAAGCGTTTAGTCCTGAGCCAGAAGGAAGCTCTAGGTAGTGATAGTTAGGGCCTGTATGGGGGGCAGGGAGGCAAGCAGGGGCAGGGGCAGGGCCCTCCCCAGTAATCAGCAGTGTTAGGGTTTCACTTTTGGGGATGATCATCTGTGTGACGTGCAGCCATGTGGTGCCACTGAAATGCAGCTTCCTCTGGTGTGGAGGGTGGTAGCTAAGTGTACACATTACTGCCCCGTGGGGTGTGGGAGGGATCTGGGCCAGCACCACTGGGGCCAAACGAAAAGAGAACTAGAATCGTTAACATTGTGCCTGGAATGCAGGTCCGGCTAAAAAATAATTTAAAACTTAAGAATTTAACAGCATGAAATAAACCCCACATGTCAAAATGCAGTTTGAGGGGAATTAATTCTGCTGCAGGCTGGGCATAGAAATCCTGACTGTATGTTGGGGGCACGTCCAATCATGCCATTTAAAGCCAGGACAGACCCCACACCGCATCTTGGCATGTAGCCCGCCAGGGCTGGGTTTAGCTGGCTGCAGCGATGGAGCTCACTGGGAAGTTTGGACTCAAGACCTGCATCCACCCTGCTCAAAGGAGCTGGCGGTTCTGGTTCAAAGCCCCTTCGTAGTTTATATATGAGCAAAATTTATCCATAGGGCAAACTTCTGCTTGCTGGTCTGCTCAGAAGTTTGGGGTATTAAAGCTGCCATGCCAGAGTAAGCCTGCCCCACCCCGCCTATAGCCATAAACCAGTGAGCAGAATGAGACAGCGGGGCGAGACTGCAAGCTGGATTCCTCTGAAGTGGACGAGCCTCCATCTCTGAAATGCGCCCGGCTGTCTCAGGGGAGATTAAGGTAGATGAGCTGGAACTCGGTGCTGGGTTGACATGATGGCTGCTGACAGCAGACGCACAAAAGGCAGATGCAGCCTCCAGTGCACCAGTAATACGTCTCTGTCCAGCCGCAGCAGCACAATGGCACCGTTAGATTAATGGGCATTCTGTCTGCAAGGGAGTGCGCTGGCCAGCTCGGGTCTGGCTGATGGAGTGACTGCGGACCCCCAGTCCCCAGTGACACCCTGCAAAAGGCCCTTAACTCCAGCCACGGTCACTGCCAGGGACTCTCTCTGGCTCGCAGCTTATAAAAGACCAGAGGCCATTTGTCTTCATAAGGAACACAGTCACTCTGAGCTTCCCCCGAGGAGAAATGGCCTTACAGCTTTGGCATGGCACGGGGAGCGCTGCGCTCTGTACCGAGGGTGCTGCAGCCTGTGATCATTGCGGCTATGGCACTGTAGTGCTACAGAGGCTCTGGGCTCTAGTCCTCATTCTGCCAGATGTTCTTGCTGGGATTTGGGGACAGTCGCTTTGGTGCAAATGTTCAAAACTGGCCTCAAATTCCAGGCAATCTCTAGCTGGGAGCTAAGTGGCGGTCCAGTAGGCTCAGAGACTCTGAGTGCCTGCAGCTCCTGGGCTGGACTTGTGGGTGCTCAGCATTTCCAAAAATCAGGCCCACAGGACACCTTTCAGAGCATGTTCACTCCTAACACCCACCCAGCCTCGGCATGTCAGCCAGCCCCAGCAAGTGTGAGATTGCAGGGCTGCCAGCTCTCATGATTTTATTGTGAGTTTCAGGCTACTGGGGCTTTTTATTAAAGCCTCAGCTCCTGGAGTCATGTGGTTTTGAGCTTTTGTTAAAACAAACAAATATGTTTCCAACTCTTATTATGGTAGAGAAAAGCTGAAAAATGTGATGCAAAGTGCACCTGAAAGGCTCAGAAGCCAAGAGACAGATAAAAGAACCCAACATTTATTATTTTGTGGGGAAGAAAATTAAGCCTATCTCCTGGTTTTTGGGCCCTGACTCTTAGGGTTCTCAAAGCAGTTATTGTTCTGAGTCACAAGTACCGCCTACACTGCATTCAAAACCCTCTAAAAAACCCCACTCCCCCCCATGGGACTTTAAAACCAAAAGCCATCTCAGAACCAAGCTACCCCTTCATCCTGTGGCCCTTATCATTCGTTCCTCTCCTTCTCTCTGTCGAATATGAATGCAAGGATCTTTGCAGTAAGCACCCTGCTGTGTCTGTACTTGCTCTGTGAAGGGCCTGGCACATCTGCGTGCCATATATATAAAAAGCCCCTGATGGTGTTTCCATTTAAAGCAAGGGCCAGCACGGCAGATTCTATGGCATACTCTCAATTGGGGGTGGAAACCTATTTGTGCAGGAAAATCTCCAACCCTGCTGCTCCCTTTCAGTCCCTTCCTAAGCATTTTACTGCAGTGGCCCAGCTTTTCAGGAAGCTGTTTGGGAGGAAAAGTTAAAGCTCATTCCGTGTGAGCAATGTGGCTACAGGTCCCTGGCTGCTACATTATCTGCCTTGCCCTGATCCCTCCAGCTTCAAACAAGCAGAATAAAAAAAAAAAAAAAAGACACTTCCAGGGGCTTTTACTCATCCTTTTTTGCCTCATATGCCAAGAAAGAAAGAGAAAACAGTGTCAAACGGGGCAGAGAAGTGCGGTCACTCCCACCACCTGGTTTTGCTGCAGAGGGAGTAGACCTGTGGCTGTCGAGGGGTCTGTGTTCAGACAAGAAAGAGGGTCTGCCAGCCTCGTGGTTAGGGCTGGGATTGAAAGATGGCAGAGCTTGGATCAGTTCCCAGCTCTGCTACAGACTTGTAGTGTGACAATAAGCAAGGACAGCCATATTGATGCTAGCCTCTGGGCCACACTGTCCAGACAGCTCCATATGGACTCTAGCCTTTAGGTCGTACAGCCCAATGAGGGGGGGCAATCATATTGACGCAGGCCACCAGGCCAGGCTGCCCTGAAGCACAAGGTGGACAGTTAGACCCAGCCACAAGGCCACAACCCTCTTCCCCCACCCCAAAGGGAGAAGGGGCGTCCAACCCCGCGACAGTTGCATTATGCCCGTGGGAGAGGTCTCTCCTGTTGGCATGGAGCATCTTCACCAGAGACACTGCACCTGCGCCACTGTTGTGCTTCCGATGTAGACAAGCCTGCAGAAACAGATCTGCTCAGGAAATTACTTCTGTGCTTGACACTCTTCCCCTGGACTGACGTCAGCGACACAAAGAAAAGGCTGGAGCACCGTGCAAACTGGGCTCGTGAAAGTCACAGCCTGCTGTGCTAATTATAGCCTTGTGGTAGAAATGCTGGAGACGTGGCCGTCTTGGGCTGAAGGCTGGAATCGGGGGATGATGAATGTGGCAATGATTAGCTCCCTCTCTTTCTTTCCGGGCGCTGGATCACTGTGAAGTTCGGCTCCATCTCTGCAGTGCTACCTGCCACTTGCAGATTAATGGAGCTGTGTTGAAAATTGCCTGCCAGCCGCCTGGGCTGGGCGTTCAGAGATGTACTGCTGAGCTGCCTGGGGACAGGAAGATGGAGAGTTGTTTTAACCTTGCTGCCTTTTCCAGAGTCCAGAAAATCTCTTTCAAATGGGAAAGCTGCTCCCTTATGCCTCCTAGACGCACATGCAAACATCTCCCCTCTCAGGGTGGATCTAAAACAGCTCCCGCATCAAATCAACACCCACGAGAGTGTGAGGGACGGTTGGCCCAGCTTCTGCCCTATAGTCTGAGTGGAGCAGAGAGGTCCCAGCACTGTGGGGGCATTTCACACACCTTTGAGCTGGGCTTTACAGCAAAGCAGAAAGAAAGTTCTCGTCCCATTCAGGGTCAAGCACAGATATAACAAGCCTCCCCTTTGCTTTGGCTGACTGACATAGGGTTTGCTTTAGTCAAGCTCCAAAGAACCAACGAGCTCTCCCCACACTCCAGCTGGTCCCTCAGCTCCTGACGCCCCCATTAGATTCAGCCCCACGCTCCCCGCTACATGTCCGTCAGAGGGAATTCACTCACTCCCAACTGAGCTCAGTCCATTTTCCCTGCCAATCACTGTGCTTGGCTAGTGCTGTGTTCTGTCTTCCCTAATCAGAGGGAGAGAGCATGTAGGTTTTAAGGCCAAATTGGACCCTTATGATCTTCTAGTTTGAGCTGCTCCAGAACACAGGCCAGCGAATTGCTCCCGGTGATTCCTGCTGCAAACCACAACTTCTCTTTGAGCTACAGCATCTCCTAGCAACATAGGCACGGCAGACCGGATCAGCGCCCGGATCCAGGCAGTTCAGTCTCCTGTCTCCGACACCAGAAACATCTTCAGAGGATGAACAAAAACCTCATCGTAGGTGAAGAGAGGATAATTTGCCATTGAAAGTCTCCTTCTGAGTTCGGTTTAAGCCCTAATGCACAAGGCTGCATACCCCTTCAAAATATCATGCCACTAATTATCTTTAAGAAAGATATCCAGTCTTCTTTTAAAGACTGCCAGTTATGGAGAATCCTTGGTAAGTTGTTTCAATGAGTGATTAACCTGCCTGTGGAAAACATGCGTTTTATTTCTGGTATGAATTTGTCCAGCTTCAGACCACTGAATCTCATCATGCCTTTTTCTGTCAGACAGAAGTCATCTGCCATTGGAAATCTGTTCCTCATGTAGACACCTAGAGGCTGGGATTAAGTCAAAGTTAACCCCTTCTCTGCCACTCCTTTAGGAGGTTTTTATGGTGCATCACATGGCATGTTATTCTTCTGTTCATCTATTCTCTGTAATCAGAGTCAGGTTTTTGTGGCTAGGACACAGTTGAAGATTAGCCAGAGAGATTATCGCTGCAATGTTCAACACTGGCTCCCAGAGTGGCCCAAGCCATTTTGCTGGACAAGGTGGAAAACTCAGCCCCTCCCAGAGCATCCGAGAAAAAAATTCCCAAACTGACGTAACCAAAGCACACAGCTGGCCAATGAGCAGAACCAGAACAGCTGGCAAGTCAAATTAGAGGCCAAAAAAAAAAAAAGGGAACGTGGACTTGGTGCAATAGCCCTGGAAATTGGCAGCCAGAACACCCACCTACTGGTCCACCCATAGAGCCAGCCCCAGCTGGTGTGTGCTAACAGGACTGAAACTGAGTCCTATCTGACCACTGTTGCACCAGGAGGGGGATCCCAGTCCAGGTCCTAGTGGAGAAGCGTCCACCTCTGTAATAGGGTATGAACCCCACATAGGTGCACAGAGGGTTAGCAGAAGGTGGGGCACTCAGTTAGCCCACCTGGAGGGTGTGGGGCTTGATTTGCTGTAACACCAGCTGGCTTGCCTAGGTAAAGGAAGAATGACAGCAATGAGAAGTCCAAGAAGGACCCTGGCTAGGGAGACACAGAAGGGAGAGGTAGAGTGTCCTCTCTCTGGGAAAGAACCTCCGGGGAAGCTGTAGGAGAGAAGCTAACCCAACCAGGTGGAAAGGGACAGGGCTCCAACAGCCTTGGGGGCCAGGCTCCCGAATCCCACCACCACAGGAACAGGTTGCAGCGGAGAATCTGCCGAGACTAAAGGCTCAAGCCCAGATGGGCAGGCTTGTTTAGCTGGGTTTGCTTTGTCTGGGGTTTCCTGGGGACCTGCTGCTCTGAGAGAAGAGTGGGTGCGCAGGGGAGCTAGGTCGGCCATGCTGAGAATTAGTGTTGTGTGGGATGCTCTGTGGACACCGATACCCTGCAAGGGGTGAGACTTTAAAGGGAACATTTCAGTGCCAGAGTAGCAGGGGGCACCACAGGAGTAGGCATACTATCCCATGCCCTTGTAAGTCACTCTTCTACCACCTCCAACACACGAGCTGGCTGTCAGTCGAAGCAGACGGGCCAAGGATTAATAACTCTTAAGAAACATTTCCACTTAAAAAGTGGGGTTTTGACTGCCACCTCTCTCACCTTCCCACCCCAGGAAGTATGTTATACTTGTGTGATATAAGGGGGAAATGAGGGCTGGGAAGGGCAGATATTTCTCCAGGGTCACTCATTTCCTACAAGATTAGAACACAAGAGTCCCTTGTTCCCAGCCCTGTGCTCAGACTACAGCTCTCCATGCTAAGTGCACTCAGCAGTTGTCCTCTGCGGTGCTCCCCCTGGCTGAGGGGTGGGAGGCACCATTTCACCATGAGCTCAGTGGGCCCCAAGAAAGTAAAGCCAAGACTGCCATCCGTTCAGTTCTCTTGGTGCCCACAGGGGGCTCGACAAAGGATTGACTCCTCATATCACAAAACTGCCTTGTGATTGATGGAGCGACTCACAAGCCTCCCCCATGGTGGGAATTAGGGGCAAGCTGTGATCCATTACTTAGATTGATGGGACGCTGCCATAAGAATTGTCTTCCAACTTGACCCACCTTGAGAAGCTGTTCCACCTTACAGTGCTTATCTGAAAAAATTTCTGAAATGGGGACCAGGGGGTCAAATCCTGCCGGCCTTCCTCAGACAGATGGATTACTGCTGCATTTCACCCAAAACTAGAGTTAGATAAAGTACATCAGGCAACGCAAGTAGCCGTAATTATGTGGCCCGTGTGATGCACAAGCTGGGCTGCCAATGGGGAGAGCTGGTGTATACTTAAAGCCCCAAATGCTGGGCTGAAGAGCTTGCATATGTACTTGCAGCTTTAGGTTTTTAAAGAAATAGTTCAGAGGAAAAACTTTAACCCACGATGTGAGCACAGCTTAAAGACTCAGAGACCAGCCAGGCAAATAAAAAGAACCCAACATTTATTTTTAAAAAGCCATGAGTTTTAGGCCAAGCCCATGATTGGAGGTCAGATGAAAGGATCACCAAGGTCCCCTCTGGGCTTTAAAATTTAAGACTCAGCCTGAGGCTTCAACCTGATTTCAAGCTGGACCCAAACCCTGAACCTTCTCAAAGGGCTGGGACGTTTGTTTAATTTTGTTGACATGTAAACAGGTTAAAGAAAGGCCCTCATCAATAATCTTTACAAACTGCTGCAACAGATATTTTAGTAACATTAAGTGCTGCGTGTGTGCAAGAGGTATAATGAGGAACATCCTTCCAGGAAAAGGAATAAACTTCAGCTAACCATAAGGTGGTGAGGCAGCTGGCAAGTTAGAAGGGAAGACAGTAACTTAAGACAAAAAGTAGCATGAACCAAAGGAAGGAAATAGATAAATATTGAAATGATACACAATACAAGTTAAGGGTACAATTAGCTTAAGAAATCAGGAGGAAGCAAGATCATTTGCAGATTGGGCGCAGGCTGTTCACAAACTAAAGGGAAAACTCTTCCACCACAGCTGGTAACTGTATGTCTGTCCCTGTACTGCTGTCTTTGCTACTATTAAATCAATACATCCAATCAGAGCTGATTTAGTCCAGGTTTGTTAGTATTGAGCTAATCCAGACTCGAGACCCCTCCATCCCCCAATTGTATAAGCACAGTTAACATTTGTATCAATTATTGGTATCAATTATTTGGTTGATTAGTGGTAAATGATTAACTATCAATTAATAAGCCTCAGTGCCTTCCCCTCCCCTGTCCCCTTCACTCTGTTCATTAGACACCTCTCTTTCTTTACGAAATAATGAAAGGCAGGCTAAGAACCACACACAATAAGTAATCACTGGTTTGGCTTGCTGCAGCCATATGAGACGGTTAGGATTCCTTACATGTCAGACACTGTGCAGAGCTGGAACAAGTCATGAATTCATTGAATAAGTGTTTGGGAAAAAGACACCTAGGTTCTACAGGAAGTGATTGTAAGGGTAGGGCTACCTTACATCCAGTTTTATCTGGACTCTTTTTTGACCCTTCAGTCTCTGTACGGGCAGATTTTTGAAATAGAAACAAATGTGCATGATTTTACCACCTTTACTTCGGCACTGCCTTCAGAGGGGGACAACCAGATAGTGCCCCTCTTCCTCATCCTCCCTCAGCAGTGTCCTCTCTTTAGGAACTTGACACATAGTAACCCTAGGAAAGACAAGAATTTACAAATTCCTGATGGAGGAAAGAAAAGTCACATGGCAGTGACTGGCCCCATGGGAAGTTTCAGGCCTTGGGGGGGAAACTACTGGTTCAGATGCTTACCCTGGTGCTGAAAAGCAGAATATGTTTCCAGTGCTTCGCTGCTGGGTTTCCAGAGGCTACTCAAAACCACCCAAAGCATGTGCTGCCTTTGGTTGGAGCAAGAGTCTGACTTGTACAACAGAGATTGCCAATTGCCCTCAGAGCACTTGCCAAGTCTGTAGCACTCATCCATTTTGGAGCTACCCCTTGGACTAATTTCCATGCTCCTGATGATGAGTGTGCTCCACCCACTGGTCCTGAGAGAGTAGAATTAGAGCAGGTGGACCCAATCTGCTAATTAAATGGCAAAGGGGTGGGGGGTGGTGCTAATTAGGGAGATGCTCACCTGTGAAGGAGCAGGGAGTGCCCCTGTAAAGTCAGGAGACAGGCAGCATGGGGGTAGGCAGTTGACAGCCTCTCTTGCTGAGGTGATGGGGGAAGTAGGGGGAACCCATGAGGGAGGGTTTACCTGTAGTCCCAAAAGAGAGAGTGAAGCTTCAAGAAATAAAGTAGGAGGTAGTTTAGGGAGAAGGGCAGTAGGGTTAGTGAAGATCTGGGTATTATCTGTTTGCTGAGGATCCTGGACTGGCATTCAGAGGAACATGTGGGCCTGGGTTCTGGGAATCCCCATCCTTTGCTGCAGAATGGTATTGTTTGGGGCAGTGAGGGGAAGGCTGGCTGAACCACTATGGGAAAGGCATAGCCAGGGCAGTAGGTAGGAAGATGGCTGGAGGCTGTGGGTGTAGAAGACTGTGAAAGACTCTAGTGGAAGAGAAGAGCCCAGGGTGATCTAGCCAGAGGGCTGAGTCATGAAGTAGCTCTACTGTGACTGTAGAGCAGGTGGAGAGCTGCAATGGGGAACAGGAAAAAGGGGGTGCTGAACTGGTTAGAGTGAAACCCCAGAACTGCTGGGAGGTGCTATCCAGCAGTGAGTACAACACCCTAGGGGTGCATCTACACTTGTAAATTGTTGACTTAAGCCCTAAGTTGACTTAGGGGGCTCCAGAGCTTCCCCACTGCCCTCCCTGCCAGGGTGGCTGGCACAGCCACAGCCTGGTGTGCCTGCCCAAAGGGCAGGGCTCCTATGCCCTCCCAGGGTCCCTGTCCCCCTTTGCCCCAGTGTACCAAGGTACACTGGGGCAAATGCTGAGCCCCCTGGCACTTGGCAAGGGGTGCCCCCCTGCCCCCGTGGACCTGTCTGAGGTCCACCTAGACCCTACAAGTCAACCTAGGTGTCCAGCGTGGACACTCCAGGTTGATTTTGTAGGGTCCCCCCTAATTCAACTTAAAATTTAAGTGTGGATTTGCTAAATTGATTTAAAGTTGACTTTGTCGACCTAAATTAACAAATGTAGACAGCCTATATGAGGCTCCCTCCAGTGTAAAAATAGGCAAGCTGTGCAGTGGCTTGTTACTCTACAGATGTATGAGGTTCTGGATTCAAATCCTGGACAAGTGTGTGTGCGCTCTCTCTCTCTCTCCCTCCCCCTTCCCCCTCCAAGGAGACTTATTTAAATGTTGGCTCCTTCTGATCTGTGAGGTTTTTTTTTATATGTACACAACTCCTCTGTAACGTTCCCTTTCCCATGTGATGCTCACCCATAGGCCAGGTGTAACTGTGCTCCCTGGTGGGATTAGCCACCCCCAATGGGATGGCCAGGTCAGGAGGTGAGGGCCCAGCCTGGCAGGCTCCCCATGTGGGAGTGTCAATGGTGCAACAGCTACAGGAGAGCTCTGGGAGACCAGGAGCCCTAGGCTGAGAGGAGCCAGTTGAGGTGTCTTTTCAAGGAGCAATTAATATTCACCCTGATTTTGTATGAGTTAAAGTATTTATCTCCCCCCCCCCCCATGTAGACCAAGCTAACTGGGCTGTGATTGGTGGATAGGCCTTTTGTGAACTGGAGTGGACTAGTCACAGACTGCCATCCTCGGGTGGGGGAGTTGTCATTGCGTCCAGAAATGCCAGCTAATAACCAGCAAGCGGAGTGAGGAAAACCTCAGACATTTGTGTCTAGTACTAAGTCCTTGCATACTAGAGCAGTGTTTTTCAAACTTAGGGTCAGGGCCCAGTACTGGGTCGCAGACCCTCAGGCACTAGCTCGCGGCGCTCCCTTCTGCTGCCGCCAAAAAACTGGAATGCATTGCTCAAAGGTGCAGTTGTTGGATCATGGGCATAAATGATCTTTTTTTCAACTGGATCCTGAGGAAAATGTTTGAAAACCACTGCACTAGAGCACTGGAGCTGTGCTCTTTGGTTTGAACTCGCAGGGGAAGGAGAGAGAGTGGCCCATATTCACTTATGTGCAGTTGCAGAGCATGGTGTAGCCTTGCTCAGTGTCTGGGTTCCCTCAGCAGTCCTATTCCAGTGTTGTAAAGTGCATTGAGATCTATAGGTGAAGGACTATATAGGAGTTAGTTATTGGAACTTCTGGTATACACTAATGTAAATGAGATGGAAAAAATTAGGCCCATCTTCCCAAGCTTCCCTTTTGTTATCCCATTTAATAACTGTGTCCTTAGCCCTCTGTTTAGCTCTTCTTTTACAGCCCTTAGTTATCTTTCAATTTTCTGTTTCTCCAGCCTAGCAGCTTGGAAGTACTTGATTCACTTTCATTGTTCTTAACTTCTTGCCAAGCTATTTTTGTAGAGTCAGTCAAAAATCACCCTTTAAACTCATTTCCCTGCAGACTCTCTATCATCTCTCATTGACAGCCACTCATTGAAGTGCAAAGCTGGGCCCTGGCATCTGACCCCTGCTTTTGTTAGACAGTTTCTGGACCTTGATAAATTCTGTCTCCTGGGAGGGAGGTAGAGAGGAGTAAGTGAATCACGTTCCCTCTACCTGAATGCCTCTCCCTATACGACTTTTATTTTTTTCTCCCCCAGGCTAAATTGTCTTTCAGAGGTCTTACCCTAAGCAAACTTCCATGCCCCATTATCTTCCTGTTCAGCGCTTGGGGCTTGTCTTCGCCGCAAAATTAACTTGAGCTATTGCTTCAGTGCTGCCCTTACTCAAGTTCTGTTCTCTCACACAAATCCTTACCCTGAGCATGGTGGGACTTGGAATGCAAGCTTGCTCCCTCAAGAAGGATCACTATTAGCTAAACCCTGAGGTTATGTCTACACTTGGAAAGTTAGGTTGACTTTATGAAGTTGACTTTATACAGTTGACTTTAAGTTGATTTAAAGTGGACCTTATTAAGTCGACTTAATGTTTTAAGTTGACTTAGAAAGGTCCAACTAGGCACTACTCCAACTCTCCACTGGCTTAAGATGACTTAATAAAGTTGACTTAAGTGCTAGTTTGAATTTAAATGAGGTGGTGTTAATTCAAACTAACTTTTCCTTAATTTGATTTAAGGAGCAGCTTAAGTCAAATTAAGCAGCTTAAGCCCAGTGTAGAGGTCGAGTAAATTAAGTTGACTTAAACCTCCTTAAGTCAACTTAATTTCTAAGTGTACACGCACTCTGAGTGAGCTCAATTTGTCAGCTGCTGTAACACCTCCCAAGGGAGGGCCTACACTTGTGCTTCTGCAGCAGAGCAATGCTGGTGGTGGCAGTGGCTAGGAGACAAGAAGGTGAAAGATGGTCGTGTTTTTGGGTTACTAGCTAGAAACCCATGTTCAATTCCTTGCTCTCCCACAGCACCAAACCCAACCCCACTATAAACCTCAAGTAAACTAGTGGACAACGTGCCCACCTCAGGGTCCGAGGACCACTCCTGGACTGATTGCCTATGCTCTGCAAACGAGTACTCGCTCATCTAGGACTAGAGAGAGCAGTATGGTGGTGGCTGGACATGGGTGTCAGGACAGCTGGGTTCTGGTCCCGATCCTACCACTGACTAGCTCTGTAGCAGTGGGGGAGTCTCACAACCTAAGTAGACAAGGTAGGAAGCTCTTTAGAGGAGCAATTTGCCCCTCATTGGGTCTGCACAGCACCCAGTAGAGTGAGATGCAGAGATGACAAAATACTAGAGATTATTTCCTTGCCATTCTGGATTCTGAGGGGTCAAATTCTGCTTTTATTTGCTCCTGTGTCAGTGAGAGCAGGTTGGGTCCTTGGCATGTTGTAGGTGAGGAAACTGGCCCTAGAGATAAAACCAGCATTTCTTCTTTGAGCACTGCTCACATCCATTTGGATGTAGGTGTATATGTGCCACAGTACATGGTCCTCTGGAAACCCTTTTTGTCCTAGCCTAACCTCATAGGGTCAGCAGCCACCACCCCCTGGAGTCCCTCACTCTGTCCGCGGTATATAGGTGGTGCTGACCCTGACCCCCTTCAGTTCCTTCTTTCCGCCCAAGTGATGGTCTGGAATGCCCTAGCTCCTTGCGATCTCGCAGGTGCCCACCCTAGTCTCTCTTTGTAGCCTAGAGTTAGCTTAGTTGAGTAAGTTGGTCCAGTTTAGTTAGCTAGAGCGAGAATAGTTCTGCTCCATCTGATCTGGACTGGTCCCAGCTTTGTGCGTCAGCTATGCCGGGCTTCAAGCCTTGCGCTGACTGTGGGAAGGCCTTTCCGGTCAGTGACCCTCACGAGCGTTGCCTTAAGTGTCTGGGTGAAGGGCACAGAACAGATAAGTGCCATGTATGCCGTTCCTTCAAACCCAGAACCCAGAGGGAGAGAGAGAGGGAGAGAGTCGCCTCCAAGCCATTCTCACGGAAGCAGCTCTGAGACCCACATTGGCACCAGCAATGCCAAAGACTGTGGGAAAAGAGCCTAGCCAGTGGTCCCCAGCTTAGGTGCACCCTAAAGGTCAGCAGTCCCTGGCCAGGCAAAGGGATTGATCTCCCCCAGCCACATCAATGCCGGAAGCCTTCGAGGCAGCAAAGGCTCTGTTGGTGCTGCCAACCCTGCCGCCTGTCTCCCGTCCACAGACATCGAGGGGGAAGCCCTCCACGACCTTGTCGGCACCCACTTCCAGGCGGGCCACCCCTTTGGACACCAGTGAGTCTCGGCACTGAAGCCCATCACCCCGGGAGCAGCTGGTCCCCCCAGCACAGGGCCGCCGTCGGAGGCTGAGTGCACATTCAACTTCTTTAAGTAGTCCCTAACATGACCTTCCATCACCGAGGGCCGCTCTTCTTCTCTACATTCTGCGTTAGCCAGTGTAGTAGCCTGGGACCTGGCCCTCCTTGTGAAGACTGAAGTAAAAAAAGCATGGAGTACTTCAGCCTTTTCCACATCATCCACCACGAGGGTACCTGCCTCTTTCAGTAAGGGACCCACACCACCCCTGATCCTCTTCTTGTCATTGACATACTTGTAGAAGCCCTTTCTGTTATCCTTCACATCTCTTGCTAGCTGCAACTCCAATTGTCCTTTGGCCTTTCTGATTGTATCCCTGTAGTCCCGAGCAATAGTTTTATAGGCCTCCCTCGTCATGTGTCCAAGCTTCCACTTCTTTTAAGCTTCCCTTTTATGTTTCACCTCATTGCAGAGTTCTCTGCTAAGCCACGCTGGGCGCCGTCCACATTTGCTGTTCTTTCTACACATTGGAATGGTATCTTCCTGTGCCTTCAACAGGGTTTCTTTAAAATACAGCCAACTCTCCTGGACGCCTTTCCCCTTCAGATCAGCCTCCCAAGGGATCCTGTCCATCAGTTCCCTGAGGGAGGCAAAATCTGCTTTTCTGAAGTCCAGGATGTGTGGTCTGCTTCTTTCCTTCCTTCCATTGATCAGGATCCTGAAATCTACCATCTCATGGTCACTGCTGCCCAGGTTGCCATTCACTTCTACTTCCCTTATCAATTCTTCTCTGTTTATGAGCAATAGGTCTAGAGGTGCAAGGCCCCTAGTTGGTTCCTCCAGCATTTGTACCAGGAAGTTGTCCTCAACACTCTCCAAAAACTTCCTGGATTGCCTGTGCACTGCTGTATTGCCCTCCCAGCAGATGTCAGGATAATTGTAGTCACCCATAAGAACCAGGGCCTGTGATCTGGAAACTTCTGCTAGTTGTCCATAGAACGCCTCATCCACCTCCTCCTTCTGGTCTGGTGGTCTGTAGCTGACACCCACCACGACATCCCCTTTGTTGCACTCTCCTCTAAACGTTACCCAGAGACTTTCAACCGGCTTGTTTCCACTTTCATAGTGGAGCTCCGAGCAGTCATACAGCTCTTTTACATAAAGTGCCACTCCTCCACCTCTTCTTCCCTGCCTGTCCTTCCTGAACAATTTATACCCATCCATGGCAGTGCTCCAGTCATGCAAGTTATCCCACCATGTTTCTGTTATTCCAATTATATCATAGTTCCTTGTCTGTGCCAGTACTATCAATTCTTCCTGCTTGTTTCCCAGGCTCCTTGCATTTGTGTACAAACACAAGCCCTGCCACTCCACGAAGGAGTGTTAAAGATAGCGCAGGCACACTGGCCGACTCCATCCTCCCTGTGTCAAAGGGTGCGGAGAGGAAGTACCATGTCCCTGCGGACAAATTTGGGTTCCTGGTGGTCAACGCCATTAACCAGCGAGAAAGGCAGGGCCTCCCTGTGCCCACACCAAAGAAAAAGGACACAAAGCAGATGGACTTGTTTGGGAGGAAATTTTATTCAACAACTGCACATTGCCAACCAGCAGGCCTTAATGGGGAGCTATAATCTGAACCTCTGGGACTCTCTCTGATGGTTCCAGAGCCGCGTCCCGGCAGACCAGATGGCGGACTTCGAGACACTCCTGGATAGGATTACCAGACGTCTGGCGAAAGGAGGCCATGTCCTCCTTTTTACCTTCACGTCCTCCGTCCAACAGGCATTTTAAAAATATGTGATTTTGTCCAGCTTTTTATTTATGATTAAAATTTCAGTTTTTATATGAAGCTATTATAATTTTATGCATGGTTCCCTCTACGGTTCGGCTAATCCGCAGATCACAGCCCAGCAAGGCGGCAGACTCAGGCGGAATGCTTGTTCCACCCTGTCCTGCTGCGGCCAGGCTGGGGAGTTTCAAATCTCCTGCCCTGAGCGCTCAGACAGACGGTGCTCAGGGCGGGAGTGGCCTGGCCTGGCCAAGGAGCAGCTCCGAGCCTCCAGACAGGTACAGGGGGTGAGAGGGAGCCGGGGAAAAGGGGCCGCCGGGAGCGAGAGGGAGCCGGGAAAAGGGCCGCCGGGAGCGAGAGGGAGCTGGGGAAAAGAATAGGCTTTACCGTTTTGAATGGCATAATTTGGTCAATTAATAAATGCTATCGTGAAATTGCTGACACAAACTGTATATTCATAACAATACTCGGCTTTACTGTGTTGCACAGTTCTGTATTATACATCTTTTTTACAGTTAATGTGCTTAAGAATATTTCTGTTGTTCAATTTATTCTCCATTTTTTTTTCATGCTGCCATGCATTCATTAATCAGTCCCCATTTTCTGTGCCATAATATGGTAATGACAGTTATATTAATACTACATTTTCTCCATGTCCTCCTTTCCACGCTTTGGTATCCGGTAACTCTACTCCTGGACGAAGGCTGGCCAGTGGTGAGAGCATCCCTCCTGCTTTCCTGGGACACTCTGGACACTGCCAATAGGGGCATAGCCTCAGTGGTGGCCCTGAAAAAAGCTTTGTGGTTTCAGGGGTCCAGCCTGCCTCCACAAATGCAGGTGATCCAGGACCTCCCTTTTGAGGGTCAGGCCTTATTCGCGGAGTCCACAGATTCAAGACTGCACAGTATGAAGGACTCCAGGGCCGCCCTCAGGTCACTGGGGATGTACACCCCTCAGTCATCCAGACGCCCCTTTTTGTCTACATGCCCCACAGCAGCAGCAGCTTCAGCAGGAGGGCTGGCAGCAGCAGCGTCCCCTCCTGCAACAGCAGAGGTCCTTTCAGAGCAGGGACGGGGACAGGAGCAGAAGCAACAGGGGAACCAAGGCCCAGGGTTGCCAGCAGCCCCCCAACCAGCTCTCTGAGCACCAGAGGGGTGACCAGAGGCGCAGCTTCTAACGTGAGCCCAGAAAGCATCGACCCCACCCTGGGAACTTACCCCTCCCCTCCCTTCTGGGACCACCTGTCCCGATTCCGGGACCAGTGGGCCCAAGTTACGTTGGACCGATGGGTCCTGGAGACCATGTCTCATGGTTATCCCCTCCAGTTCAGCTTGTGGCCCCCAAGGGGAAGGTCGCACGCCAGATATACCCTCAGGGACTCTACCCACAGAGGCCTGCTAGAACAGGAATGTTCCTCCTTGCTCAGCACTAGAAAGGGTACCCAGAGAAGGATGGAGAGAGGGGTTCTTCTCCAGGTACTGCTTGATCCCAAAGGCAAAAGGGGGCCTGAGACCCATCTTGGACCTGCGTGGCCTGAACAGTTTCCCCAGGAAAATAACATTTTGAATGGTTTCTCTGGCTCACGTAGTTCCTTCCCTTGAGCCCGGGGACGGGTTCGCTGCTCTTGACCTCAAAGACGCTTACTTCCACATAGCCATACGGCCCGGTTACAGAAAATACCTCCGGTTTATGGTGTTCACAACATAGTGGCAGTCACAGCACACTTGCGAAGGCAAGGGATCCAGATTTTTCCCTACCTCGATGATTGGCTTATCAGGTGCCGCTCCTCAGAACAGGTCCACGAAGGGGTTCAGGTGACCTGTGTACCAGGATTGGCCTCCTAAACCTAGAGAAGTCACAGCTAACACCCACTCGAACGATTGAGTTAATAGGGGCCCACATAGACTCGGTGAGGACCAGGGCCTCCCTTCCCTTCTCCAGATTTCAGGCAATGTCTACCATCATTTTGAACCTCCAACGCTCCTCCAAGACAACTGCGAGGCACTGCCTCCAGCTGCCAGGCCACATGGCGGCATCCATGTACGTGGTAAAGTTAGCTCACCTGCGCATGAGTCTGCTACAGTCCTGGCTGGCAAGGTGTATCTCACACAGCACCATCCTCTGGAGCGGGTGATCACGATCCCAAGAAAGGTGCTGGAAGCCCTCAAGATCTGGCAATCACCAGGGTTTGCATTACAGGGAGTCAAATTCAACAACCAGAGTCCCTCCATGACTCTGATCACAGACACATCAGACCTGGGGTGGGGAGCACACATCAGCCCTGACTTAAGTAGACAGGGCAGGTGGTTGGATGTGAAGGAGCTGAGGGCAGTCCACCTAGCTTGCCAGGTGTTCCTCAACCAGATCAAGGGTCCTCAATCAGTCCAGGTCCTCACGGACAACATGATGGCAATGTTCTACATCAATCGCCGGGAGGACCCTGCTCAACAGCCCTCTGCAGGGAGGCAAACTGACTGTGGCAGTTACCGGTGAAACACGGTTTCTGCCTCCCAGGTGTGAAAAACAACCAGGCGGACAATCTCAGCAGGCATTTCCTGCCCCAGCACGAAGGTCCCTACGCCCAGAGATGGTAAAAGATATCTTCAACCTGTGGGGGTACCCTGAGGTGGATCTATTCGTGACCGGCAAGAACTGCAAATGTCAGTGCTTCTGCTCCTGAGGGGCAGGGAAGAGGGTTCCCTGTCGGACACCTTCCTAGTGAGCTGGTCGGGGCCCCTCCTCTACGCTTTTCCCCCAGTACCGCTGGTTTACAGGATGCTGCTGAAAATCAAAAGGGACAAGGCAAGAGTAATCCTAATAGCCCCAGCATGGCAGAGGCAACTGTGGTACAGCATGTTGCTGGAGCTGTCCACACAACTACCCAGAACCCTTGTAGGGAGGAGGGACTTCCTGCCCCAAAACAACGGTCACCTCCTACACCCAGACCTGAGCACCTTGCACCTGACGGCATGGACGCTTTGTGGCTGAACCCGGCTGAGAGAGCATGCTGCCAAGAGGGCCAGCGAATCCTAGTGGGGAGTAGGAAGCTTTCCACACAAGCCACATACAAGAGGAAGTGGAAACGCTTCTCCCTTTGGGCGACGAACTGGGGTCTCCTCCCCGAGTGTCTGCCTGTTCAGGCAATTTTAGACCACCTGCACCACCTGAAGGAGCAGTGCGTAGCCCTGTCCTCCTTGAGGCTTCACCTGGCAGCAATATCGGCTTTTCATGAATCCTTTAATGGTGTTACACCCTTTGCTCACCCCATGAGTGTAAGGTTCCTGAAGGGAATAGAGAGGCTCTATCCTCAGGTAAGGGACCCTATGCCCCAATGGGACCTTAACCTGGCGCTTAACACATTGACAGCCCGCGTATGAGCCCTTGGACTCGTGTTCCCTTCTAGTCCTCTCGTGGAAAGTATCCTTTCTGGTGGCCATCACCTCAGCCAGAAGGGTTTCTGAGCTCAGGTCGCTACCTTCGGAATCCCCTACACAGTGTTCTTCAAAGACAAGGTGCAGCTGAGCCCTCACCCAGCCTTTCTACCACAGGTCATGTCCTCCTTCCATATCAACCTGTGCATTTTTCTCCATGTATTCTTCCCAGAACCACATATCACGGAGAACCAGAGGAGATGGCATACCCTGGATGTCAGATGGGCCCTCTCAAGATTCATTGACAGGACGGGGCATTCCGAAAGACGGCCCGGTTTCTTCGTAGCAGTTGCAGAGTGCATGAGAGGACAAGCAGTCACAACACAGCATATCTCCTCCTGGATAACAAGCTGCATCAAGGACTGCTACTGTCACGCAAAAGTCCCCCTGCCTGGCCCAGTCAGAGCGCTCTCCACAAGGGCCCAGCCCTTGTTGGCCACCTTCTTAGTACAAGTTCCAATCCAGGAGATCTGCAGGGCACCAACCTGGTCTTCGGTGCACACATTTACCTCGCACTATGCCATTGTGCAACAAGCAAAAGACAACGCAGCGTTTGGTACAGCCGTGCTGCAGGCGGGAAAGTCATAACTCCACCCACCATCCTGTTCAAGGCCTGTTAGTCATCCACATCTGAATGGATGTGAGCAGCCCACCTTGAAGAAGGACGCTTACAGGTAAGCAATCCTCCGTTCCTTCTGCTGCCTCAGAGCTCAGTAATGGAAACTACAGAGGAAAGCCAGAACCAGAGCTGAAGAAGGGGAGGGGAAAAAAATCCCATTTCAAGGCTAATGTGGTTCCCTACTGGCCTATCCCTCATTCTCAAATGTCATTAGTCCTCAGCACTAATTGGGGTTGCCATCACATGGTTCATAGTCTCTATTAATTAATGGGCTACATGGAGAGAAGTCATATTCAGGAAAGTTCACCACCATCATCTCTCCTGTGGCAGCACACCAGGGACCTTAGATAGTGGCTGGAGAAGGATGCTGAGGGTCAGGATGAAAATTCTCCATTAGCAAGAATGTGAGCTCTCCCACAGTAAAGTTGCAACTGGCTCCTTGTTATAAGCCTGATCTTATTAAGTACGTGTCTTAATGACTCCTGGAAGCTCCAACTGAGCTTAGGGCCCCCAGGGCTCGGTACTGTATAAACACCTAGTAAGAGACCAGCCTGCCCACGGAAGTGCTAGCTAGAGACAAGACAGAAGGGTGAGAAACATGCACAGTGTGGTGAAGTGACTCTCGCACATCAAGTCAGTGACAGAGCACAGAAAAGAACTCCCCAGCACACTTGCCTCGTGTCCATGAGCCTTGAATTAAATGTGTGCACACCTTCCACAATCAGAGCTATTGTCTTGTGTTGTCACAGACGGTATTCCAGAGACTGCTAGAATTCATTTAGAATGGCTGGTAGAAATTAAGAAAGGGATGTTAGATATGATGCTTTGATGTGTCCGTCCATCACCATCCCAGTGCTCTCTAGTTTTCCTGCTATCCAGTGTGTCTCCAACACTTACACAACCCAGAGAAACCACAGCTTTGCAGAACTTTACTTATGAATGTGCTTGAAATGATTCCTCTGATCTGGAAGATATTTACACTTGTGCACAGCTGTTATTTGGGTAGGACGCATGCAGCTGATTCATGCTCATGCGTGCATATGAAATGCACATGGTAAAACTTGCATTGGCACTCAGTGTT
The DNA here is from genome assembly GCA_007922175.1 of Pelusios castaneus. NCBI lineage: Eukaryota > Metazoa > Chordata > Testudines > Pelomedusidae > Pelusios > Pelusios castaneus. Next base: position 6,081,460 of record ML685852.1, on the reverse strand, counting down.
TATTAAAACAAAGGCTGTCAGGAGTAAGACGCAGCAGCTAATAGCTTGCTCCTGCAGTCTAACGCATGCAGATTGACCCCAACTGGGCCGCCTGATTGGCCAAACCGCTGGATTGGTTGGGAGAGTGTGAAGATTGGCTATTAAGCCCAGCAGCTGTTCAAAGTATTTACCTGTGGCCGTGATAGCTTGTGGATGTACTATGGACACAATCTTGCCACATCCTCTGGTAACCTGGTTCTAACCCCTGTCTCCAATTCCTGAAGTCTTACTTTGATTCTGACCCTTGGCTCTGGTCCCTGATCCTGGGCTCCTATGCCTGACTGCTGCTCTGCCTGTTAGGCATTACTGCCCTTGTTCTGCTCTCTGACACAGACTTGTCTACTGCTGATTCCAGGAAGTGCTGCCTGTTGCATTACCTGGGGGAGACAAGAGACTAGGCTGAATGGGGAGGGTGGTAGGTACGTGGTGTATGGGAGGTGGGCGGAAGGCTGCTGTGCTGCAAGGGGCCGCAATGTTCTGCTGGAAGGTGCTAATGGTTGATGTCAAGTGCATCTTTGATCCACAGACCCTCAAGGGCCTGGTTAAAGCTGATGGGTGGGCAAATATCCTGCTTTCAGGCCAAATGGAAAGATCAATTAAATGCCTTTTGATGTAGGTTTAGCTGGAAACAATAAAACTGCAGCCCAAGGCAAAAGGCCACATGGGAAAGCTGATCAGAAGTTAAGTGTGGGCTGAAGGGTTTCTTTGCAACTGATTGCAAAGCTCAAGGATGAGGGAGTTGTTGATTGCAGCTGGTGGGCAGGGGTAAGAGAGAGCCAGCAGAAAGATGTGAGATGAAGTGATGAGAATGGACCTGGGAGCAAGTTGAGAGACAGTGCTTCTTGTAGTCCCAGTACTTGCTGGAAAGGCAGACTTGGATTTCTGAGCAAGTAAACTGTCTGATGTTTGTTTCTATTGTGTTCTGGGCAACATGACTTTGTAGATGTTCTTGGTAAATAAACACTATTGCACCAAAGAACATACCTAACCTGTATTATTCCTCACAAGCTGGTATATTGGCTGATATTGGCTGATCTCTTGGGGCAAAAGTGGTAACAGTATTCAACAAGAAAATCCAGGGCAGAGAGGTAGAGAAGACAGAGGTGGGAGAGTGGGGGACCTGGAATGGGATTCAGAAGCACGTAGGGGGCAGAAACTGGGCTGGAGCGGGGCTTGAAGGCCTTTTAGAGCTACAAGATGCCTAACTCAATTTGACTTTCACAGATTCTGCCGTTAGGGTTTTTTATAGCTGTGAAATGTCAAGCCAAAAAACCCCTTTGATGTATGTTTAGTTGGCATGAACAGGTCTGAAGAAGACCTACCGTCTCTCCCATAACTAAACTGTCACCCAAACATCAGATCCACCAAAAACTAAACTAATGTTGCACAAATAATTCCAATACCATCCCACAGCCAGGTCACAAAGACACCCTTACTGACCATTACCCAAACAATCTTAACTCTGCTCCTTTCTGCCATTTAAATATTACTTTTGGCTCAGGGAATATCTTTCAAGGTTTTCCAAGTAGAGAAGTGAAAGTATGGTCTGTGGCTGCTGGAGCATTGTTTTTCTGACATGTGTTCCACACACAGGGTAACAGCAACTGCCAGTATCAAACTGCTTCAATATATATAAAGGGTGCATTCTTACAACATTGTGGAAGAGTTAGAATTAGGCTATGGACAATCACTAGCTCTTTGCCATGGGATTTGTTTGGTTCAGCGGAAAAATTCTTGTGGTGGGGGTGTATCCATTCAATCTTGAATTGTGAACCTGTCTGGGAGCTGCAGGTTCTCAAGAAACCTGGCTTATGGGCTGGAATTTTCAAGCCGGCTCCATACCCATAGTTGGGGCCAGATTTTCAGGAGGATGCAACGTGGTGGGTGGTGGGCTCCTTGGACAATCTGTCTCGGGTGCAGGTGCTGAGCCAAGCTGGTGCCAGGCATAAACTGTGTTTAGGGCCCCAAGCAGCTCAAGGGCCCCTATTTGCTTTTTATTATGAGAACTTGCCTGTTTTGGGGTGGCGGGGAGGGAATATTCCCGCTGAGGGCTCTCAATAGACTAGCACTGGCACTGAGCACCCTTAAAACTCTGGTGAAGCTATCTCATATGGGCTCCGTACACAGGGGCACAGAGTTGGGGCCAGATTTTCTGAAACTAGCACTTTTTCCTCTGGGAGTGCAACTGACTGAGTAAGGAGCAATTCAGCTTGAACAAGGGAGAGAAGGGTGTGTATATCAGGGTGGTCTGAGCTTCTCAGGGTCGGAAGGAGCCCAGCAAACTGTTAGGGCTAGATTTAGGGGCAGGTGACTGCCCTGGGCTCCAGGCTTAGCGTTCTGGTCTTGTTGTTGGTGACAAAAGGGAAAATAGGAATTCCATTTTTCACTAACTTCCCAGAATGTCCTGGGCCCTTGTAGAATCTTGCAGAACCTACCTGAGAAATACATTTTGCTTGAACCTCCTCAAACTTGTCAGCCAGGCCCTCGCAGGTATGTCCAAGGCAAGGCGTCATCGCCAGTCACTGTGGCTATGTCTACACTTGTTCAAATAAGTTGACTTTGCTAAGTCGACTTAGCATGTCTACACTGTAAATTTAGGTCAACTTAAAGTCGACCTTGCCAAATCAATTTAGAGCATCCACACTGGTTGCCTAAGTCAACTTGTACGGGCTAGGTGGACCTGGGAGTGGTGCATGGTAGGAAGGAGGGCACCCAAGAGGTGTTCCCCTTCCCCGGGCACCCCTCCAAAAGTGCCAGGGAGCTCAGCATCTTCCCCATTGTACCAGGGTACATGGGGACTGAGCAGAACAGGGGCAGGGTACAGGAGTGGGGTGGGCAGGGCTGTGTCCCGCCCTGTGGATGGGCACGCCAGGCTCTGGCTGTGCCAGGCACCCTGGGAAGGAGGTCAAGTGGGGGAGCTTTTAAGTCAATTTAGGACTAAGCCATGTCTACATTGGCTTCCGTTGACTTAATAAAGTTGACTTAACCAGTAAGTCAAAGTAAAATTAGGACTTATTAAGTCAACTTAAAATTTCCTTAAGTCGACTTAAGCAGCAGCTTAAGTGTAGTGTAGACGCAGAGTAAATTAAGTTGACTTAAGCCTACTTAAGTCGACTTAATTTTCAAGTGTAGATGCACCCTCAGTGAGATATAAGGGGGAACGGAAGTAATGTGAGTCTGGCTGTGATAATGTGAACCTTGGTTTATTGCATAATGGTGAAAGCGTACTTGTGTTTTAAACTTAGACTAATGAGGGACATTTAATGAGGTGCCTGCTACCTTTTGAGCTAAAGGACTAATTAAAGTTGTAAGGTTGTCGCTTATTGCAACATTGTTTGATACCAGTCCACCCAACCGGGTGCACAGGTCAATTTCTTGATGTTAAAAAACTTCAAACAAGGAGTCCTGTGGCACTTTTAAAGACTAAAAAATTATTTATCGCATGAGCTTTTATGGGAGAAAATCCCACTTTGTCTTTAAAAGTGCCACAGGACTCCTTGTTTGTTTTGCTGAACTAGACTAACACGGCTCCCCCTTTAGAACTTTAAAACACTTCAGTAATTCTTAAAATTCAAAAGTTTTTCTAAGCTTAATTTGCTTATATATGGCATGAATAAATACAGATTTACAGCTCCTAGCATGTAAATTTACAGTCTTGCATGACAGGGTTAAATCATTCATACAAATTAGACATCAAAGTCATGAAATGGGCTACAAAGGCAATTTGTAGCAATTTGTTTGTTTGGCGATCCGTCAGTGGGGGACACTCGAGGCCCCCCATTATGGGATGACAGAGCCAGGGGGCAGACCCCCCACATTAGATGTAGCTGTTTCCTAAAGGCACTCAGCTGCAGCAGCAGCGATTAGTGAGAGGAGTCTGGAAGAAGGGATGACTCATCTGATGGCGCCAAGGAACTAATTGTTTCAGATCCATGCTGCTGGGAAGTGGGCCTGTGCTGGGGAGTTCAGGTGAAGATGCAGATGCAAACCAGAACATCCCCAGTGGTCAGAGGGGTTAGAGCTACTGAAGGAGCCTGCCCTGGGGAGCCCGTAGCCCAGGGGTGAGCAGTCGCCATTCCTTCCAAGTTTCCACAGCTTTCTCTCTCAAGCAGTGGAGTCCCCCTCCCTGGAATCTGCGTCCCTGTCCCTGTGCAGCCTTTTCCCCATCTCTCCCATTCCTAGCATCCACTGCTACCATGGCAACCAGTCTAGGTTGTAGGAAGGGCCTACACTGTAGGCACAGCAGAGGCTGCCATCCACGCTTCCTGAGACAGCAGCAGGCGAGGGCACCCCATCTCCCCACCAGACTGGATATATTAGCTGAGTGGCACAGCTGGCACTGGGGCCTCTGCTCCCCTGCACTCAGCTGAGCGTGTCCAGAAGTCAGAGCCCGTTACAGATTGGCAGCGTTTGCACATGGGAGGCAGTGGGAGAGCAGGCTCCGAGAGCTGCTCTGCTGAGCCCGGTGCAGCAAGGCCAGATCTGTCACCAGCCTGGCAACAGACCTCCCGATTGCCTTGTGCCGTCCTGTAGAAATGCCAGCAGCGGTGGGAGCGCAGTGCTTTCCCAGGCCCTTTCAGCCTGCTTTCTTCCTAAGGCGCACACAGCCTGGGTGCATCCTCAGCAGCACAAAGGGACCAGCCCCCAGCCCAGAATCAAGGCTTTTACTCATATCAGAGCCTTTCCCACATGCTCTTCTGGCTGCTGATCCTATAGATCTGGTGAGACAAGCCACTGCCACCTTAATGGGGGTTATCGGGTTCCTGCTGGCTGCCCTTCCTGCTGGTAGTATTGCTAGCTTGTCTTGTACGTGCCTCGGTTTCCTTTTCTGCTGCTGGGGAGGGGGTGGTGCATTTGCACAGGCAGCTGTTCTGAGGAGCCCAGAGCTCCTTGGTGAAAATACTCCTGTGAGTCAGAGGTGGGGGGGGGGGGAACGGAGGAACCCACTTGGCCCCATTTCTTCTCCCAGCCCAGCAATGCAGTCACATGCGTAGGTTAGTCAGGGAACTGGCTGTGTGGGGCTGCAGGATCACTTTGCACTCCTACAATGCCTGACATTTAAGGCTCCTCTCTCCCCTCCCCACTTCTCCCTGCTCTCCTCCCCTGTTTATTAAAGAATAGCTATAATAGCCTGAGGCCCAGCCCTGGATCTCAGCACCTCGGCTAGCGCAATAGCACCACCCCAGCTCAGAATATAGGGGTTAGTTCTCGTCTGCTCCTCCCAGGAAGGACCAGATGTGGGGATGGCTGGGTGGTGAAGGTGGCATTAAACTGTCTGGTGCTGCCTGGATTCTACGGCAGTTGCACTATGCACGAGAGCAGGGATGGATGCTGCCTTTGCACATAGCTTCTTTCCTGAGCTTCCTATCATAGCCCAGAGTCTGCCATGGCTCTGCCCTTTCTCATCTCTGTCCCTCCCCACCCCACCCCGCCCGGGCCTTGTCACGGAGTGGCATAGGGTGGATTGCCTTGGCCATACCCTGCTTTGCACCAAGGCACTTCTTCCCTGGCATGGTCCCCATTCACCTCCTGAGTGTGGTGTAGGGGGCCAGAGTGTGTTTGGGGGAAGAGGGAATCTCCCCAGCCTTGCAACTCCTGAATCGCCCAGCTGACCTGACTTCCACTGGCTGCTCGAAGGAAATCGTGTGACTGCCCACATGTTGGGGCACCTTGAATCCAGACTGACATCTGGCTCTTGTCACGCAGGGTCGTCTCCATGAATTAGTCAATTCCCTCAACACTTCGGGAGGGAGCTGTCATTATTACTCTTTGGCAAATGGAGAAACTGAGGCATCAAGCTGGGAAGTGACTTGCTCAAGTTTGCCAAGCTGAGTTAGTGAAAGAAAGAGGCATCTGGCCTCCCAGTCCCCTGCTCCCAACCCTAGCCCCTCCTCATTGCCTCTAGAAATGGACTAGGAAGTGTCTCAGCTGCTCCACCACATGCACCGAATGTCTCAGAAACACAAGCTCAGCCAGTGGCGAGGTCTGCACCATTCTCTCCAGAGCAGCTGAAGGGCTGTGTGAAAGTGCTGGGCTCCCAAGCAGGGTCTGCTCAGTATACACAGAGCGAAGAGGAGGTTACCTTCAGCTAGCAACACAGCCCTGATGACAGGAGGTCTGTACAAGTGACTCCTGCTGAAATCTTTCACCCCCGCAGAGAACCTTTTCAGCAGTTCTTCCTGTCCGCCCAGCCTTGCTGCTAGTTTCCAGCGCAGGGACCGAGTGCCCGCTGACTGTCTATTAATCCCCAGACCCTCGTGGCAGAGGTTTGGGATCCAGCCAGCGCTGCCTACCCAAACCTTCCCCAGGACATTGCCTTATTGACCGTATCACACCAAACCACAGCTAGAGCTAGCTGGGAGTTTTCCATTCAAGTGACTTTTTGACAAAAAATGCCTTTTTCTGCAAAGAGAAGCTGTGGGTAAATTTCGGGGTTAATTCCAATTTTTAATTTTTCCATCAGGGAAACAGAAATTAAAATATTTCATTCTGGGTCAGTTCAACCTTAATCTGCATTTCCCTGTGGTGGTGCATTGCTTCAGGGGAGATGAGGTTTAGGCCTCCCCTTTCCCTAAGGGGCCAGGCTCTCTGGCCAGACTGCATCTTCCATGCTGCAATGTAATCTCCCCTCCCAGTAGCATGGTGCATCACGGGAGATGTAGTCCAGCCAGGAAGCCCCTCTCATAGAAGAACAAGGGTAGCAAACTCCCAAACCACAGCGTGCCACGATAGGGAAATGCAATGTAATATAGTGTAGTGGCTTGGAACTAAAAGTTTCAGGTCATGTCACAGCATGGAAATGAAACACTTCCGATCTGGGGGAATGGCAAAATGTTTCGTTTTGATTGAAAATGCCAAATAAACCATTCTCCCCCCCCCCCTCCATTTTTTAATCGAAGTTCACAATATTTTTGTGGGGTTTTTTCTTTGTTTTTTTTAAAAAGTGTTCCAGCTTTTTGTCCTGATTCAGGATAAAAACAACCATTGAAATATTAGACTTTCATGCAGGCCAAAATTTCTGCTGTTATCTCATTTCCAGCTGTGCTGTCATAGATGCAACTGTGACAGCTCCAGCACTCTCTGCGGCCAGACTTGCCCTGGTTAGGTTAGTTTGGCCCAAGCAAAGAAACATGGTAGACTCTGCTGCATATGAAGCCCCTGAATGCAGCAGGATGTCTTGAGAGGCCCAGGGAGCTGTCACTCACCCCATTTGCCTCCTTCTCTTCATGATGAGAGAGGAGCCCCCTTCCCTGTGTTATAGTCCCTCGAAACCCCCATCCTTCCCTATGGAACAGACCACCAGCCCTCTACTGGGAGCTGGAATGGGCTGTTCTGAACATGGAGAAAGAAGAGCTTGATGCCGAACGATGTAAAGATGGGCAGGATGGAATCTCTCATCTGGACCTCAGCACTGAGGTACCATACTAGCTGACCTGTCTGTGGGGTGGAGACAGAGGGCATGCTCTGAAATTATCCTCCTCCTCGTTCTCAATAACTCAGATCAAGCCTTTCTATCCAAATAGCTCCACACAGCGAAACCAACCACAACAATAGGATTGCCCACCACTGAAATACAGCCACCTTGGGGATGAGAGGCAGCAGCTGTTCAAAAGCATGCAAGAGCCCAACCCTGACTGTTTTAAGGGGATCTAAAAGGGATGCTCTGGCTCAGCCAGGGTTTGGTGAAGGACTGACTAGGCAGAGCAGAGAACTGTCTTCTGCAGGAGGCCACACAGATGATCACAGTAGCGATCCTTTCCAGCCTTGATCTTACTACTTTAAGAATGAATGAGAGCTGGGAACACTGCCTCTCCTTACTGCAGTGAGTAGCTGTATTGCCTCCCTCAGGGTGGTAGCTGGCCCAGCACTTCAGAATTGCCATTCCTTGAGTGTCCCCATCAGGGTCCTGCTTTCATTAGTCTCACAAACAGCACTGGTCTTTCCCATGCTCCGACTCAGCGTTCCTAGCGGTGTGCCTCCTGAAGGATCCCTTGTACTGCTCTTGAGCCTTTGCTGAGCCTTAGTGGGCTGGAGAATGCAGCGTGCCCCAGTTCTGCTCTTGGACAGTGACTCAGAGGGCGATCAGGCCCTTCCCATTTTGACCCCAGGAAGGTGATGTAGGGAGCTTTGCTCGCCACACTCCCTGCTCTCTGGGAGATGTGCTGGGTTTTTCTCGAGTGCATTTAGCGCTAGGATGGGTGAGTCCCTACTTTGCCGTTCTCTACCTGTGAGACCTCTCTGGACTCAGTTCTCCTTCTGTACCACAGGGACCAGAGCACTGCCTGCCTCCCAAGGGGCGGTGAGGATAAATGCACTAAAGATGGTGAGTGAGCTGATGCTATGGTGCCGCATAAGTACCTTCGATAGCTAGATCCCGAAGGTGAGAGGTCGCTTCAGTCTGTTGGGTCCGTTCAGCCCTGGCTGTGTCGGCTGAGCCTGGCCAGCAGAACGCCAGTTTGGCCTGGGGCGTGTGGTGGTGATGAGGGCTGAGGGTACAGACCTGGGCGCTATTAGAAATCGCCTCTCTCCTGGCAGCTGAGATCAACCCTCAATCTGAACACCAGTGGGCTGGAGGGAAGGCTCTGATCTCATTCACACTGGTGCTGCTCCCTACCCACGGCCTGCCTGTATTTTACAGCACTGCAGCTGGCAGCAGAACACGGTGATCTGTATGGGAGCTCCAGGAGATTTCCTGGCCCATGTCAGTGGAACAAAGCCGCAGCTTGCTAAGCCGCTAGGGCTAGGAGATGTTGCAAAGCTTATCTAGTCTTTCATGCCGGTGGCTCATTGAGCTGCAGCCTGTAGTGAGAGCCTTTCGGCTGCCTTCAGCTCATGTCTGCTTTATCTTATGTGCTGATAGCATAATGGGTGGACATGAGCCCAAGCCTGTGCAGAAAACAACCGATAAACTCATCTCATGGGTGCTACAGGCCAGCCACAACTCTGTCACTGCCCACTTCCCCCATGCTGAAGCCAATACCTTAGCAATGAGCTCCATGCCATGCCCTGTCACTAGCCACCCTGAGCTTCTTAGCATCCAGCCCCCAGGGAGGGAGAGACTGAAAGGGACAATGTCCAGTTACAAAACATAGAGTGCAAAAATAAAAAATCCTTCCCTGAGTCAGGATCCTACTGGCACCGGGGACAGGTAAAACGGCCAGAGTTTAGAACGTGCAGCTAGCACTTCAGTGAGCTCAGCTGGACAGCCCATCGCTGCCCCATGCCGCAGCGCCTGCCTTGGGAACGTGCTGGGGGAGGGTACTATTGCATTGACCCTGGTGTAGGAAAATTGGCTAGAACTCAATGGGACATGCCCATGCTAGAGAATCATCCCCTGCTGTCAGATGGTTCACACGCTTGTACAGAGGGCAGAATGCTTTACTGTTGCCTATAGGCTTCTTAAATAGTTTCTCCAGAGCCCTATTAACTTTCTATGCAATGCTATTGGTTTCACCGCTGTTGAGTTCTATGGAACACTTCCGCGAGGTGCTGACTTGAGGGCAGAAAGCTGAGGTAAGTTAGGCCTGATCTTCCCCCTCCCTCAACACTTTTCCCAATGCTCCCCTTCCCTCCCGTCTTGTCTAATCACACGCACTGCTCCAATTCTCAGCCCAGCGTGCATGCACACACACCTCGTACCTCTGTCTTGCGCAGAGGCCCATGCTCTGGTTCCATACCTTGTGGCAGTGTGGGCGTGGCTGAGTTGCAGAGGCTCACACAGATTAATGAAGCCAGAAGACCGTCTCCTCTATTCTGGCATGTTCAGAGTCGTTCCTGACCCCTGGGTCTGTTACAATGCAACATCTTCCCACAAACCCATGGCCACGACATCTGGTGCTGTTCAGGTTACTTGCCTCTGAGACACATTCTCTCAGCCACCCAGAGCCATGGGGCAAGCTCTGGGAGAGGAGACGTGCTGACGGATTTGCTAATAGTTGGCTTGCATTGGAAATAGGGAGACAGGCAAAGCAACCCGTCCATCTGTCTTGGCACCCCTGGGTTCCTGTGTGGGGGTTCTCATTCACCCTGTCATAGCATGTCCCAGCCTGGGCCTCTGTGTAGTTCTCAGTCCAGAGTTGTCTTCTCAGGTTGTGAAGCCACAGATCTCTGGCTGATATTTGTAATGTGGGATCCTGCTATTATTTGTATTGCAGTAACATTAGGAGACCTGACCCAGACCCCACTGTGCGAGACCCCGGAGCAAACACAGACCAAAAAGGTGCTGACGAGTCTTTCTTTGCACATCTGTACCTACTTCACCTGCCCATGCCAACCTGCAGCTAACCCTGCTCTCCTCTCTAGGGATCCCACCCACTCTCGAACACCCATCAAACTATTCCGCCGCCGTCTCTGGCCCCACTAGCCACCACTCTCACTCAGGTGACTGGGGGTAACTGCTGCTTTTATGTGGAAATGTTAACAACCCAATTTACATCCCTACATAGCCTACTGCTGGGAACCTGATCAATGTGTGCAATAACAACGATAATTAACACCGTTTCCTACCATCTCCTGCCGCTTGCCCACATGTCCCTACAGACCTCATCAGCAAATCTCATCAGCCTTTTAACTTGGAGCACTGCCTCCAAAGGTTTCACCCAAAGGCATTCCAGTGTCCCTGTTCCCTGGCTTTAGGACACCTGCAAACACAATGGCTGCCTGGTCCTGGCTGCAGCAGGATGGCGGATGGAGGAGCTGCAGGAAAACATGTCCTTTGCCAGGTCAGTTTCCATCTCCCATCTAGATGTCTCTCTGGGAAATTTACTCCTCTAACCAGGCACTCTTTTAGATACTGGCCTGCCCGGACATGGCTCCCCTGGGGGCCAGTTCCCCAATGGAGATGCACATTCCCAGGTAAGTTACCCAATCCAAAGTCCACTTTGGGTCTACATTCGGGCTGTGCACTGGTGCTGTTACATGGCTGTAGTATCCTGGTATGAATTCCCTGGCCCAGCCAAGCCCCAATACCCAAGGAACTTGTCAGCTTCATCTCCACAAGTGCTCTGAGCCAGGCATCCCATGGCATGGCAAATGCAGCAATTAAAACTCCTTCTCCAACACATTGCATCTACCTGTGGGGAACAATCCTGGATTTTTCCCACACCAGGCCAAGTGGCACAGATGTGAGCATGGTTCTTGGAAGCAAAGACGAACAGGGAGCTTTTCCTCCCCCATGTTATTAGGACTCTGTTTAAATCAAGATGCTGTTGTAAGGCTGGGGGCGGAATCACGGAAGGCCAGTTGTCTGTAGTACAGAGGAGTGGCACCCTTTGGCTGGGTTCTTCAGCTTCCTGTCGCCCTTCCCCCACCCAGGGCATGTGATTATCTGATTTCATGGGAAAAATCTAGCAGTCATTTCTAATGCAGCCAATTTCATTAGGCTCCATCCGTAGTCTGTGACCAGCTGACACCGGGGCCTGATTCTGTCCTCCCTCCAGGAACAGTCCAGATAGACTCTGCTGGAATCGGGCCCTCGTGGGCAGGCCAGATCACCTGGTAGGTGAACGCAGCTTCCTGTGTCTCCTGGCACCCGCCACTGTCTCCTTTCTGAGCTCACTTGGGTGCTCCACCTTGCATGACTCTGAATCTGGCTCTTCTGTTCTAGCAGGCCTCCTTGCCTAATTGTGATTTATCAACTCTCCAGCGCTGACATCAGGCAACAGTTCCCAATCTCCCAGGACATTTCCTCCTCTTATCGCTGTGTATTAATCATTAACCTCTCTATTCCTCCAAGTAAACAGGGGTCGTAAGACTTTTCCCTTAACCCCTTAGTGCCTGGTCTTTGATCATCTTCCCCTGGTGGAAAGGAGAACAGTGCCCACTGTGCAGATGGGTCTCTCTGCGCCTTTTGAGGCTGGAGAGGTGCTAATGTTACGCTGAGAGGGCAAGGGTTTGTGCCATAGATTTGACCCTGGGCAGAGGGGGATGGTCATTTTTGCCTCCTCCTTTCCCCTGCCACCCATTGTGGGTTTCTTTTCTGTACTAAACAGACTAAACAGAGCAGTAGTTTGGCTAAGTAGCTGCCACCCTGGCCTGGTACTCTGGCTTCTATTCGTAACTCTGCCGGGTGACCTTAGGCAAACTATTTTGCTGCTCCGTACCTCAGTTTCTCCATCTGTGAAATGGGGATAATGGCAATCAAAAGGTTTTGAGATATGGCTGAAAAGCAGTAGGTGGTGGTGTTTGCTTCCGTTCAGTACAGGACAGCAAAGCTTGATAGAACAGGCTCATGAAGGCACCTGAGTCTTAATACACAGGGGAAGCCTGGATGGTCAGTCAGTTTCTTTCTGGCAACTGCTTTCTAGTTCTGCCTTACCTGAACTAGCACTGCTATGGCCTTGGTAACTAGGTCTCTAGGTTTGGGACGTGCGTGAGGCACCCTGGGCTATCATCCCTTTCCCATTCAAGAATGGCTGCTCTGGCCAGTGGCGTAGCAGGCACTGCACCACTGTCCAAGCAGACGTTTCTGGTTTACAGCATCTGATGTCGCAGGGTGTGTGGTCCAGCGGGTAGACTCAGGTGCCTTGCCCTACCCCTGAGGCACTGGTGACCGTAGACAAACCTCACCCTGTGCTTCTGCAAAATGGAGCGAGTGACACATCCCTTCCCTGGGTGTGTTTCTGGAGATGAATGGCTGAGAAGGACTCCGTGAGAGCACAGAGAGGATGCTGACTGGCAAAGCATGACTCTTATGTTGCTAGTTGCATTTGTCGGGAGCCCCTTGGCGAAGATGTGGTGGGAGCAATGGGGACTTCAGAGCTTGTACCCTCTTCTTCTATCCTTTGTAAAGGCTTTGTTGCATGTTAAAATTATACCCCAGACCCTTCTCAGCATGGAAACAGTGCAGATGGAATAGAGCGTGGTTCCATTATAGCGCCTTTCATACCCGATATGTCCCCGAATGCTTTTAATAAGCACATGAATGAGAAATTTGTGGGGTTACAGAATCGTACGACTGGGACCTCAAGAAGTCATCTAGTCCAGGTCCTTGCATGTATGGCAGGACCGAGCATTATTTAGACCCTACCTGACAGGGTTTGTTGTCTAACCTGCTCTTAAAAATCTCCATGGCAGAGATTCCACAGCCTCCCTCCGCAATTTATTCCAGTGCTTAACCACCCTGATAGTTTTAATGTCCAACCTAAATTGTTCTTGCTGCAATTTAAGCCCATCGCTTCTTGTCCATCCTTAGAGACTACTGAGAACAATTTTTCTCCTTCCTCCTCGTAACAACCTTTAAGGTATTTGCAAACTGTTGTCATGTCCCCTCTCTCTTCTCTTCTCCAGACTAAGCAAACCCCATTTTTTCAATCTTCCCTCGTAGATCACGTTTTTCTAGACCCTTAATCATTTTTGCTGGCCTCCTCTGGTCTTTCTCCAATTTGCCCCCATCTTTCCTGTAATTTGGTGCCTAGAATGGACCCGATACCCAGCTGAGGCCTCCAGCTGGTGGTTCTTATGGCCCAGGCACATGCAGCATCTGGTCTGGGTCCAGCAACAGTTTAGGCACAGCCAGTGACTGGCGCCTCTGTGAGAGGAATTTGGTCACTGGGATTCTTTTTGCCCTTCTGGAAAGCGACGGTATGGGGATCAATGTTCAGATACTCAAAGTGAAAGTCCTTAATTGTGTTACTAAGGTGCGTTATCTTCTCCATGGGGACAGTATTATTGCAGTCTTCTTTGCTTTTTGCTATATGCTGTACATATATTTTATCATTTCTTGCCATTTGGACAATACAAACCAGCCAATAATCAGTTTCACTTTGACGAAGAGTAGTTTCTAATTCTCCTCGTCCACATGGCCAGCCGGAGAAGCAATATGTTTTGGCAGGTGCTCAAAAGTATCAATAGATTTTTCCCCCTCTCTTCCCCGTCATGGGAAGGTAATTGGGGAAGGAGGTTTTGTGTTTGAATTGGTAAATTTCCCTAGCCATTTCATAAAGGGGGTTTCCAGTCACTCTCTAGCTAATTTCTATTCCTCTGCTCCTGTGCAAAGCTACAGAGTTTGGGCTGCAAACAGGGTCCGAGGGGGAAGGCGTTTGCTATGCAAAGACCTGTAGGGGAATGTTTAGGAACCAACCCTGGGCTATGTCTCCACTGACAATTTAAGTTGACTTAGGCTATGTCTACACTTAGGGATTTAGGTCGACTTAAATAAGTCAACTTTAATAAGTCAACTTTAAGTCAACCTTATTAAGTTGACTTGGAGAGCCCACACAGGACTCCTAAGTCGCCTTAAAGTGGGCCTTACTAACTCGACTTAGAGGGTCTATACTAGACTCTCTAAGTCGACTAGTTAGGTCCAGGGAGAGCCAGCCCCGCAGCCCTGCGACTCCCTTCTGGTTGGGGCCTCTCCGTTGAACTCACTGAAGGTCTCCTGGATGTACTTCCACAGCCTCCTAGTTAAATTTGATGGGAGAGCAACTGTGTTCCCTCCCCCATAGAGGGATACTCTCCCTCACCAGTTGCAAAGCACAGCAGTGGGAACCATGGCTGCGCACAAGCCTGCTGTGTACGGTCCTGGCTTATATCCAGTGACATGCATTCTGGCTTCCAGGGGCACTCTAAGCAGCGAGATATCGCCTTCCATGGCCATGCCATGTGTGAACTAATCGCCCAAAGCACTGGAAATAGTTCACAGAGCTGTGTGTCTTGTCTCGGCAACCCTAACCTCCCTTTGCAAAAGCCCTTTCAGTCCCCGGCAATGCCCTGTCCCATGGGCACTGAGGAATGTGGAGGCAGAGCTTATTACCGGCTCCTTAACCAAAGTGAGAACAATAGCACTACTTATGATGTTTCATTTTTCCTTAGAAACGACCTTCACCGGTCGGTGGGCTGTGCCAGCTGACCGGCTGAGACAGATAAGGAGGAGGCCTCGCAGGAGCAAGGAGGATATCTTCCAGGAGCTGATGCAGTCCAACAAGGCACCAGCAAGGGAGACTAGACAATGGAGGCAGGAGTGCCGGCAGGAGTGCAAGGAAAACAATGTGAAGAGGCAGAAGCAGAAGGATGCCCTCATAAGGATCCTGCAGGAGCAGACTCAACTGCTGAAGACCATGGTTGGTCTGCAGACCCAGCTGCTCCAGGCTCGCCCCCCCGCTGCAGCCACAGCAACACTTTCTGTCCCCCATGCCCCATTCTCCCTCAAAGCAGTTCTTTGAAGCCCAGGGACCCTCCTGGTACAATGTTACATCCACTCCTGCACCAAGCTATAGCATTGAGACACGCACCTACACGCATCTATAGCCCCTTTTGCAGGCACTGCTTACTGTAAATATTTAATGTTTTCTAATAATAAAATTGAATCACTTGAACTGTGCAGTGTCTTTATTGATACACAATAATTATTAGTGTGGAAAGAGACGTCCATGTCCTTGACTAGATCTGGCCCTGAGACTGTTTTGCCCAGCAATGTACGCAGACTTAGTAATTGGTATGCAAAGACGTAGATCCGGGTAATCTTGCAAAATCATCAGCAGCAGAGAGTCCCTGAAGCTGGTTCAGACTGGCAAAAAAAAGCCACCCAAAAGTAAAAACAGAACTAAGAAATGATTTTGCAAGCATAGGGGTGTGCCTATAAAAGCAGCGCCCCGAGAACAGCAAGGGCGGAGTCGACAGGAGTAGCGCCCTGACGAGCCGTCAGACTGACCACCCAGAGGCAGCTCCCCGGTCCTAGAATCTTTGGACCGGACGAAGGCCACCCTAGAATCGTTTGGGTTGGTAACCATGCACGAAAACCAGAACCAGTCTGCACTGCTGACTGATGATAACCCACGGATGAAGTGTCAAAAGGAATGAGAAACCTGTAATCAGAATGCTATTGCAGCTGCTTCTGCTCATTGTTGGGTAAATACGTCTGCAAATGATACTAGCTGTAGTTAAAAGTTATTAACGGGGCTATTTGTGGGAATAGGAGGAGGAATAGTTATTAACTTGCTTTAGCTTGTAGGATTTGGAATGCTGTGTGTATGTTTGCTGCGTTGTTTTAGGCAATTGAAAAATAGTGATTTGTTTGAAAGAATTTAGTCAATAAAGGTTACATAAAATAGTGTACACCAAAATCAGTGGTCTCAGGCATTCTCCTTGGGTCCCCACACACCACTCTTGCATCACAAAAGAACAGCAGTTAGTTGTTGCATGTTTAGTATTCACTCATTTGAGCATAGTACAGTACACACCCACCGCCACCCCACCCGCCCCCCAATTAGCACCCAGTAGTGTGCAGGTACACTACTGCCCAGTGATACAATGCGTCCTATGAGTCCCCATCACTAAAATGCTCCCTAAGTGCCTCCCTTATGCGGACGGCTCTCAGCTGTGCCCCCCTGATACTCCTAGTGGCTGGCTGCTGGAAGGCAAACTCTAGCCGCTCAGCCTCCACGTCCCACGAAGGGGGAATTTTCTCTCCCCTATTTTCACAGAGGTTATGCAGGACACAGCACGCCACAATGATGGCTGGAATGTTGTCCTCATTCAAGTCCAGCCTCCCATATAAACAGCGCCAGCGGCCTTTTAAGCACCCAAAGGCGCACTCCACGGTCATTCGGCACCAGCTTAACCTGTAATTGAAGCACTCCTTGCTTGGATCCAAATTGCCAGTATAGGGCTTCATGATCCAAGGCATCAGTGGGTAGGCTGGGTCTCCTATGATTACTATGGACATCTCCACATCCCGAACAGTAATTTTATCATTGGGGAAGAAGGTCCCTGCCTGCAACTTCCGTTACAGGCCTATGTTTTGGAAAATGTGAGCATCATGCACCTTACCCGACCACCCCACATTTATGTCCATGAAACGCCCCCTGTGATCCACGAGTGCCTGAAGCACCATGGAGAAGTAGCCCTTCCTATTAATATACTCAGCCGCAAGATGCTCTGGAGCCAGAATAGGGATGTGCATGCCATCTATTGCCCCTCCACAGTTCAGGAATCCCATGGCTGCAAATCCATCAATGATCTCCCGTACATTGCCCAATGTCACTGTTCTCTGGAATAGAACATGATTAATGGCTCTGCACACTTGTGAAAGTGCTAGCCCAACGGTCGACCTGCCAACTCCAAACTGATTCGTGACCAACCGGTCTGGAATTGCCATTTTCCACAGTGCAATTGCGACACGCTTCTCCGCGGTGAGGGCGGCTCTCATTTTGGTGTCCTTGTGTCGCAGGGCAGGGGCTAGCTCCTCACACAGTTCCATGAATGTGACTTTCTCATAGACTTTAAAGTCAGAAGGGACCAGTACGATCATCTAGTCTGACCTCCTGCAAAATGCAGGCCTCAAGACCTCAACCATCCACTCCAGCAATAGGCCACCAACCTATGACTGAGTTATTTACCACCTTAAAACATGATTTAAGGACTTTAAGATACAGAGAATTTGCCAGTAGGTGAGCCATGCCCTGTGCTACAGAGGAAGGTGAAAAAACCCCCAGAGCCCAGGCCAATCAGCCCTGGGGGGAAATTCCTTCCTGATCCCAAATATGGTGATCAGTTAAACCCTGAGCACGTGGGCAAGTCTCAACAGCCAGTTACCCAAGAAACAATTCTCTGTAATAACGCAGAACCCACCCCATGTACTCTCCCCTCTTAGGCCACTTGTAAATCCACCACACGTAGCTAAATATCAGTCAATTTACAAAATAGGGTAATACCATCCCCTCCATAAATTTATCAAGCTCAGTTTTGAAAGCAGTTATGGTTTTTTCCCTACAGCTCCCCTTGGAAGGCTATTCTTTACTCCTCTAATGGTTAGAAACCTGCATCTAATTTCAAGCCTAAATTTCTTGATGGACAATTTATAACCATTTGTTCTGGTGTCCACATTGGTGCTGTACTCAAATAATTCCTCTCCTTCCTTGATGTTAATCCCGCTGATGTATTTATAGAGAGCAATCATATCCCCCCTCAGCCTTCTTTTGGTTAAGCTAAACAAGCCAAGCTTCTTGAGTCTCCACTCATAAGGCAGGTTTTCCACTCCACAGACCATCCTTGTAGCCCTTCTCTGCACCTGTTCCAATTTGAATTCATCCTTTTTAAACATGGGGGACCAGAACTGCACACAATATTCCAGATGGGGTCTCACCAGTGCCTTGTACAGCAGCACTAACACCTCCCTGTCTCTACTTGAAATACCTCTCCTGATACATCCTAGAACCGCATTAGCTTTTTTCATGGCCACATCACATTGGCGGCTCACAGTCATCCTATGATCAACCATTACCCCCAGATCCTTCTCCTTCTCAGTCCATTCCAACTGATGCGTCCCCAACTTGTAGGAAAAATGCTTGTTATTTGTTCCTAAATGCATGACCTTGCACTTCCCGTTATTAAATTTCATCCTATTCCTGATACTCCAGCTTACAAGGTCATCCAGATCTTTCTGGATGGTATCCCAATTCTTCTCTGTGTTGGCAATACTCCCAACTTGGTGTCATCCGCAAACTTTATTAGCACATTCCCACTTTTTGGGCCAAGGTCAGTAAGAAAAAGGTTGAACAAGATCGGTCCCAAGACAGATCCCTGAGGGACTCCACTGGTAACCTCCCTCCAGCTTGACAGTTCACCCTTCAGTATGACCCGCTGTAGCCTCCCTTTAACCAGTTCCTTATCCACCTTACTATATTCATATTAATCCCCATCTTCTGTAACTTAACTAATAACTCCCTGTGTGGAACTGTATCAAACGCCTTGCTGAAATCTAAGTAAATTAGGTCCACTGCATTCCCTTTATCTAAAAAAACTGCTATCCTTTCAAAAAAGGAGATCAAGTTGGTCTGGCACGATCTCCCTTTTGTAAAGCCATGTTGTATTTTATCACAATTACCGTTATCCTCTATAGCCTTAAGTACTTTCTCCTTCAAAATTTTCTCCAAGACCTTGCATACTATCGAGGTCAAACTTACTGGCCTGTAGTTACCCGGATCATTTTTATTCCCTTTCTTGAAAATAGGAACTACATTAGCGATTCTCCAGTCAAACAGTACAATCCCCGAGTTTACAGATTCATTAAAAATCCTCGTTAAAAGGCTGGCAATTTCATGAGCCAGTTCCTTTAGTATCCTCGGATGGAGATTGTCCGGGCCCCCTGATTTAGTCACATCCAGCAGCTCAAGTTTGGCTTCTACCTCAGGTATGGTAATTTCCACATTCATGACCTCGTTCCCATTAGCTTCCCTACCTCTATCCCCCAGCTCAACTTCACTCTCATTGAAAACAGATGCAAAGTACTTATTTAGACATTCAGCCATGCCTGAATTTGAAAGTTCTGCAGCCACTGCTCATCATCCCACACCTGCAAAACGATGTGGTCCCAGCACTCGGTGCTTGTCTCTCGTGACCAGAACCGGCGGTGCACCGTGTGCAGATGCTCTGTGAAGGAGCTCAGCAATGCGGTGCTGTTGTTCTGCATGGCAGTCACCAGTCACCAATCCAGGGTCATCCAAATCCTGGTCTGATTCAGAGCTGAACGCATACTGTGCCACCAGCCGAGATGTGTTCATTATGCTGAAGGCAACAATTGAGATCAGAGCTGGATCCATGTTGCTGCAAAAAGAAGTTCTGGGAAGCAACACGGTACTGTTGAAAATAGGCGCGAGTTGCTAGTAGCAACTCTCGTGATGCAAGGGGAACAGAATGCACCATGGGAAACCAAGACTTTACCCATGGTGCTCAGCGCTACTTTCCTTCTAACCAGGATTCTTAGCACCGAATCAGGATGGATGGAACTGTGGGATAGGTTCCCACAATTCAATTGGTTTTTTTGTGAAATTGCGAATCGTGGGGGGGGAGGGGGGAGAGGGCTCTGTTCCATCACAAGTAGCTCAGTGTAGATGCAATACTGCACTACAAAAACCACGTGACTTTTAAAGTGCAACGGGCTTGCGTGATTATTCCTGTAGTGTGCACATGGCTTTAATTTCCTGCAAGACTGCATCTGTAGTCTAGACGTTAGGAAAAGCTTTCTCACCATAACAATAGTTAAGCCCTGGAGACAAACATCTGTCCAGTGGTTTAGGTTTTCTTGGTCCTGCTTCAATGCAGGGGGGCTGGACCTGCAGAGAGCCTGTCCTGCCCTGACTTCTGTGATTCTACAGCAAAACTCTTCAGCATTAGAAGAGTTAATGCTAACATACATTTTGGAAGAGATATTAATATTCATGCTTCATTGGTTAAGCCATGCTCTTAACTATTGGGGATTAGAATAGACCTAATGGAGGGACAGATTTGTGCCCCCTCCTGTGAATCATCTATTTTGAGCACTATCAGACACAGAACATTGGACTAGACAGACCACGGCTTTTCCAATGGGCAATTGCTTTATGTTTGATGTTTTGATACAATTGATTATTGATCAGTAGTTCCAAGCACATGTGGACATCCCCCCGGGATTCTGAACAGCACACCCACTCGCTGATGTCAGCCTTCAGCAGGTTCCCCACTGCTGGCCTAGAACTTGATCCCCCAGTCTGTCAAACTGCTGGCTAGCGTGCACTCAGCTGACATGCCAGTCAAAGTGTGGTTATTGCGTGCAGATATTGGACACATAAGTAGTGAGAATAATAGATGTCTGGTCGAAAGTAATGGCACAAATGGCACAAAGTAATGGCATGCACGGTCCAGTGACAGAGTAATTGTAGCTGCTGTCCAGGAGTTTGCATTTCAGAGGGATGGAGAGAGATACTGATTGCGTGTGAGTCATTATTTCCTGTGTGTTTTGCAGGGTGGGTGGGGAGGGCTGTCCAGTCTGTTCCAGTACTTTCAGAGCTCTGCTGACAGCTTGGTCCTTGACACGAACATGGCTCGCAGGCTGTTTTCCATTTCAGCAGCCATTAACCTTTCTCCTCTGCCCAGATTAATTACCATTTGCTGCGGGGGCCCACGGAGGCTGTGGATGGCCCCCATCCATGTTAATTGACAGTGCGGAAGGCTCGTGGATCAGGTGGCACGGGTGAGAAGAGCGCATTAGCCTACTTTGTTCTCTCACTTGTGATTTTTTAGACACACCCATGTCACTGGTCTGATCAAGCCTCAGCGTTGGCACAGAGCCGAGGGAAAGGTGATTAACTTTCAGGTGCCACAGGAAAGTGAGGTGAGCCTCAAGCTGAGCAGCCTGGCTCAGGTAGGGATTGTGGAAGGAAAAGCACTGCACACAAATTCCCATCAGCATATTTGATTGGGCTCTAGGCCCTCACCTGGGCTGAAGCAGCTCTGGGCTTTCTGCTGCCTGAGACAAACTGGAAATTGTCTGCTTCTCCCCCAGATCCATGCCCTGACAATGTGTCCCGGAGGATAAGGTGTCTTAGGGGAGATCCAGATCCAGGGGGCTCTTTAATGCCTTTGAGATTCAGCACACAGCAATTGCTTTAATATGGGAAGATAATCTCTCGTCTGCATTTGCTGTTCTCCTGCCTAGGCTGAGTCACTGACACAATGGCCTTGATTTTAGACAGGCCAGCCAGGCATGTAGCCACTCCATTCTGCGCTCATACAATATGCCTGTGTCCAACCGGAGGCGCCCCTTGCCAGGGGAAGACTGGGAGCCGCCGTGCCTTGCTGTGTCTCCGTGTGCCTGCAGGTGGCTACTGCGTCCCAGTGGGGAGTTGCTCCTGGAAAAACAGTGCAGTTTAGCACAGGGAGGTTCTCACAGCTCCCCAAGGACCATGCAGAGAGATGACCCAGGATGCTGGGTGACCTTGTGCAAGTCAAAGTGCCTAATTCCCACTGATTTCAATGGGCCTTAGGGGCCTAAATAACTCTGACATCAGGACCCACGTTTCTGTGCCACAGTAACTGCGAGGCTGCTGCTAGACAAGGAAGTCTTGGGAGAACTGGTCTCTGGCAGCAAATGGTCTCTGCCAGGCTCAGCAGCACTGGGGATCTTTGCAGAGCAAGGAGCCAGGTTCTGCACCAGGACAGCCCCGAGCTCAAGGGGTCTGCCTCAGCCAGTCTTTGCATCCAGCTGCACGAGACACCCTGGATCTTTGGATGGAGAGATGGCAGGGACCTGTCTGCTGGCCAGAGGTCTGTCACAGCACTCATTGCCCCCAGTTAGTTATGTGGTCCCAGAGCCCCGCCTTCTCCCAAGCATCCACTCCCATCAGAGCAGGTGTGGACATGGGGCCCATCCCTGGAGCAGCTGAGCAGGATATGAATTCAATCACCCAGTACCCCTTTGAGCCAGGGAAGCAGCGTCCCCGTTTTATAAACTGAGCTCCAACCTGCTGAAATTAGGCCTCAGGTTTGCAAAACAGCTCAGCACCCACACCTGGGACCAGCATTTCAAGTGCTCAGCTCCCATAAAGGTCCCTGAATAGGCGCCCAGAGCTGCATTTCATGCTTCATTGTTTGACAGTTTGTGTGTCATCCCAACTGGCACAGGGAGGTTGGAGCAAAGCTGGGAATCCCTGGCCCTTCATCACAAGGCTGTCCCGTTATAATGCCTTCCCTGTTCCCCTGGCTGGGACTCTGGTGTGCCAGCTGCAGGGACGGGGCACGTTGTGACTTTTAATTAGCTGGCCATCAATGAGGCACTTTTCCAGCAGGTTGGCAACCCCAGCAGCTGGGTTCTGCCTCATTTCCAGTACAGACACTGGGCCCAATCCTGAATAGTGCGAGGAAGCTTCTGGTGGGTGCTGAGCATCCTTGATTCCTGTGGGACTTAGTGGAAGTGAGTGTGCATAGCACATGGCTGGATTGTTTTCCAATTATTTCTCTGTATGTGATAAGAAATAATGACAAGGGACGCTCCTCTATGGAGCCACCAGCACCCTGGACCGAGCAAATTGGCTGCCGTCTTCTTTTAAGTTCTGCTGCAGTAGAAAAAATAAACCTCCCCAGCAGCCTCTCCTGCCTGAAGATCAAGCTCCACACTGGGCTGTCTTTGCACTTCCTGCTGTCTTGGCGGCTTGCCGTAGAGAAAGGTTGTGTGCGATGTTGCTGCAAAGAGCATAATGAGACCAAAATGGCTGGGGGGAGAGGGGAGGAAATGAAGGACAAAATAGGGTTTGCTTGCGCAAACCTGCCTCTTTTCTCTTGTGTTGGTGTTTGCCCTGAACTCCAGAGAGTACAGCTCAGGGAAGGAACGTTCCCTCTCATGAAAGAGCTTTGCAGAATTGGCCAGCTGCAGAAATGAAAGTGGGGTGGGAGGGTGTGACATGCCAGTGTGCAAGCCTGATTAGTGAATAGCTCCCCTCTAACCTGGGGAGCCCTTTACAATAGCTTACTGATATAGCTGCCAGCCTTGACTGCTCACAAACAGCCTCCAGCAAGTCACTGGAAGCCATGTGTGTGTTGTGCTGTGTTGGAGCCAACCAGCCACACCTGGGTTCCAGCCAGTCAGCCTTAAAGATTGCCACAGGGTGACCCTGCCACACTTCCAGTCTTAGAAATGAATGTTCTGTACTGCACAGCCCTCTCTGGATAATGCAAGTTTCTATAAAGCCCATTATTGCTTTAATAGAAGTAATGTGCACAGAACTTGCCATCCAAATGGAGTTTCCCAGATACTTTAATATAAACAAACTTGATTAGCTAAATGAATAAAACATGTTTATTAACTATGGAGAGCAAGAAATTTTAAGTGAATACAAGTAAGGCGTCATGAAAATCAGAAATGGCTACAAAAAAATAAAGTTAAAATGCTCCTAAAGCCTAACAAACTGTATCAGATTCAAGTATAGTTTTTCCACGTATACTTTCACCCGTCTTACTGACCGAACTTCTTAAGTCAGGACCCCTTCTCCCAGAATCCAGTGAATGCTTCCTTGGTGTTGTCACATCAGGTGCCTGAACACAATTGGTGAAGCAGAGTCTCTTGGGTGTTTGTCCCTCCTTTTCATAGTTTTAGTCACCCTCTTTTGTCAGGAGACAAAAGTCTATAGAGAAGGATGTTCCCTGTCATTTTTTTTCTTGCCTGTTGGAGGTTCTTTTGTTTCTATTCCTGTGTTTACTTCTTAAGAAAATTAGGCAGAGCATCTATTCCTTTGTTTGAAATGGACCTGTTTGCTAACCTCAGTTTGGAACATGTGTTAGTAATACAGGACAGTAATGCCCAGCAATTATGAGTTTTCAAGTGACAGTTTACAAGACAGACTTGATACAAAGATTATTACAGCAGTGTGTAGGATGTGGACACAGGGTACGTTCTGTCACACAGGGAAGGTGCACAGATTTTACACTGTAGCTGGCATCTCACTGGACATCTCTTATTAACATCTCCTGGGCTTCTGGAAGATGTAAGCGAGCAGCACATCCAATGGCATGGGACTCCCCTTTCCAAGGAGTGGCCCACCACACCCAGCTGGGGCAGGGACAAGCAGGTGGTGAGCCAGAGTGCTCACCAAGTTTTGTGGTAGCCAGGGCAACTAATGCAACAGACTGTGGAGAGGAGAACTCCGGAGAACCCCAAGGGGCTGGAGAGAGAGTCAGGACCTTTCAGGCCCTTTCTGACGAAGCCCAGGCACAACAGAAAGAATAATGGGTCCAAGCTGAGTCAGGCTGTGTCAGATAGGTGGGGCAGCAAGAACTCAGGATGGGGAGGAAGCAGAGATATGTGGGGGCAGATCATCCACATTTGCCTTAGTTCTGTGGGATGTTTTTGCCTGCCTTTGAAGCAGCTGGCACTGGCTCTTGTCAGAGATGAGACCCTAGGTGAGCTGAGCTTGGATTAGATGCAGGCTGGCCGTCCCCTGTCTGTCACCATGCGGAGCCCTCTTGCTCATGCTCTCTCGATTGCTAAGTATGCTCTGGTACTATCTCGGGTCTAAGTCATTGGTATTAATCTTTCCTGCATGATCACATGTTGTACGCTCCCAGGTCCAGGGGCTGTCCCCCAGCCTGGACGCAGCTGCCAGAGTCGATTCCCCTGAGTTGTTTTGGACAATGTGGCCTTTTATTTACATTACCGTATGAACACCAAGTCCTAGGCTGAGCTGTCCTCCAGCCCTGCTGGTCCGGTTGCCCAAGTAGAGATGCTCAGTGCGAATCCCTGTTTTTCATGGCTGCAGAGTGTGCCTTGCAGATTGGCTGCCCTCCATCCGCTCCTCTTCCCCAAATGGAAAAGAAGGGTTCCCATGCTCTTCTGGGGCAGGTGTGTGTTGCCTTACTTGGGCATTTGTCTGTGCGGAGCCCTCCCCGGCCTACTGCATTCAGTATTCAGCAAACAGCGCCACCCACAGGGCTCATCCCCCCAGAGGGATCCTTTGTTGTACCTCCCTCAGCAGGTTTATTCCAAATGTGTGTGTGTGGGTGGGTGTGTGGGTGCGTGGGTGTGTCTGGGTAGGGATCTCACTGGGCCTAGGAAGTCTCCAGATGCCATTTCACCACCTCGTGGAGGACTATTCCAGAGCACCTTGAGGTGAACCACGGAAACCCAGCCTTTCCCCTCCCCTGGCTCTGCCAGCACATGGCCCATACTGTACAGTGTGCCCCATACTGCTGAACGGAGCTATCCTATTGTGGTATTGGAGGCTGCTCTGCTCAAAGCCAGCTGACCATCCCATGCTTTCCTTTTTCCTTTAAAGCTCTGTGACTTTAGAGGCAGATGGATGCTGGGGCAGGCTGGTGCACTTCATGCACAGCCTGGGGGCTAGCATGTCCAACAGGGACTTGGGAAGCCAGCTATGGCTTGCTGAGAGACCATGGACAAGATGAAGTTGCTCCCTTCCCTGTGGCTCAGTTTCCCCACCTATGAAGCAGAGAGCATGACACTGACCTTCTCCAGGAATTGCTTTGAAATTTATGACTGAAAAGCGCTAGATAGGAGATAGATATTGTTGTTACTGAGCCTCAGCAGTGGTGCAGAATGAGACCAGCAGGGCAAGCTTCCCCACCCCACCCTGCCAGCATCCCTCAGGCCTGGTGAGAGATGGATCTTTAGGTAACTCACTGAATCTGGCGCTCCCCATGCTTTCGGGAAGTTTGATCCAGATCCAATTCCGGCCTGCAAGGCGAAGAGCTGATTGTCCAGCTTAGGCCAGGACTGAAGCAGGCCCTGGGTGGTGACAATCATTGTATCATAGAACTGGAAGGGACCATGAGGGATCATCGAGTCCAGTCCTTTGCACTCATGGCAGGACAAAGTACCATCAATAGAAGGTGCAGGCTAGGAACTACGGAACCAGAGAAAACCACAGCATCTGTCTGTGTCCAGTAGCCTCAATGCAGCATCCCCGTTTCATTCATTGCCCCCAAAACTTGTTCCTTCTCAGTTCTGAGGCGGTGCTACAAGGCCCATCTCCAATCCCGGCTGGGGACGGGCCCCCTTTCCTATCTGAGACACTGACAGTTCTACACTTGTTGCTGGGCTGAGAGAGAACGCCCACCTCATTTCCCATGGGCCCCTGCCCTGACCTTCAACAGTTGGATCAACGCTGGGGCTGCCCCACCTGCCAGGCTGGATTTGGAGCAGAAGCCTAGAGTCCCATGCAGGTTTCCACCCCAGGGGGATGTGGGTTCTGGGTGCTCCTGTAGTTAAATCACTGATGTCAACACAGCCTAGTTAAAGACGCTGGTTGTGAAGGGAGAAGCCCTTGTATCTGACTAGTGAGGGGAGCCGTAGTCTGCAGCTACAGATGTCCTTTCAAGGGGACTAGAAAGATTAGATCTTTGCTGTCACCAGGTGCCAATTTCTCTGTGCTGCCTTTATCTGTTGGCAGTCCTTAGGGGCGTCTTGGGTGGGCACACTCTGCTATGTGGCCCAGAGATGCTGCGCTGAGGCAGTGGGCACACTCTGCTACATGGCCAGGGATGGTGGGGTGAGGTGACAGACATGCTCTGCTGGGTGATTTGGGAATGCTGGGGATGAGGTGATGGGCACACGCTGCTGGGCAGCCCAGGGATGCTGGGGGCGAGGCGGCAGACACACTCTGGTAGGTGGCCCTGGGGTGAGGTGATGGGTGTGCTCCGTCTGCCAGGCCTAGACCTGTGGAGCTGGGGGTGGGTGAACAGTGGACCTGCGAGGTGGCATAGTGGCATGATCTACTCAGTGGCCCGAGGTGCACTGGGTGGCACTGGAGGCATGTCCTGTCATGGGCACAGTGGCAGCATGTGGCTGTCCCTGTGGTGTGTGAAAGTCACTCACCACTCGGGGAACCAAGGCCACCGGAGAGCTTGAAGAATGCAGAGCAGTTAAGGGGAAATCCCCTGACCTGGGTACGTGGCCTGACTTGTCCCCCAGCCATCCAGGAGGAGTTTGCCTTGAACTGTTCATTACTGCCACGTGGCTCAAGAGCACATACGTCACTGACATCCCCCCTGTATGCCTGCTGTCTCGGCCCCCACGCACAACCAAGGGTCCACAGGAGCGTGGCTCGCTCTGCTGAACCAGTCACTGCTGCTCCAAATGAAGTGCCTCTCTTCATTCTTGGCTCCTCTCCCCTGCCTGGAAGAGCCCTGTGCCCTCCAAAGGGTGCACGCTGCCTCAGACATGAGAGGAGACCAAATTCAATGGAAAAGGACTGACACGTAGCCATTGCTTCACATCCACACCTCGGCTGTGTTGCTGGAACATGGACCACTGCCAAGGAAATGGTCCCACTCTGTCCGAGGTGGCTCAGAGCCATTAGCAGGCAGTGGAGATAGAGCCTCAGGCAGCGGATGGAGATAATCAGCCTGTATAACTCCTGCCTGGTCCTGTTTAGCCCTGCGTCTCCAGCCTGGTGAGTGTCAGGGGAACACACAGCATCAGAGTCTCCAGCCTGGTGACGTGAGGGGGAAGAGAGATGTTCCTGGGCCAGTCAGCCCCACGACAGTTCAGTAGGAACTGGATGGGAAGGCATCAGCTCATTCACATCAGCGGCCAGTGGAAGGTAATAGCTGGGCTGGGGCAGTGACACCCAGCCCCTTCTCGCCATCTCTGACTCCTTGTCTTGCGGGGCTGTCCCAGTGTTCGTTGCGCTGGTCCCATGCCCCAGCTCACTGGGGAACAAGCACAGGTTTAGTTTATGCTCTGGACAGAGCCACTGAGTTCTCAGCAGGAGCCTGAGGCTGATTCACTGGAGCTGGAGGGACAATTCTCCAATAGCTTACCTGGCTGGGCTCCCTTCCTTGCTTTTGTTTCTTCTCCTAACCCTGACCCTCCCTTCTTCCTGTCCCCAGCCCTGCCAGCACCACAGCCGACCATTGCTGACACCCACATGTCCCCTCCCAGGCAGGATGACAGGTAGGGCATGACTCTTTTACCTGCCAGGAGCGCCTCTCTCCTTGGGGCTCAGCTCCGCCTTCTGCCCACGGGCTCTGCACAGAGCTGGTGGGCAGAGTGGCTGTGGGAGAGAGCAGCTGGGTGGCGCAGGGGCATCCTGCACTGGCAGCAGGCAGGTCTGCCCTAGGTGGCCAGAAGGGTCTCTGTGCCCTACACAGGCTTGACATCGGGAGGAACTGGCAGGCAGCTTCTCTGACTCTGTCCGCAGTTTTGACCCTTTCCCCATCTCCTCTTTACAGAGAAAAGTGGCATCCTCTTCCTGACACCTCCCTTTTATCCCCTGCCCCTTCTCCACTTGTCTCCCAAGTCTGCCTCACACCAGCCCCTGGTGTAGCTGTAGACATCAAAGTGGCCCTCCTGCTTGTGCCCCCTGGGCTATGGATCCGGAAAGATGACGCTGACTAAGGCAGGTGAATTTTAGAGACACTGTTGGAGCGGCCCAGGCAGGGGTGGATTAGCATGAAATAAATCCTCCCCCCGCCCCCGAGAAAAAATTCTGCCTCTCTCTGATCTAATCCTATCTATCTAATCTGCCTATCCCAGACTCATCCCCCTGACCTGTTCAGCTCTGAGGGGGATAATCGGCTTAGCAATATCCTATAAGAGAGGATGAGTCTTTGGGTTCCCCTTTGGGGACCGAATAAAGAGAGAACCATGATGCGTAGCCGAAATGCTGCTGGTATGGTTCATTTGGCCATCCAGCTCCTGGTGGCAAACCTGGATCACGCTGTTGCTCACTTTCGAGAGCTCTTGACCTTCTTTCCCTCTGTGCTTGGTACAGTAGCCCATTGTTCAACAGCTCAGAATATTGCCTAGAAGAGGGCACTGCTCAAGTTTGCTTCTTCTCCTGTCTGGGCTGGTGTGTCTGCCTCGATTTTATTCTTGTCTTGATTAGCAGAAAAATAGACTCGTTCTCGTTCCGAGAAACACCAGCATTCATGGCAATCCACATTCCCGCAAGGGTTGCCTTGGGAAAAGAAGACTCCTCCAGGAAAGGGAAGAAAAGGGATTCATCAAGGCCCAAGGAGACTGGGAGAATGACTTGAAAACAAGGCTTCCCTTTCAGGATGGCCAGCCCCGAGGCTTCAAAAACCCAATCAAGCCCCTAAAAGTCAGAAAAGTGGCTTAAGAATGGTGAAAACAATGCTTTTGTGGGCTGCAACCCACTTCATCAGATGCATGAAGTGGAAACTAAAGTTAGGAGATATATATACATTTGCAAGGATGAGAAACATTAGAAGAGGAAGGGCAAGTGCTAACAAAGTCAATTCAGTTAGGCTAGATGAGGCCCAGTCACAACAGTTGATGAGAAGATGAAAAGGTGTGAACAGGGACAATCACTTTTTGTGATGAGATAACTCTTCCAAATCCCTATTCACACCCAGTGTGATTGGGTCAAGTTTGCATATGAGTTCCAGCTCTATGACTATTTAAGGTGCTACAGGATTTTCGATGTTTTTGCTACCTACAGACTAATATGATTACCCCTCTGGAATTTAAGAGTGGTGGGATTTTATGTTTGGTTGGAAAGGGCCCCGAAAAGGGATACAGGAACAATTTGAGGTTTGGAAAACATGCCTTATAGAGACAAGGAAAGCTCAATCTCTTCCATTTATCCAAGAGAAGGTCCCAAGGTGACTTGATTGCACTCTATAAATACCTGCCCGGGGAGAAGATTTTTATGGTAACAAAGAGCAGTATAGCAGACAGAGGTATAACAAGATCCAGTGGCTGGCAGCTGAAGCTAGAACATTCAGACTAGAAATAAGACACACTTGTTTTGCAGTGAGGGTTATTAACTTTACCTAGAGATATTCGGATTCTCCGTCAACTGAAGTCTTTATATCAAGGCTGAAAATCTTTCTAAAAGAACAGTTCTTACTCAAAAGAAGTTATGAGCTCAGTGCAGGAGCTATTTGGGTTAAGCAAGAGGTTAGACTAGATTATCACAAGGACCTTGATGTCTATGATGATCGGTTTGTTTTATTCTCTTCCACATTTTGGAACCTCCAGGGTTCACATTTTCCAGCTTTTCTTTGCAGCTTCAAGAGCTAGAAACTTACTCTTTTTAAAAGAAAAGCTGAGGTTATCATGTAACCACCTGATTCCAGGAGCTGGGGCTTCAAAGTCAATAGCAATTAATCATGTTATTCAGAAGAGCTGGCAGGGCTGCCTTTTAAGTCCTTTTTCCTCTTGTAATTCTGGATAGAAAAGTTCTTGTCTCAAAATGTTTGCCAGGGTAACTAATACCCCAGGGAACACAAAACAGCACAAAGGCAATTTCTTGGAGGAGAAACAGCATTTTCTAGCACTGCAGATCCATGATTCACCAGTTTTGCTGTACCACAATAGCGAATAGAACTTCCTCCACTCCATGTCCCAGAATTAAATGTGGATCTAAACCAAAGAACGTCCCTCATAAGTGCAGATGGCGGAGGAGCAGGGTTGCCATTTTAAAGGGCGATTCTTTCTGGTCGGGGCTGGGGCTGGGGCTGGGGCTGGGGCTGGGGCT
The DNA here is from genome assembly GCA_007922175.1 of Pelusios castaneus. NCBI lineage: Eukaryota > Metazoa > Chordata > Testudines > Pelomedusidae > Pelusios > Pelusios castaneus. Next base: position 6,050,711 of record ML685852.1, on the reverse strand, counting down.
TGGTGTGTGGTGCGGTTGGCTGATTTTAGCTTCATGGTGTTTGATGGCAACCAACTTCAAGAGGGAATCTTTCTGCTGCTGGTCTATGTGTTATACCTAATTTCTCCTACTTTCTCCCTCCTCTGGTGCCAGGGAGATCAATATTGGGTGAATATCAGCGGCCACTCTCTGTGGGGCAGGGGTTTTGTCAGACTGATTTAATTCAATGCACGACATTGTCAGACTGGTGTTTAATTAAGCTTATGCCTTACCTTTAATGAGCATCAGGGCCAGCCCGCGGGTTTTTGGCGCCCCCTTCCCCACATGTTATAACAGATAACATATTCATATACTTTTTTAAACAGAGAAAAAAAAATCACTTCCATCTAATTTGGCATCCCTTAAAGCCTGCTGCCCTAGGCAACCGCTTAGTTCAGCTGTGTGGTTGGGCCGGCCCTGATCCGCATGTGTTAGGACCACACCATGGGCATTGCCCAGTAGTTATCAAGGAGCCATGAGGTGAGGGGGACAGACCCACTGCTACCCCACTGCACAGCTCCCATCCTTGCCCCACCATTACAGACAAGGGTTTCCAGCCCCAAGGTGGGGCCACTCACTCCATTTTAGTAGCAAGGTGAGTGAGCCAAGCCATCTCTCTCTTTGCCACCCAGCAGCTGGGCAGAAGCTGTGCAGCGTGTGGTCAGCCAGTGAGTGGGTGAGGAGCAGGGAGAATATCAACTGTGCTTGGGTGGTCTGTCATTGATAGTCTCTTTTGTGTTGCCTTTTGAACCAGCAGAGCAGGAATGTGTTTGCTCTGGCCAGTTGCTTTGGGGGTGTTGATCCCTCCCCAAATATTCATCAATCAAAAGTTCTTGGCTTCATGAGAGGTTTTCCCAACGCAACCTCCACTCTCCCAACATGGAAACCATCTCCCCTTGGGTCTGCTGGACCAAGATTAGTGCAGCTGCTTTTCTTGGTCACTTCTGGTCCCACTGCCAACCCGGTGCATGACCTCTGGCAAGTCATTTTGCAGCCCCATGCCTCAGTTTTCCCATCTGCAAAATGGGGATATTAATCCCTTCCTACTTCACAGGTGTATGGCTTGCCTGCACTGCTTTGAAGGGGTTTGAAGAGGGAAAGAGTCACCATTGAGTATTATTATTTAATCTTCCTCTTCTCTCCGGGCTTCAGGAATCCTTGAAGGAGTTCCAGCATCTGGAAAGCTGCTTGCCTTTTCCTGCCCCACTGTCTCTCCAGTCTCTGTGCAGATGTGGATGTCGTGCACCTGTAAGTATGCAGATGTGGATCATTCTTTAAGATAAGTCTAAAAAACAAAACAAAGCTTCTGTGTCCCTGGTTCCCCATTACTCAGGGGACAACTGCACGGCCAACAGAAACCTGCGGCAGGGAGCCTCACAGGCGGGGTCAACAGACAGGCTTGTGAGACTGGTGCTAAAACTAGCTATGTAGACATTCAGACTCAAACTCTGAAGACTAAGGAGGGGGGTGGGCTCCAACTCTCAAGACCATCTACACAGCTAATTTTATTGCCATAGCACAAGCCCAAGTCTGCAGAGCCAAACAGGCTTTGAGAATTGCTGTGCAAACCGCTTTCCATGTAGTGAGATCACAGCAGGGTAATGGGGGCCTAGGAGCATTGAGTCTAGAATGAGGTGCATTGGGGGTGAAGTAGGTGTGAGGAAAGCAAGGGCCTTGCTCCCATCTCAAAAGTGACCCTAGATATTCAAGGTGCTTGGGGGAAGAGAAAGGCCTGATTCAAAGCTCTGTGGCTATGTCTACACTGGCAAGTTAGTTCGAATTAAGGAGGCTTAATTCGAACTAACTAAAGCCATGGCTACACTAGGCTTTAGTTAGTTCGAATTAAGGGCTTCCTTAATTCGAACTAAGAAGTTTGAATAGGGTGTTCAAACTAAGGGGTTAATTCGAACTAACTAGTTCGAATTAACCAATGTGGCCATGTTAATTCGAACAAATTTCTTAGTTCGAATTAACCAGCCATTGAAATGAATGGGGATCGCTAATTCGAACTAAGCAAGTGCTTGCTTAGTTCAAACTAACATTCCATTGTGGCCATGCTAGTTCAAATTAAGCTAATTCGAACTAAGTAAAATTAGTTCGAATTAGTTAGTTCAAACTAACTAATTTGAACTAATTTTAGCAAGTGTAGACATAGCCTTTGAGATCAGGCTTGGAATCAGACCCCAAATGTCCAGAGAGTTACCATCTCATTGCTTTCAGCAGCCACATTTAGCTTTTATGCAACAAGGCTGTGCAAAGTCTACAAGCAATATTAATGTGTTTATTAGGAGCAGTTTGAAATTCCCATGGAAGGGAAGCTTTTTCATCCAGATGAAAAGAACTCCCTACCTGTTTGCAAACCATCTGGAAGGTGAAACTTACCAGAAACAAGCACTGACCAGTCTGTTTGCATTCTCCAAAAAGGGAAGGAAATGGGGAATGCAAAGGAGGAATGTAGATGGGTGGGGGTGGTTTGAAGAAAAATTCCCTTTTGAGTTGTTCCTGCAGTTTTAATTGTCTAAGGTGGCATCAGAAACACTGACATGGATGGTTGGTTTTCAGAAGCATAGACCATCTCTCTAGTCTGTCACTGAGGTTCACAGAATTTCTCTTGATTTACTGCCATGGAAGAGAGTGGCATCTGGCCTCTTTGACTTTTAACCTGATAATGTCCCTTTAATAGCAGGCATGGAGTCACAATCCAAGCTTCTCCTTCTCTGGAGCTGAATGTCTCCAGAAAGATCTTTCCTGTCTCTCAATCTCTTGGCTTCGGCCAGGGAGGGGGCGCACCCTGTGTCAAGGGTGATGGGGATCTGAGCCACGCAGAGAGCGCCTTGCAGCTCCTTGCTGGCTGCAGGCTCGCTAAGCTGCACAAAAGGGCTTTTCATGCCCTGCATAAACAAGCGAGGCTGTTATCGCAAAGCATCGACGCTCGTGGCAGCTCAGGCTGGGGCTCCCAAAATAACCACAGCTTGCTGCAAACATACAGACGTGAAACCTCAAAGGCCGGGCTTTATCAGCCGCTGGTTGAGCTGAGGAGAGAGAATGGGCAGCTTCTGATTGAGAGTCACTTTCTGAGAAACCATGGTTTGCTGGCTGAGAGCCGTTGGGGAATAAAGGATTCGGGCATATTTGGATTTTCTGATTCGTTTCTATGAACTGTGAGTGGTCTTGTGGCCGGCAACATAACACCATTCCCTACAGTGCCTCCTGCTGGGAGAGGCTAGAGCGGAGGAGCTGTGAGTTTCCCCCGTAGCCAGCACTGTTACAGGCTGTGTCAGCTGCAAAATGGGAGCAATGATGCTTGGTCCTGCCCAGCTGTGCTGTGCTGATAATTGGATTCATTAGGTGCCCACTGCTCAGCTAGTACCATGATGTACTGCAGCATAGAAACTTCTGGTCAGATCGGTGAAAAGGCTGCTACCTGGTTGGGAGCACCCCTCCCCCTCACTGCAATACAGTGAGGCAGTTTTGGGATGTGTCCCAGAGCACATATTACTCCCACCTGCATTCTCACAGATGATGTCAGAAATTTGGGGCTGGATGCTCAGTTGGTGGTGAGAATTCACGTGACTGGAACCATGCTGATGGTTCTTGTTCTGCCATGTGCACGTGGCTTCCTGCTGGAAACGAGCAGAATAAAAGCAGTTCCATTTCTGCCCCATCCTTGGGGGTTTTTAGGTTGGGCTGAAGAATGGTTTGTAACAGTAATTACAGAGCTGGGCAGGACCTCCCCACATGGAGGGGAGGAGAATTAACAAGCGAATGTTTGCCCCACGCTCAGAGGATGCTTAACGTGAGGGGTTGTTCTTTTTGGGGGGAAAAGACAGAAAGAACTGAATGAAAGTTGGGGCAGCTATGAAGAGAAGCAGTTATCTCTGATATCTAACACTCAATCATCCGTACCCAAGGACTGCAGGTGCTCACTGAGAAAAGGGAAATAATTACAGTAACAGGAGCTGGAGGAAAACAAGGACATTCTCTGATCCTCCAACCCAACTCCCCTCTTGTGTTGGTGTAAATCAGGACTACCTCCACTGGAGTCCTGGCGGCACTCTGGATTCAAGGAGAGATGAATTAGCTGCACAGTGAACTGTTTTAAATACCTACCTGCAGATTTGTCCTTGCTGGTAAGGAGCCCAGGCTGGTATCAGTGATCCAGTGCCACATGCTTATCTCCCCTGGGCACAAAACAGGGAAGGAAAATGGGGCAGAAAACTGGCTTCATGGCATGCCACCACCTTGAACTAGATCCTAGTCCCAGTTGCGCACAGCTTATGGGGCTCTGTGCTTCAGTAGGGAGCAGAGCCAGGGAGAGCCACTCTGCAGCAAACAGCATGTGTCTCCTGGGACCCAGGAGGTTTCCAAGTGGAGAGATGCACCCAGGGGTCCTGGTGGAAGCAGCAGCTGGCCCTCCTTGCTTTAAACCTCTTGGAGTTGGTCTCTGAGCTGTGACATAGTCAAATAACAAAGAAAGGACCTCTTGGAATGTAAAGAACATGAAGAGGAACGCCAACGATGCAGATTCAGTGCCGGCTCTGTAACCCTACTTCTTTGTTCTAATGGGTATTTGTCTTTTCCTCAGCTGTTATTTAAGCTAGTTCTGTTGGACGGTGAGAATTTGGCCAGAGTTTCACCACAAAACCCTGCTTCCCCCAGAGAGGGTTTAATGGGGGTCTGCTGCGGTCTGGTGGTGTGAACATCAGGCCTGCAGACGGCTGCTGCAGAACATCAATTTTCCATTTGAACTGCAGCCTCTGTTAAGTTTAATTACCTTTCCCAGGACTTTGATAAAGGCTGCAGTTTGGGTGCCAAGCAAGATTGGTTGCAGAAGGCCACTCCTACAAGGATATGTTGCAACGGTTTTGGTATAAAATACGTTTTGATGAAAATGGCCTTCTTTGGGAAATAAAAGTTTTCCAAAGTTTTCATTTTTTAAATTCTTTTGTTATCTAAAATTCTTATTTTCCAACCACCTGGATACTACCTGATATGGTATCTCTCTGCTGCTAGCTGCCTCCACCTCTTCCACCACCTCAGTGGCATTTGGACATGTAACTATTACTGAGTAACTAGCACAGGCGTGTAATCACATGAGGGGTGTAATCAAGAAATCATGTGCCAGGAATGGTCATTTGACAAGTCAAGTTCTTTCCCCACAGTTCAGTTGTATGTTTCCACTGTCTTGGACCTGGAACTTCTCCTCAACTCCACCATAATTACAAGAAAATCCAGTTTGGTCTGTTTCCTTTGCAAGAAAGAAATGGAATGAAGGAATCATTGAAAAACCTCCATCTGCTGAACACCAAGCACTGCCATCTATGGCTCTGATAAAAAAATTCATGCTCAGGTGCGTATCACAAACAGCCAGTAAAGAATCAGCATTCATGGTTGCAGTTGGGTTAACCATTGACTGATTTGAATACCTAACGTCATTTCTAACTCGTACCAGTCTGGCGCTATCATATGCTGCGTGGCATTTCCAGATCAGTTCAGTAGAAAACATTTTTTTCTACTGGACAGCCTGACAGATAAAAATTCTATTATAAGGATAATAATAGCACACGAGAATACAGTGTGTGTGCAGCTATCCTTACGGAAGTAATAAGCTCTATTTTCTTTCCTGCAGGAGTGCTTTACACACTTAGCAAAGTGTGATATACAACTCACTTTACTCACCAATGAATTGCAGCCATCTCTGGGGTGCAACACAGCAGCTATGTACCAGTGCAGAGAAACACCATACATTTAGGGCTGGACGTGAAGAACATATTCACTGTGGATGCAGGGGGAATTTGAGTAGCCAGCTGAAATGCATTTGAAGATGAAAGTACTTTCGAGCTTGGCTCTGATGAAGTGGCTGAATTTTCCACAAAGTTTCTGCTGTTTACCCAACCTCCCAGCTGGGTTTGACTGAGGCACAAAGGACTTGCCCAAGTTTGTACAGTGAGTCAACAGCTCAGTGGGGGACTAGACCCTTGTATCCTCTTGGCTCCTCACACTTGGCTCTAACCACTAGACCATGCAGCTGAGTTTTGTTCCCGGCACCGCCTGCTGGCGTGTGGTTTGTAAAGAAAAAGCCTCAATGTGACTAATAAAGGGAGCATTTTATACAGCAGTGAAATAAGCCTGGTTCATTCAAGTATGTGCTGGTGGCTCCATAAAAGTCAAGTCAGGAGCTGGGGTTATGGCTGCTCGGTCTGGTAAGCTAAATGGCAGTCCACTGTGGACTGGACACTACCACCGTTTACTTTCGTAGCACAGCTACGGCCTTAATGGTCACATCTGCTCCCAGCGGCTAGAATGGGGTCTAGATGAGGCCCCACTGCTTTGGTGACATCTAGTGCCAGGCTGGCAACTTGTCAGGAGCCAAAGGCTAACAACTGATTTGCATATAGATGGCCATCCATTTAAAAACCACATGCAACTGGGGCCAGTCTTCCTCTGATCCTCTACCTCCCTTGATCTAGCCCGAGACTATCTGAGTTCACCAGCAATAAAAGAGCTGCTGCCTACCAACTTTGTCTTCACCCTGAAGTTACGGTGGGAAAAGCAGCTCCATGAGCGATCCCTCCCTTCCTGTAGTTCCTCTCACCCCATGTTGATTACACAGATGCATTTGGGTTTTTTAAATCCTCCAAGGGTCGATACAATACCTTATGACAGATCCAGTACTACATAATAAAACAAAGCATTGAGAGCCAGATAAAGAATTCCACTAACTTATGCTGGACTTGGAACTGATTACAATAAAAGAACAATAGGCCCTTAAAGTCAGGCCTGAACAGAAAAGTAGAAGAAAGCCCAGGCTCTTTAAGGGTTATTGACAGAAACAAAGAAAGGGAAAAAGAAAAGGTGCCCTGTGTGTGGTGGACGCGGCTGATTGACTGTGTTGTTCTACTAGATGGTATAAATCTTTCACCTTTTATGCGATGGGTTTGCCTTTCTTCCCATCTGCAAATGTCTGTGATAAGCCCCTTCCAGCACCTTCCCAGTCCGGTTACTTTTGCTATTACTATGTGGAGACCTACTCATAGATCAGCCCATCCCTGGCCCAAAGAGTCTCTGCTGTTTTCCCCACATACCCCCGGTCCGGATTGTTTGTCCCGAGAAGGCAGGGGGCCAGCGCTACCGGAGCTTGGTGATTGGGTGCCTAGGGCATCTGGAAAGTTTCCATTCCCCCAGCCCCTGATGAAACCTGCACAAAACACTTTTCATTTCACCCTGGTTAGTCAGCCGGCTCTGGACGGTGGGCCCGGGGAAGGGAGGCTGCACTGGCCGCTAGGGTTGCAAGAAGTAAAGAAAAGGGGGTGAGTGGAAATACCCCCTTTGCTGCTTGCCCCCCTGAAAGCCCACGCCCCCCTTGTAGGCCCCTTGGGCTGAGGTTACGCACACAGCCCGACCCCAGGGCGGGGAGCGCTCGGCGCAGTGAGCCGGCAGTGGGGGCGGATGGTCCCCGGGGGCGAGCGAGGAGCCGAGCCCGGCACTGGCTGGGCTCCCTGGGCCCGCCCCGGCGGCAGCCTGCGCTCCCGGCCCTCCCACTGCCCGCCCCGTCATTCGCCCGCTGCAGGGCGGGGACTGCCGCGGCGGCTCCGGTCCCTCCCGGCTGCAGGCAGGGCGAGCGCGGCGGCGAGTAGCCCGGGCTGCTCCGGATGAGCCGCTCCCTCTCGCAGTGACTCCGGATCAAGCAGCCAGGTAAGAGCCTCGCTGACAAAGCCTGGCCCTGGGCGGGGGCTGTTATGGGGGGTCCCCTCTCCCGGCCACGTCTGCTCGCTCCCCCGCTTCCCGTTGTAGGTGCAGCCGCGGCCAGCTGCTGGGCAGGTCGCTGTCAGAATTGAGCCCCCCCGCGTGTGCAAACCCCCATCTTCCCTCCGAGCCCCTGCGGCCGCAGCTCTGCGCGTTCTCCCCGCTCCAGCAGCCTGGCTCCCGCGGGCATTGCGTGCTAAGAGGAGAGAGGGGGGCACTAGGGGCCGGGGGGGTCATTTGTTCTGGGGGGCAGGGCTCGATCGCTTCGTTTTTAAGGCGCATCTTGTCCCCTCAGTCCTCCTGCTTCGCCCCGGCCCCCCGAAATCGTAACTGAAATATTCCTCCGAGCCATCCTCGCCCTGCGCCGGATCCTGGAGCTCAGGGCTGGGCTGGGCGGTGGGCAGGTCACCCAGGGCCGATGGATGGATGGATGCAGCTTGTTTTGGGCTGGGATCTCCCAGGCGTCTTGCTGTGGCTCAGAGCTGAGATCAAAAGGTGTGTGTGTCTGGCCTCGCCCCAGGAGGGAGGAGCCGGAGAGAACGTGTTACATGGGGAAGGAATGGGGAGCAATTGGGAAAATCCCCCCTCGAGCTAAGCCAGAAGGTAAAGATGTTGGTGCTAAAAGTTCCTGGGAATGACAGATCTAACCTGCTGGATTTACCTACCCGAGTGAGTGATACACCCACTGGAGCAGAGCGGAATGGGGAGTGGTGAGCCAGCCAGGAAGGGAGAGAAACCTTTCAGGGCGAAGGGAGTGGCTTTTCTCTTTCTTCTTGTATACACTAGGCAGGTGATCTGTCAAGGCATCCCTCCCCTGCCAAGGTCAGATGGCCTTGGCATCTCTTCCCCTTCCCCTTAGAGCTGGAAAGCCCTAGCAGATCTAACAGCCTCGCCCAGATCTCTGCTCCTCTGGTGGCTGTGATGCAAATTCTCTCTCTGACCCCACCTGTAGTTTCTTACACACCTTTGAATTCGTTTCCTGTAATGTGCATGGAGGTGGGAGCTGTAAACATTGTTTATTTCCCCACAGCTGGGTACAGGGGGTAGCTGTATGTAATGGTACGCCATGTGCCTTTGCTATTGAAATACTAGGGCTTCTATCTTGCAGCATTGAAACCATTGGACATATTAGATGGGAGCAGGGTTGGGCTCGCCACGCTCCTGTAACAATTATTCTGCCCTACACTCAGGAGAAGCCAGCGCTCTTTTTCATATGTATATCCACAAGAGTTTAATACTGCATTTCCCAGTCCTTGGCAGCCAACGGGTTAAATGATCCCTCTGCCAAACAATAAACTGAAAATGGGGGTGAAAAATGCCTCTGATTCTGCAACACCATTGTCATGTACAAGCCAGGGTACCTAAGGAATTTAGGAGCAGACTCAGATTGGGGATTTCTAGGGGGAAAAAACTGACCACAGGAATGCCTCTGAAACGGGAGCTTTCATTTTGCCCTTAATAATGTTTAACTGCAGGCGTGTTGATGTCAGAAAGATACTGTACTTTAGAGGAGAGTAAGTGGGGAGTGAGGAACAACTTGGAATGGTCCCTGCATACATCCAGGGTTATTTCTGGAATATTGTCATAAGGCAGGAGGTAGGCCGTGGAGGTATAATAAAGCTGAACATTTTCTTGATTGGCCAATTGTACAGGAGTTTGTACAGAGAGCTGGGGCCTTGCCAGCCCCCTTCCTTTAATATTGGCGATTTATCATATGGATTATTTCCACCACAGCATTGTTCCTCTCTTGCGTTTCTAATGCTTCCTTCAGTATTTGAAATGATGGGCTCTTTCCTGAGCAAAGAACAGATTGAATGGTCCCTTTAATTTATACAATATATCATGGACGTTAGAGATGGAAAAGCTTCATTAGGTCGTCTGGTGATTGGTGTGAGCTAGCGCCTTATGATCTGCTCTCTGGACCTTTTCCCAGGCTTGTTTCAAATGTCCCCAGAGGAGTAGCTTTCCCCACTTCCTTGGAGAGATTGTTCCATCTAATCAATCTCTCTGTCAAGCTGTTTTCCCCTGATCTTCAGCAGAAATATTCCTTTTCCTCAGTTCTCTCCCATTAGGTTTGCTTGATGTTTTTCTGCTTCCAAGCTATACGGAGCGAGAGACATGGAAAGTACATTATTAACCCGACTTATGCCCATTGGGCGGCCCTAACAGATTCCTCTCTCTCTCTCTCTGGTGGCTTTCCCCGTTTTGGTTGTCTGTGGGAGCTCTAGTCCAGAGTGGCAGCCTGCCTATGTGTGTATTAATGGCCATATCCACGTTACATATACACGCACACGAGTGATGCTGCTCTGTTGGAGTGAGCACGTAAATCTCTTTCTTTGTCTCCCTGCAAGCTACTGGAGAGCTCTGTTCCTGTCAGATCCCATTCCCTCGCACTGCCTGGGCTGTACGCAGCCTGTAGCAGCTCTCTGTGGTCTTTCTTTGTCTTTTTCAAACAAGACAGGTCTAGCAATATGAGCCTAGGGGAGAGACCTAGCCTTGGGGAATTTCCCCTGAACAGGAAGGCCTCGATCTCATGTGGTCACTGGACCAGAGAGCCCTTTTGTTTAGATAGGTAACTTCCTGTTGGCAGCTCTCAAACGGGACTTGGTGCTTTGCTGACTCTGTCTAATGCTATTGATTGTAATGAACATGTGCCAGATTTGCAAAACACACACACACACACACACACTCTCTCTCCTCTACATGCGTTGTGTTTATTGCTTTTAGCAGCAACTTCAGGTGGTGATGGAGGCAAGGAATTAGCCAGGCTTATATAAATAGCAAAGCCCTGCGCCCACTCATTAGGAATGTGGCGGGAGCACATCTGTCTTGGGGAGGCGGTGATTTGACGCCGTGGCTCAAGAGGCTGGTTTGCTGCGCAGCTTGTCTGTGAATCTGCCGTCCATTTACAGCCTTGGCTGAGGTCTGATCGTCTCTGCCTGTGCCGCTCTCTTCCGCCACTGCAATTGCGTGGTGATGTTGCAGATCCACTCTGCTGGCCTTCGGGCCAGGGAGAGGAAAATCTCTCTCTCTTTCTGAACCTCTCAGGTATAGCTCTGATTAAGATGATAGCCTTATCCCCTGAGGTTAGCGGCGCAGCACTAACAAGCATGATCTAGTCCTCTGTGGATTAAAATACTACCACGCTGGTATTCCCCAGTGCTGCGACTTGCCCGTTAGGAGGGGGACTTCAGAAGCACAGAGGGTATTTGGACCCCAAATTCCCACTTGTGCCTTGGAAAAATCTCCTCCTCCATCTAGAATACGAATTGTGAGGTTGACTTTGAGGGCAAGGAGTTGGATGAGAGCTAGTTCCGTTCCCAGTTCCCTCCCAGGCTGCCTGGCAGGTGTTGTACGTGTACCTCTGTTTCTCCATCTGTACAGAGATAATATCTCCTGCCCTCCTAGGATATTGTGAAGATAATTTAATTATTTATGAGGGTCTCAGGAGCGACCGTGATTGACGTGTGGGGAGTGTGCCGCGCTTAGATGGAAATGCCGTCACTTTTAATATGGTTTCAGTTTCATGGCAGATCCAAGGTGGGAGTTGATTTGAGCCTGTCTCTCTCCAGGTTTTGATGTAGCATCTGTCACTTTACAAACTATACCCTTTCCCACGTCGACAGCATTGTTCCGGGAGGAGACACGAGTCAGAGAAAATCCCCCAACCCCATCATATTGGAAGCCTCCCCATGCTTGTAGAGGCGAACACGATTATCAACATTGCTGCAATACGACGTCTGAAAATGTGCTTGCATAGAGACCGTGACAGCTGCAGCCCATTGTTCTCAGCCAGCGGTCAGATGTCTCTGAGTCAGCAGGTTTTCACTGTAGTCATGGAGGGGAAAAAAGAAGTGTCCGATTTTTAGGGGGAAGCCTGACCAGCATTTTCGACGGGGCATCCCATTATGTTCAGAACTGCACCTTGCTGGACCAGGCTGGGGCTGTCTCCAGGGGAGGCTGGTAGCTGTGTCCTGCTCACAGGTGATGGGGAGTGGTGGCAGGTGGGACCACACTTGTAAGGGGAAATGACGATGTTTTACAGGCCTGGTGTAAAATGCTACCCGCCCATATCTTGAAACCCTGAGAGCGTGCACACGATGACACAATACAAGGGGGATTGGTGCAACTTGGGTCACTGATCTCTGATTGCTTTGGCACGGCCTCTCCTTGGGAACAGTGGGATGTCCATGGAGGGTCTGGCAGCGGGTGTCCCATCTGCATAGGTACAGCCTCTGTCGTTCTGAGCCCCTCCGTGGGATGGAAGCATTCCCAGGCACCTGGAGATACATGACGGCGAGAGCTTAGGCTGAGTTATCATACAGCTGGGACAGAAGCCAAGGCGCACTTGCAGTCTAGCAGACAGGGAATGTGGGTCAGTGGGCTGAATACAGACCCTGGAGCCCCAATCCTAACTATGATTCTGACTTAGTGTAAATGCTGTGCTCCTCAGTTTCCCTTGGATATATAATGGGCATAATATGTGCTTGTGAGGATTAACGGAAGCATGGTAAACATTACATGGGTGGTTCTGGATTAGCACAAGAGAGGATGGGGTATGGTGGGCAGAGTCTTTAGCCAGGGCAGATCATGTGTGGCCGTAAGCGGTGCTCTTTCCTCTGCGACCTCCCACCAGTGCCCAGCCTTTATCTCTGAGGCCCCAACCTCCTCTTTTAACTCTGCTATCTCTTCCTCTTCCCCTGTATGCTATCTATCAGAGGGACCGTGAGCATCAGCCAGGAAAGAAAATACACAGGGTGGGGTCCTCTCTCTCTTGCAGCACAAAGGGAATGTTTATTTAATTTCTTTTTTTCTCTCCTTTTGAAAATTTAGATAAATAAGGAGTGATCAAACAGCATTGTGAAGCTTCATTAGTGGTTTATAATACATTCACACACACACATCCACCTGCTTCTCCCCTCTCTCCATTTCACTATGTGCCAGGTGCCATGGTAGCAACAATCAGAAGATATATTTAGCTTTGGTTCTTTCTGTGTCCCCGGTCTAGAAAGGACCTGCAGCTTGACAGGGAGATAGTGAGCCATTTCATTACATGCCCAAAGGCCCGGAAGCTGAGGGTGCATTTTTAATGACACATCCCTTTGTAATTGACTAATCTTGCTTGGTGCAGTTCGCGCCAGTGGAAAGCAAGGCTGCCTTAGATGCAGGCAGCCAGGTGTGCACTCATCAAGGCTGCCGTTGGTAGGGAAGTGCCTAAAAAGCCAGAAGAGTATGTCATGACTCGGAAGGAGGCTGAGGCGGAGAAGGGGAACACAGACTGTTTACTAATCCAGTTGGGGGTCTAGGTGAGTTTGAATACTGAAAGGGGCACTGCCTGTTTATCTAATGGTTCTATTGGGGAAGCAATGAATGAATGAACAATGGAAGTAATTAAATGTTGTAATTAGATGCACTATTGATCTGGCTCCGTTTCTGCTGGCAGGAGCGTTTGTCGATACTGGAGAGCCTGGGAACGGCAGGGCAGTTGGAAATTCAGGGGCTTTTTTTGTTTATGGTGTTTGTTTTTTTCCTTTTCCCAGCTAAGGGAGGGGTGCTGTTGAGCAGATGGGTATTGTAGTGGGCGGGCTGGAGTTTGATTATAAGAAACAAGAGCATCACCAGGTACTTGGTAGATAGTAAGGGATAGAAAAGAGGCATGCAAAAAGTTAGATGTTGGAGCAAGGGAAAATTTTAGCCTTTCTGATGGATTCAGCTGTGGAATCATATTTGAAGGGAAGATGTAGCCATCTCATCTTTTGGGATTCTTAAAATTAGACTGGACAGAACAAAAGAAAACTTGCTACAGGAGGCAGTCCTGCTCTGGATGGGGGTGGGGGTGATGTGAATGAGATGGGACTTGCTACATCTTTCCACCTCTAGTGTCTATCTTGTATAGTGTCTTTCCTCCCAAGGATGAAAATCATAGTCAAATATTGTGGCATGAGTTCATCACCTTAGTGAGCATTGCTGATGTCTGGCATTAATTTGGCAAAGTATACAATATGTCTGTGTATCTTCATTTTCTAGATATATTTTCTGTAATATCTGTCTCTTGCTGGTGAAATGCAGCTGACTCTGGGTTGGAACTCATTGGCACAGCAGCAGTGTTAAATAGCAGCCTTGTGTAGGAGGAGCGGTGAAGAATATGTCCAGTTGAAATTGCCAAGGGAGTTGTGCGTAGGCCAAATGTAATTGCCCAAGTTTCAATTTGCACAGGACACCCCCAGCTTCATCCTTAATACTCATTGGGTGGTCTGGATCTCAGCTGTGTCTTTTATCTGGGAGATGCTCCCTGCTGCCTGCACTTCTGACTGCTCTTGGGGGTCGCTCTTTCTGGGTAAAGAGAGCTGGCATTGTCGCAGTTGGGGTGGGGCGGCTGCACTGTGGGTTCTCTCCCTGCACCCAGTAGAGAGGTTAATGCTTGGGCAAGCTGCCCGAGGCCGATGTGCGGCTCTCGTTCGTGTGTGTCGTCTGCTTCAGCAGCTGATAGCATAAATCCCTGTCCTCCTGCCTGTGATTCACTAGGCTGATAAATGTCTGCTCCACGATGCATTGGCCAGGATCTCGGTCAGGTGGGCTAGACATGTGGCTTCCTCCTAACCCCGCTGAATGCTGGGCCTGCTTATGCCTGGTGTGCGGAGCCCCATATCTGCCGGGCCATGGCGCCCTGCTCCAGTTGCTCCCCTTCCAGCAGTGATCTATGGCTGGTCTGCCAATCAGCTTGTATGCCTCCCTCAGCCGAGGCAGGCGGGTTATTTGCTAAGATGCTACGGCAGCGTGTGACACACTGTTCTCACACCATGTGTGTCCCAGCTTGATGCATGGAAAGAGTTTGAATGGCAGGAGTCTGCTGGGGCAGGTGTGGTGTCTCCTGCAACAGGGGTACAGCGAGAGAGTGGGCATCTGGCTGGGGGTCTTGTCTCAGGGCAGGCAATTAATACGACCTTTACCAATACAGTGATTCTCCATCCTGAAGCAGCCCAGAGCACTTCCCAAGCTGTTATGCAGAGGGATCTCTAACCCCTGCCAGCCTCCAGGGTGATACAGTATAAGGCAGGCAGGGAGGGAAGGCAATTTCTGTGTCTGATGGAAAGCGCAGAGGAGCTTTGGTTCGCAGGGTGGAGTGGTGGCGTACGTAGTGATGTTGGCAGGGCTGTGAGGAGAGAAGCCATCTGATCTGTGCTGCATTGTGCCACACCCAGGGGCATGCGCAGGGATTGAAATTTGCCCACTTTTGAAAGAGAGTGTCTGCTCGCTATAAGGAATCCCTTGTGCACACCCCGGCTACCCCCAAAGGGTCAGTGCTGTCCCCAGGTGTTGTCTGCCCCTCGGACTCACCTCACAGCCCCGCAAAGGAATCTAGAAGAATCAACAGTGGGTTTTTCTATCTCACCCCTCACTCTGTTCTCTAAGCACTGGGAGGCATTTTGTTCAGGCTGAGCACTCCCAGGGCTCTGCTCTCTGAAGGCAAGGCCCCTGCCCTTCGAAATGTCTCCTCGTGAGCCACCGACGCAGTGATCCTTCTGGACGCGTTTGCCTTGCTAAGCCAGGATCAGCACCGTGTGTGGTTGGACTCCTAATGAAAACACCAGGGAGCGCAGGTGAGGCAAGGGCCCACTAGAAAGGAGTCCCAGTGGCAGCCACCCGCCTGTCCAGTAGACCTCCCAAGTTCTTGACCTCCGCGCTGAGTGCAGGACGGGCTCAAGGAGTCGGCTGCCTGACTTCACGTGGCCATAGGCGGCACCCATGCTCTCCCACTGCTGGAGACGTGTTCCTGCTGGGACGCTTCTTCCAGGCAGCTGTGTTGGGAGCGCAGAGGTCTTTCCTGATGTCTCTCTTTGTGTTTCAGAGGGAGGGAGCATGTCTGGGTTCTGCAGTCTGGTAGTAGAAATCAATGAAAAATTAGACAGGGAATAGGCCTGGAGTTGTTGGGGCCATTGACAGGAAAAGTGGAGAGGCGTTAATGTGAAGGTTCTTTGTCACCAGAATTATGGGGTCTCCTTCCTGCATAGGGGAAAAGGGAGCAAATAGTCATTGCTCCCCAGATTCTGGGGTCACGGTAGCAAGTGCCTAGCTAAGAAAAATCCCACTAGCAGGTCTGGCAGCAGCAGGCTCCCAGCTGCGCATCATGAAGGGCTGACCTGGCGCCTCTCTGCAGGCTGACGCCAGGGACCCGGTCCTCTCAGTACGCGACTGCCCACCTGCTGCCTAGTCCTTGCTTTGAGCCGGGAGGTGGGCTGCAGTCTCCTGCCCTCCGCCAGTCCTGGAGTGGGGCTCCTCAAAGCATGGGGCCTAGGACAGTTGCCCCAATCCTCTTGCGTACCCCCTACAATATTCTGAAGTACTCCCAGGGGTATGTGTACCCCCTGGTTAAAAAGCTCTGAGCTTGGGCATTTACACTGCTTTTCCTCCTCACTATGGCTGCCAGTAACGTGAATTATGGGTTTGAAAAGGATCCAGCCCTGATTTCCATCCCAGCCGGAGCCTCAGCCCTGCTGAACACTAGATGGACGCTGGTGTTAGACCGTTGGGCTCCTGATGGCAGGGGGGTTACACTGACACAGAAGTGGAGAACGGCCTGCTTCTCTGTTGCCTAAATTCTGTCGTTCAGACGGAGTTCTCATTCCCATTCCCACTCCCTGCTTTGCCTTAGCTCAACGGCGAATTTCTCTCCCTGGAAACTTGAGTAAAATGGGCTCAACTTTTTTGTGGTGGTGATGTTCTTCATGGAGCCTCACGTACACACACAGTTGTGTCCCAACACACAGAGAAGAGGGCCCTGCCTGTGGGCTTGGACCCGCTGTGACTCTTGGACTCTTTGATGCAACCCACGGAAGGATGGGACGCTCTTTTCCATCAGCCTCTTTGTTCTTAGGCTCTGGTAGCTGAGGGTGCAAGTACCATGGAAGCCTGCAGTCCAGAAATGGTTGTCTTCTCCACGGTGAGGTGGGGAGGGTTTCTCCTCAGTACTGAGTGTGCACCTTATGGATTGGAGGGTAGGATCCAAACAGTCCATGCCCTAATAGGACTGAAACGTGGTGCGACAGCCAGAATGTTGCAGATGAAATTTCCATGAAGCTGTGTTTGGTGGGACCCCAACTGCTTGACACCGGAAGGCAGACAGCAGGCCACATTCTGCTCTGTTGCATCCAGAATCAGGGATGTAGCCAGCCCCTATTTTCTGGCCAGGCCCCTGCCAGTGCAGGGTGGGCTTGGCCAGGGAGGGGGAGAGCCACCACGCCTGGGGCAGCAGCGGCGTGAACTCTTTCGCCACAGCCGAGTGGGGTCAAGGTGCTGTGGCCGTGAGCAGAGCAGAGGCGTCGGCACCAGCGCCTCTGCCCAGCTCACAATCACCGGCTGCTGGGTGACCCCGCGGCTGTGGTGGCGAAGTTTGCACTGCAGCTGGAGGCTAAGGTGGGTGGCCTCAGGGTCAAGTGGGTGGGCCCCAGCCCACCTGGGCCCACTCATGGCTACGCCTCTGTCCAGAATACGACCACTGATTTCAGTGAATTGCTCTGGATTTATAGTGATGATGCCAGGCTACAGCCTGCTCTGTCAGTGAGTCTGTGCATTGGTTGTGTAAGTGCATGGTATACACTGAATGCTGTTAAATGGCCTCATTAAGTCAAAATGAAACTTGGAATCGGTGCAATTTGGGTTCATGAAATCAGATTTTCAAAGGGGTTCCTGTTAGTACACACTCTTCTGTGTGTGGGCTTTGTGCATGTGAATGGCACTTTGCATGGCTGGATCAATGGATTATGTGCCATCCTGCCTCATTTGCAGTAGAGCCTTGCATGTGAATCTGCCCACAGATTTTGCTTGTGCACATTTTGGAGGCCCATTGGAAAATTAACCATTTAGTGTGAAAGACCTATATTGTGCAAAAGCTTTCCCAGCTCTTCTGTTGCATTCCTAAAATGGGTCTAATAAGCTTCTCTCTCTCTAATCTTACTGAGAACCAGTAATGTGTACACCCATATTTTCTTCTGGTGTGTAGTACAGTTACATGTATGCAAATTTTCCTCAGATCTTTGTCTTGCATAAAAATGTAGTTGTACTCCAAAACGCGACTCTCTAAAACATGCCTGGTGGGTTTCACAGCAAACACGCCCAATTCACCAGAAAAGTGCCAGGCCTGCAAATCAGCCCTTGGTATCTGGGTGTCCAGCTGGCTTCTTTTGGGCTCATGCATCATTGCCTAGAATAAAACCTGCAGACCAAATGTCCTCCCTGATACCTGGATAACTCTGTTGTCTTGAGTGGGCTGTACAGGTGAAACTGAGTGGTATAAGATAATGGCCCTGCACAGATGGCGTGAAATTAGAGCTTTCTTAACAATTCACTGTGCAGGCTGGGAAAATATCCAGTTCTCTTTCTTCGAGCAGTGTTTGTGCTGTAGTAAATACAGTAGTACTTGCTTTTATCCCTCAGATCAGCAACTCCACCTCTCAATATGCAGGGAGCAAACCTGTTCAGTTAGAAGGTGCTGTTTCATCTAGATCTTTTTCCAAGTGGAGCTACACATAACATGATGTCTAGCCTAAATTCATCAATGAACTAATTCTTCTTGAACTGAATACCTGTTCAAGCTATCCAGACACCAGTGAGCTCACAATGAAATGAGCGACGCTCATTTTGTGGGACTCTGCAGCATACATGATTATGATCATTCCTGAGAAGATACCTTGGATGGTTTTCCTCTCTCTCTGTCTCTCTCCCAGGTTCTGAAGGGTGCCTGAACCGTACTTAAAGAGCCAACAGCAGCCCTCAGAGACACAGTGAGTCTGTCATTTGTGTCAGCGACCTTTATTCTCTTTCTAGCCAGAGGCAACATTCAGGCTTTTAGAAGCAAGCAGGTTTTCAGTAGCTCAGAGGGATCCCAGTCCTGACTGGGGCCTTTTGGATGCTACTGCAGTTTGACTAATAGTTATAATGGGCATGATAAATGACTAGATCCCCCCAAACCCACTGGGAGCACACAACATAAGAATGGCCATAATGGGTCAGACCAATGGTCCATCTAGCCCACTATCCTGTTTTCTGATCATGGCAATGCCAGGTGCTTCAGAGGGAATGAACAGAACAGGCAATCATAATGTGATCCATCCCTTGTCATCCATTCCCAGCTTCTGGCAAACAGAAGCTAGAGACACTTCAGAGCATGGTTTTGCATGGAGGATGGACTTATCCTCCATGAACTTATCTAGTTCTTTTTTAACCCTGTTATAGTCTTGACCTTCACAATATCCTCTGGCAAGGAGTTCCACAGGTTGACAGTGCAGTATTGGAAATAGAGGCACAGAATACTATTAGTAAAGTGCAAAGCCCAGAAAGGATGCTTTTTATAATTCTGGTTTTATTCACATTTAGTGATGAACTTGAAAATAGACAAATTCCTAGGTATGGGGCTATTTTGAGGCGCTGCATTTAAAAACACATAGATTTTCAAATGATTTTTCTGCATTTTCAGTGTGAAATTTTGCACAAGTGAAATTTAGGAAAAGCAAAGTTGGTGCAAACCAGCAAGAATGTAAAATGGAAAGCTGTGTTTGATTGTTGAGCTGCTTGAAAATGCAAATTCCCTTGTTTCAGATCAGGCTTGTACAGAGGGTTTAGATTGATTTCTGGTTTGATATTTCTTCTAGAAATGCTGATTGTGCACTGGAGTGGGCATGGAAGAAGGAAACAGAGGGAGAAACCTTCCCTATGAAGTCGTGACTGAAATGTTTAACCTCTCAGTTGTTTGGTGATTGCATCTCTTTGTGGATAGCTGTGCAGGTCACCCTTGTGTTTAAGAGCAATGAATGTATTGTTCCGAGCAGAAACCCCAGCATGCCCCAGGGACTCTGTGAGTAAACTCACTCACCACATGGCCATTCTGGGATGGCTTTCTGCGCTTGCGGAACAGTGTTAAGATGCTATTGCAACCCTCTGCGACGAGATTGTGGGGAGAGCCGGTTGAGGTGGGATGTAGATGTAGGAGATGGTAAGTGCTTACTCATGCACCTCTCTCAGCCTGGATTAAATTAGCAGCCTTGAACTCCTCTCTTCCACCCCTAGAGAAAAATCCTCCTGTCTTCAAGTCTTCTCACAGTGCCCCTCTCCTCCATACCAGTGTGCAGCTCTGCCTGCCAGCCCGGCCCAGCCTGTGCAGAACGGGCTGCATGACTCCGGGTTGCAGCTGTGATGTGTCCTCAGTGCAGCTCTCCATGTTCTCTGCACATGGGGCCATCAAGGCAGCATTGTCAGAGAACATTCCTCCTGTGCATGTGACCCAGGGTGGAAAATCGGTGTCTTTGAGGAGAGCTGGAAGTGGGTCACTATCATTGATTGAAATGTAAGGCATGCACACCCCTCCGGGCTGTGGATTTTTCTCTCTCTCAGCCAAGGCAGCTTGTAAAGTTTGATGAGTAATTTCTGCTTGGTAATTCGAAGAAGCTCATACTTCAGGAGGGTCGCGTGTGCACCTGTAATAGCTCAGTATGGTTGGCGGCTCTGTCTGACATGTCGGGCACCGTCTGTCTGGTCGGTGTAGCAGGCA
This sequence comes from Pelusios castaneus, assembly GCA_007922175.1. Classification (NCBI taxonomy): domain Eukaryota; kingdom Metazoa; phylum Chordata; order Testudines; family Pelomedusidae; genus Pelusios; species Pelusios castaneus. Next base: position 6,030,403 of record ML685852.1, on the reverse strand, counting down.
CTTGTGAGCATGGCACGGAGAAGAGATAGAGGTGAGGTGGAGAGTGGCAGAGGAGGGGATGTGCTGAGTCTCTCATTCAGTCCTTCTGTGGATTAGGGAGGTTCCTGGGGCCGAGACTGGGAGGCAGATGATTTGCAAATCTGTTCCCAGCCACTGATTTGCCATGTGGCCTGTATGTGCCTTTGTTTTCCCTCTTTATTGATGGACTCATGCCTGCCCATTTCTGCTCTCGGGTCTCCAGATGAAAAGGCCATGCTTTGAACTCACACGGGTTACAGCTGACATGGGAGAAGTGTGGTGGGGTACAGGAGGTCAGAAGAGATGATCACAGTGGTCCCTTGGAATCAGTGAGGGACGTGGGGACTCGCTCTGAGTGCGGCTGTCAGCAAGAAGTGATGTGCCAGGACCAACTCGTACAAAGCTGCCATCCCATTAGAGCAGGCTCAGCCTGGCACCGGCCTTGGAGAACTCTCCCCCGTGTTTTCCACAGCCGGCTTTTAAAATTCCTTTTCTGCTTCTCTCTCCTACCTCCTCTTGCCTTGTCTGCCCTAGCTGAATTCGCTGGAAAGATACTGTGGTGGGGGAGCTGGGTATAGAAAGGAATTCCCGGTTGGACAGGCGTGGGGGCAGAGAGAACAGATGTCCCCCCAGATCTTGCACTGACCTGGGCCCAGGGGGTTGGATCCCCTGTGTAGGTGGATTGTCTGCTGAGGGAGGATAAGCCACGTGGGGCATCCAGAGCCATTGACACATCTGCACCAGGGCCTGATGCTGGAGGAGCTGAGCCATTGCTGGCAAGAGAGGGACATTTCCCTTGTGTAGACGTTGCGCCCTCCCCCCGCCCATTAAATGCCTGTGCTGTCCAGCTTTCTTTGGTCTGCATCTCCCAGGTGCCCGAGGTATGTCACATCCATGGGATTTACTTGTAACCCCCAGGAACAGCCTCTCCTCCCATATGTGTGTGACTTTCTCCCCCCAACCTGTGTGTGCGCATCTTTCTTCCTTCTTCCTCTGCACACATACTTGTGTCTCCCTCCCTGCTCCTGTGTTGTCTCATACCTGCTCTGCATGGTGTGGTTTCTTCTGGTGCATATTCATGCATCTCCCTGACAAGTCCCAGAATGCATTGCATTTCCCCCCACCCACCTTCCCACTGCACTGCTGAACAGGTCTGAGCTTTGGCAAGGTTACAGGGAAGGCAGCCCCCAGTAGAAGATGAGTACAAATCAGCTGGAATGACAGACTTTGATCAGCTTTCTGGCTGCCAAACACAGAGTTGTGAGTCTCTGTGTCTTAACCCTGTCTTTCCCAGAAGCCCTAGGAGATTGTTGAAGGCAGTATGTGGCCTCTTTAATTTCCCCAGGGAAACGGACAAAATGTTCCATGCCTCTTTTGCCTCACTCTTTACTAAAAAGATAAATGGTGATCTGATACGTAACTCAATTAATATTCACAACAAGGGGGAAGGAATGCAAGCCCAAATAAGGGAAGAACAGATTAAAAAATATTGACAGAAGGTGGATATGTTCAAGTTGACGGGGCCTGCTGAAATTCATTCTCGGGAACGTAAGGAACTAGCTGAAGAAATCTTGGAAGTGTTAATGATTATCTTTGAGAACTCATGGTCAGAGGTGCGGTGATGGGCGCGTGAAGTGGTTTCTGTTATATACCAGTTCGGTTCAGAGACTCGCAGCACCCCGATTATAAAAACTGTTCCAGCCCCCTAGCTTATGGTGGAGGGGTAAGGTCCCAGAGGACTTCAGGACAGATGTGGACAAATTGAGAGTCCAGGGGAGAGCAACAGAAATGATAAAAGGTTTAGAAAATGTGACCTGCGAGGAAAGGGTTAACAGTGTTGAGAAAAGAAGTTGGAGGGGGACCTGATAACATATCTGTAAATATGTTAAGGGCTTTATAAAGAGGATGGGGATCAACAGTTCTCTGAGCCCACTGAAGGTAGGACAAGAAGTAATGGCCTTAATGTGCAGCAAGGGAGATGTAGGTTAGATACGTAGAGCAGGTCTATACTAGGGTGGCAAATCTGCCCTCGGTTTGAACTTTCTGATTGACTGAGCAGGTCTCTGACGAATAGAGGTGGGGCAGAAGGTGGTCTGGGTTGTAGGAGCTAGCGGGGTTGTCTCTGTTTGGCTGTGTCTATACTGTCCTTTCCCTGGAGTTACACTCTTCAGTTGTGGCTTCGTTTGTTTTATTTATCAGAGTAACCCAACAGAGGGAGTTAGGCGCTGTACAAACACCAAACAAAAAGACGGTCCCTGCCCCATGGCGCTTACAATTGAAGTATAAGACTTTAGAAACATCCAGTCATGGATTCCAAAGCTGGAAGGAACCACTGGGATCATGCAGTCTGACTTCCTGTATAGCACAGGCCGGAGAACTTCCTTGATGATCCCCAGAGCAAGCAAATTGTGACAACCAGAGATGGCAGATGGGTCAGGCCGACCGACAGGAAGTACAATGAAACCATGAAACAGTGCTGGTCCGCGTGACGGGCCGTGGTCACAGTGCCTAGCTGTTCTCAAGGTTTTTTAGGCACTGTGGTGAAGGGGACTTTGGAGGAGGGATTTGAAGCAGGATTCAGATTTAGTTTTGCAGATCGTTTAGCTGGAGCTCCTCTCAGGCCTGAGGAGCAGCATGGGAGAAAACAGGAAGGTGCTGGTTTGAAAATGTAACAAGTGGGTAATGGCGGCATCGTGGACCAGTCCATTTGACCTAAAGCTTCACCATAGCTGGACGGAGCGTTCCTCTTCACTTCCTGTCCCAAACTCCTCTCTACAGGGCTGCTGTGACACTCAGCAGAGGAGGAAGCAATTCTCTGGGCAGCCTTCCGGGACCCTTGGGGATGGACAGTGCAGTGTGATGTGAGATTGTGGGTTGGATTCAACCCTGCTCTTACCCCTGGGCAGCACCAGCACAGTTACCCCCGGGAGACCCCTGGCCTCGGGTTCTTCTCAGGCGTATGCTAGTGCTTGTTTCGCAAACGGTTCTCGGTGGATGTGTGGTGTCCGTGCCCGGGGTCTCTCCCATTGGGGGCATTTCTACCCCAGCCGTCTGTCAGCTTTTACGCTAAACTGCAGCTCCAAGTGCCAGGAAATACCTGGCTAACCCTCCTGCTGGCTCCCGTCTGCTCTCTCACCAGTAGCACTGGGCTGCCAGTGGGAAACCTCTGAGGGGTGCGAAGGGGAGCAGACCCGCCCGGGTTCCTCTGTGTATTGAGGCAGGCTGCGATGACGGTGCTGCCCCATTTTGTGTGGGTTAGGCGTGCTTCTCTGCCGCCACCTGCAGCCGATGGGTCCCTGACTGTGCTGCTCTGTTGGCGAAGTGGGGAGATGCCAGGGAGGCAGAGCCCTTAGGGGCTGTACTGATGGTTTCAGAGTGATGGGGCCAGGGATCTGCTGCGTGGTTGGGGCAGACGGTCCCCACTGACTCTCCAGCTTGCTTCCATTCCTCTGGGCTCTGCACAGCCAGCAAGTGGCATGAACAGAGACGCCCCACGTGGGTGTGCAACACGCTGATTCAGGTAGGGCCGCCAGCACGTACGCTGCTTTCTAACCAGGTAGGAGACACCGGCCGTGGCTGCTGCCCCATGGAACATGTGCTCAAGGCCTCATCCCGCTGCCCAACTGGAGCAGATTTACTCACTACTCGCCACCCCGAGCTGTGGGTAAAGTTACAATCGTACTTTCTGCAGGATTGGGCTCAGGGTTAGTCCCGTTAATTGTATGGTAACCATGGTAACCAAGAGGTACCATGTGATTCTCACCTCTCTCAGCCTCACCGCTTTCTGATATGTTGTGTGTGAAACTCTATGGCTTGTTTGATTTGCTGAAGGAATCTGACCTGGTGCAGTGAAGTGTAATCACAGGATTTATCTTTCACTGCCTTACTGTATGTAAGGCTTTCTTCCAGTGTAAGTTTTCTCCACCCTGGCATCTGACGAAGTGGGACTTTGCCCATGACAGCTCATGTGAAAAATGAATTTGTTAGTCTTTAAAAGTGCCACTAGACTCCTTTTATGTTTTATTGAAATAGATTGAGGCCTTGTACACACAATCACTTTATCGCGCATTAACAATCATTACCGCGCAATCCCAACAACAGCGTACACACGTGCCATAGGGCTTCTGCGCGTTAACTGCCTTGTTGGAGCGCAATACAAAAACCACCTCAACTGCTACCACCCTCGTCAACGCGGAACAGCTGTTGCGCCTTTCCACTCGTGTGTACGCTTACCACGCAATGACTGGCCTCCGGAACTGTCCCAGCATTCCAAAGTCATCCTCTCTGGTCTTCCCCCCACCCGCTCTGTGGCCGTGACGAAACAGTCCCCACCCTGATCAGATTCCCGGGATTTTCGAATTACTCGTCTGTTTCACTTCCTGTTCTCTTCCTCGTGGAGTGGAGTGCAGCTCCGATCTTCACTAGCAATGGCGGCCCGTCGTGGAAGACGCACACCCCTTTGGAGCACGGCAAAGATGCTGGACCTGATCAGCATCTGGGGAGAGTCCGCTGTGCAGGCGCAGCTACGCGGCAGCAGGCGAAATTACGATACATATGGCATAATTTCTCGGGCCATGTCAGAGAGAGGTTATGATAGAGACACTGTTCAGTGCAGATCAAAGGTGAAGGAGCTAAGAATAACCTATCACCGAGCGAAGGAGGCAAACCGCCGTTCGGGATCAGTGCCTGCTACATGCAGGTACTATAAGGAGATAGAAGCCATCCTCAGTGGGGACCCCACAACCACTGCAAAGAGTCCCGTGGACACATCGGCCCCCCCTCATCCAGTGAATGCCAGACCCGAGCAGGATGAGGACGTGATCGATGAGGAGGAGGAGATGGAGGATGACCTGGAGGAAAGCGCAACAGCATGTAGCCAAGAGCTCTTCTGCACCCCCGCTGAGACGTCCACCCAAGACATGAATTGCAGCGTGTCCTCTGAGGCGGCAGAGAGGGGTTCCGGTAAGTTTCTCTTTCGTGCAGCTATGGCTCCTGCTAAAATATCATTGTCCGGGGCGGGGGTGCTTGCTGTCTCGGTCCCCGCTGTGCATGCTCTTTACTCTGCATTCATTAGAAGTACATCAACACAAGCAGTGATTGTCAAAAAATCATCTGTATTTAGGTCAGTAAAGGTTTCCTCGATGTACCTCCAGAGCCTACTACTCAGGTTAGATGGGAGAGCGTTTGTGTCTACGCTCCCAAAGACGGATACTCTGCCTCGCCAGCTGCAAAGCACAGCCCTGGGACCCATGGCAGCACACAGTGCAACAGCATACGGTCCTGGCTTGCAACCGGTGGCATGTAGGATATGTATTCTAGCTGGCAGGGGCACTCTGAGGAGAGAGATATTGGGTTCCATCTGTGTGCCCTGTGCAGAATGTTAGCCCCCAGTAAGCTTTCTATTAGGACGTACCTTGTCTGCTTCAGCGAAGCATAGGATGTTGACTGCCCTGTACCTTCCAGTGGAATGTGCTACTGGAAGGTTATATTGGTTATCTAGGTTATGTGTTTACAACAGCTTTATTATTTTTTTAGATTCAACCTTCACAAGGCTGGTGTCTACCCCAGCTGACCGCATGAGAAACATTCGGCGGCGTGCTCGAAGAAACAGGGAGGATATGTTTCAGGACCTGCTGAAAACAGCACAGGAATCTGCGAGGGAGAATCGAGCCTGGAGAGAGGAATCCCAACAGAGGAGGCAGAAACACAGGGATGAACTGATAAGCGTGATGAAGGAGCAAACAGAACTGCTCAAGAGCATGATTGCTTTGCAGACCCAGGCGATTAATGTACGGGCTCCACTCCATACAGTTCAGCCGTGTCTGCCTCCCACAGCCTGTAGTCCTTCAAAGAATTTCTTTGAAGGCCACCCGTCCCCCTGGTACACTGCAACATCCAGTCCCCCCCAGAGCTACTTTTTAGAGACCCGCAGCTACACCCACCTGTAACCCCGCCCCTTTAGATTTTAATAAAAACAGTGACAAATAATTTGAAGAGTGTCTTTATTGGTACACATTGAAAATCTCATAAGGTGCACCTGATGCGTCCTGGAAGTTAACTAGGGGACGGCATCATTGAAATGGTCCCTGAGTGCCTCCCTTATGCGAGCAGCTTCTCCTTGGGCCCCCCTAATACTCCTAGTGGCTGGCTGTTCGTATGCTTCCTTGAGGCGCTGTGCCTCCATAGCCCACCCCGGGGAAAACTTTTCTCCCCTACGTTCACAAATGTTATGAAGGACACAGCACGACGCAATTACAGCAGGGATGTTGTCCTCCGCCAAGTCCAGCCTCCCATACAAACATTGCCAGCGCCCTTTTAAACAGCCGAAGGCACACTCCACAGTCATTCTGCAGCGGCTCAATCTGTAATTGAACTGCTCCTTGCTGCGATCTAGGTTACCGGTGTACGGCTTCATGAGCCATGGCATCAGTGGGTATGCTGGGTCTCCGAGGATGACTATGGGCATCTCCACATCCCCCAATGTAATTTTTTGATCAGGGAAGAAGGTACCCCCTTGCAGCTTCCGGTACGGACCAGTGTTCCTGAAAATGCGGGCATCATGCACCTTTCCCGACCACCCAGCATTGATGTCCGTAAAACGCCCCTTGCAGCACCATGGAGAAGTAGCCCTTCCTGTTGATGTACTCGGTCGCGAGATGGTCTGGAGCCAAAATAGGGATGTGTGTGCCATCTATGGCTCCCCCGCAGTTAGGGAATCCCATGGCAGCAAAGCCGTCCACAAGCTCACGAACATTGCCCAACGTCACCGTCCTCCGTAGCAGAATGCAATTGATGGCTCGGCAGACTTGTGAGAGGGCTAATCCGACGGTGGACCTCCCGACTCCAAACTGGTTTGCAACCGACCAGTAGCAGTCAGGAGTTGCCATCTTCCAGACAGCAATCGCAACACGCTTCTCCATGGTTAGGGCTGACCTCATGTTGGTGTCTTTACGTCGCAGGGCAGGGGCCAACTCTGAACACAGTTCCAGAAAGGTCGCTTTCCACATTCGAAAGTTCTGTACCCACTGCTCGTCATCCCACAGCTGCATAACAATGCGATCCCACCACTCGGTGCTCGTCTCTCGCGACCAGAAACGGTGTTGCACCATGTGCAGATGATCGGTGAAGGAGCTGAGCAACGCAGTGCTGTTGCTCTGCAGGGCATCGATCAGCCCCTGCTCCTCAGCGTCCTCGTCTGACTCGGAGCTCATTGCGTACTGAGCAACCAGCCGAGATGTATTTAGAATGCTGAAGGCGACAGTGGAGATCAGAGCAGGATCCATGCTGTCGCTGTTGTGATTGCTCGCAAGTGGTGCGGTGTGTCACTGCACTGTTGAAAATAGGCGGGAGTTGCTATTGGCAACGAGGAAGATGCAAGGGGAACACAGTGCGCCACGGGAAACTGAGATTTTACCCATGGCTCTTTGCATTCCTTTCCTTCATCCCATGATTCCAAGCGCCGATTCAGGGAAAATTGAACTATGGGATAGGTGCCCAGAATTCATTGCGCTACACCGCGATATTGCAAAGAATTCTGTTGCGTTGCAAGGAGCGACGTGTGTACGCGCTATCCCGCAGTAAAGGTCATGTGTTTTTTATAGCGCGATTGCCGTGTTGCGCTTTAATCTGATCGTGTGTACATAGCCTGACATGGCTCCCCCTTTGGAACATGGTAACGAACCCATCTCAATCCCCAGACTAGTTAAAGCCAGTTTGTCTTTCATCCCACACCCAATTCTGCCCTCCAGCAGCTGGTGGGAACCTTGCTCTAGGCTCCGAATCAGGCCCCTGATCCAGAAACCCCAGTTCCTCCCCATTCCTTCTCCAGCTAATGTTCTCCAGCAGTGCAAGCCAGGTAGCACCCAGGTGCTGTCTGTTTCGTTCCCCAATTAGTGAGACTCTCTCTTCTCACCACCTCAGGACACAAACATGCTGATGAGATCAAGAGAACACCCACGTTAAACCAGAACTAATTTGATACCCGTCAGCCCCAGGGAGCGCTGAGAAAACAGCCGCAATACGCATGCACCTGCGATCGCCTGCTGTTGTGGGAGATGCCAAGAGCCCTGAGGGCCTGCACTCAGGTCTGGGCAGGTGGAGTGACTTTTCGTTCACCTTTTACTGGGTGGGGTTTCTTGGTCCTGGCGAGGCATAGGGTGGGGGTGCTTGCATGCGTGCTAATGGTTTTAGAAAGTTGTAATGATGTTTGAGACGATTTCAGTGCCTTTGAATAAGGAGAGGAACAGTGTTCCTATTTTGGCATGTTTATCAGCTGGCAGATGAGCTGGTTCTCTCGCTCTGGGTTCATGTTATGGCTCCTGGACAGTCGATGATATACCTGTCGTCCTGTGAATATCATGTAGGGCTTGCTGTGGCATCAGTATATCACAAAGCAGAGTGATAAAGAGAAGGACCAAGTTCCAGAGGAGTAGCCGTGTTAGCCTCGTTTGGCAAAACAAACAAGGAGTCTTAAGACTAACAAGTTTATTTATCGCATGAGCTTTTGTCTGACAAAGGGGGATTTTCTCCCACCAAAGCTCATGCGATAAATACATTTGTTAGTCTTTAAAAGTGCCACCAGACTCCTTGTTTGTTTTAGAGAAGGACAAAGTCTCCTTGGCAGAGTTTCTCTAAGATGATGGTTGTCCCCCATTGAGGATGCTGCCCGTGGGGTTACATGGGAAGTTAATGTAACCATGGAGGAAATGGATGATGCCTGTGTGCATGGCACAGCAGATCTTGTATCGCAGCAATTCTCAGGCTGACCTTTACTGAGCACCCTTGGCCCAGGGAACTCGCTGGCTGTGGCATGGGACTGTCCACCTCTTAGAGCACAGACTCAAGGGGCGCAAAGCCAAATCTTAAAGTTTATGATAATGGGGGGAAAACCCAATGAAAGAAAAGCCCAACTAAAAGAGAGGAAAAAACAGGCACAAACCATTCTTCTAAACTGGATTCCTTTCCTAGGCCCCTCTTACTGCAGTTCCTGTAGGTGTTTCTTCTACTCTGCCTTTCCCAGTGGCATTCCTCTAACACATGGTGATGTTTATTTTCTGGAGATGGCTCCCAGCCTGCCTTGCTCTTAAAGGTATATCACCTTTTCACGCTGAGGGTTTTCCTCCTCTTTTCAGAGAAGTGCTGACTTTCTTCCTCTTCTCCAGCTGCTATGTCCCATTTGCAAGAAGGCTGCAATCACATTACATATTTTCCTAATCTTTTCCATGTGAGGGACTGTGGGGTGGGCACAGGGGTCTCATGTGACCTGTATGGGAAAGAGGAATTGGCCTGGGCAATTGCCAAGGGGAGGGAGAAAAGTCCGCAATGCTTTTGTAGTCCAGATTATTTGAAATGCCCTTTTCCCATGTGTCCCCCTCCCTCTGTCCCAGCAGTCCTGCTCCTCAGACATTCCCTTGGTCCTTGGAGAAATCTAATCATACCCAGCCATTGCATTTCCTGCCCTGCCCTCTGGCTCAACCTGGTCCTGAGACTTTGAGTCCTGAGCTTTCTCAGGCTGTTGCTTTGCTGGTCCTTTGGAGCCTCTCAGTAACGAAAGTTGACAGTGATGTTCACAGGCGGGGTAGGAGGAGCCAGTGGTGAGCATGCTCACCTGCAGCTTGGGAGATTTGGAGTCAGTTCCCTTCTCTGCCACCAATTTCCTGAGTGACCTTGGGCCAGTCATCTAGCCTCTCTTGACCTTAGTGTCCCCATATGTAAAACGGGGAGTAGCACTTTCCTGTCTCACAGAAGTGCTGCAAGGATAAATATGTTAACACTGGGATGCTTAGATGCTATGGAAATGGAGGCCAGATAAGTATGCTTAAGAGATATGGTTATTTCCTGCTATGTTTTATTCTTTCACAAGAAATCAGTCTTTCAAATGTTTGGCCACTTGTGGTCTTCAGAGATTTCAAAGGAGGGAAGGGGGTTGCTCTGATGTCCTGGCTCAATTCCAGCGTCTCTTCCGAAGGGAGGGGGATAAAAAAGCCACAAAAGTTTGTGCATCCAGTTCTGTGATTTTTGTCCTCACTCTGTCTCACTGGTCTCGCCCCGTAGACGCTAAGCCCGTACTGAACTGAGGAATTTAGAACCTCTGGGCGTGGTTTATCCGATAGCTCGCTTTTTGATAGCTGCGGTAGCCAATCTGTAGCAAGAGAACCATCCCCCATTGGCACTCTTGCTGCCTGCAGAGACAAGGTTCTCTATTTTTTACCTCTATGCAGCGAGGTTAGACAAACCCCGGCCGATTGACCTTGCCTGACTACATCGAGCTGAAGGCTATCTGTGCCTCGTCTCCACTAGGACTGTACAGCTGGAGTATGTCTACGCAGCCCAAAACCAAATATGCTGCAGCAGTGACTCTCAGAGCCTGGGCCTCCAACCTGGGGCTCAGCGCTACACACCAGGCTAGGATGCTAATTCAGTGCTGAATCAGCATGACATGCCACCTCCTCAATTGTCTCTGTTGCTACCTGCAGCACCTGTCTGCTCTTGGGAAGTCTCCGATGTAAGTACCAACCTGGCCTGCCCCTGCTTAGCTTGTGAGACCAGGCAGGACTACGGTACAAGGTGGCTGCAAATGTGCAAAGCAATCAGTTGCCTTTGATTTCTTTATTGTAGAAGGAATGGAGACTGATCGCTCTGCCTGGGCCCAGGTGCGAGAGGCAGAAGCTGTACGTGCATCCATCCTCACCTGGCTCAGCACGGCCATTGCACCTCAATCCTGGCCCGCAGCTCCGTGGCTGCTCTAGCCATGTGATTTCATACAACTCCATCAATGCACCTCTCTGCTGGTTTTTGCCCTTTCCTGAGCAAATCCTGCAGTGTCATTCTGGGTTCTGGCTGCTAAGCGCTGGACAGCAGACCACCCGACTCCAACAGAACCTGAATACTTATCTTGGGAAATGAGTGAGCACCTGGCCTCTGTCCCACCTACTTGTTGATGGTGTTTTAAGTCTTTCCATGCCCTATAGGCAGATGGGCCGGTTTTCCTCCTCTGACCCTGTGTGTACACGTTGTACACTCATGTGTGAGACTGATAGCGGCACCACTTTCATCTTGCCCAGTCTTAGGCTTTGCTTGTGCATGCAGGCACCCAAGGGGTTAAAGCTTTTCTTTTGATTGGTTTATTAAAGCCTTCTCCCATTCTGATGGCTGTGTGTTGCCTGGTTGAAATGAATTTGGGAGGTCTCAGCCCCGAAGAGAGGTGCCTGTATCAACATAACACTGGACCCCAACTGGCAGCGAGAGCTAAGGCTACAAGGGTCTCCTTTCTGGAAGGGCTGGGTAGGGTGGAAAAGCTCCGTCCTTTTCCATTCCCTGTGTAAGCACTCTCTGTAAGGTGGGGCCCACCTGCCCTCTGCTGGTGTCCAGGGCTGCATTTGCCGCAGGTCCTAAGGAATGGAAAACACTAGGCCGAGCATCAGGAAAAACAGGTTGGGACTGAGGTCTCCAGGGCCCTGGGGCTGTCTCCTAGGGGCAGTGGGTGACTGAAGCCTGGCCAAGACCTTGGAGCCCCCCTCGGAGTGGGGGATGCACTGGGGGAGATGGTTGGTTGTTAGAGCATCCTTGTTGCGGGCAGAGCTATTGCAATCGACACCTGCCAACCGGTGTTCCCCAGCTATATGCTGAGGAAGGGGATCGGGGTGCGGCTGTTCTTACTGCATCCTGGTCCCTGCACCCCTCTTTTCCTTCATCTCCTTGCCTTGGAGGTTTTTACTCTCCTCTCTTCCCTCCCCTCCTCTGCGGCTGGTTAATGTAGCACTTGGGCCACTTCCCATCCGCCACAGATGAAAGGCCTGGCAGATGAAAGCTTCCCAACGAAGCAAGGCTGCAGGGGTGTTTATGTTCTCTGCAAGCTGGCCACAGGCATTGGGTGCTGGAGCTCAGGGGCTGAGGATGCTCTGGGCTTGTCTGCCTCCTGCTAAAGACTTGTGACCGAGAGTACAGGCAAGGGAAAGATACTGTGAGGCTGGCACCTGACTGCCTCCATCTCCCTGTGGCACACTGGTCCGCAGCTGAGAGCTTGTCTTGCATCATTCAGGCAGGTTTATTTCCTGCCTGCTCACCCCATGGTGCCCAGAGTGGGGATTTGCCATGGCTGAATCAGAATGCCAAATGGGCTGGTGCTTGGTATCCACGGGCCAGCGCCACAGACCGTGGCAGAGCATGGCAAGGTGCCACGCGTGGTCACATACCTGTCCGCTTAGGGAGGCCTCTTTCAATCCCAGCTTTTCTGACTTGTACTGCAGTCGCACATAGCGTCCCCAGTTCTGGAGCAGGACTCTGCTGTGCAGTTACCCATGTTGGCTTCTTGTGCTGCATCCTTCGCCATCTGAGAGCAGCCACTGGTGCCAGGGCCCAGCAATCCAGACGCAGCAGGGGGGAGGCCTGAGGAGCTGTCTGACCATCAGTGCTGCGGCTCTTGCAGAAAGGGCTACTAAAAGCAAGTAGTTTGAAGCCACCACTTGGAGGCTACTTGCATACATACTCCTGTCCTTCAGACATGTCCTTACTAAGGACAGTACATCCCTGGTAACCCCACTGCCGCATCAGGCGGCCTGTGCAGGTATGTTCTCTACAATGAAGCATGCAGAATAGATGTACCTAGACCCCACAGTCTCTTTTCACCTTTCATGAACACGTCTTTCCCCAGACTAAATTCAGGGAATCCACCTGCTGATAAGCTTCAGATCTGGGGTGGGGGAAAGGCAGCATACCCCCCCAAACAGAGATGCAACAATTCCTTTTCGTCTCCAGCGGATTTTCTATGAACAGGCAATGGCAGGTGAAAAGGGGGTGAGGGGAGAGAGGAAGCAGGGGGTGTTGTAATCCTGTGATGGATGCAGCTCTGCTTATTCTGCGCAAGACCACTTAGCTGCCAGCAAGAAGCCTGCATTGCCATGGTAACCAGGGCTTTCAGACCATTAGGAGATACTTGATTGGCTCTGTAGCCATTCTTTGATGAATTAAAGCCCTGCCCTTTCCATTTGCTGCTGATGTCAAGAAATACCCCAGTGCCAAAGGATGATGCCAGGCACACGGTGCTGGGGTAGGGCTCAGCGTGGTTCTGGCATCTTCCAGCTGAGGCTCTCCAAACACTTTCTGATGCACATTAATGAGCGACGTCCCCCTCAGGCTTCCAAGAGAACCTACATTTATTCATCCCGCATCCAATGGCTTTCAGAAGCCCCCAGGTTCAAGAGAAAGCAGAGCTGACAGGAGACTGAGTGAATATGAACGTGTTCAGAAAGACAAGTTCCAGGGGGGGAGCCGTGTGTACAGCAAAAACAAGGAGAGCCCTGGGGCACCTTAAAGACTAACACATTTCTTCAGGCATAAGCTTTCGTGGGCTCCAACCCACTTCACAGATGTGCCCAAAGAAATTTGATCACTCTGTTCAAGGTATATTTGCTACTAAAGAGTTTGACCAGGCAGGAAGGACAGTCTTGTAATTATGGGACGGGATGGCAGGCAGGAGGGCAGAACTTCTGGGTCCCACTTCTGGCTCTGCCCCTGACCTGCCATGTGAGCTCTAGCAAGATACGTTACTGCTCTGTGCCTCAGTTTCCCCACCTGTGAAATGGATTGCATCATTGCCCTCTTGCAATCTGGGCTTGCATTTTATTTCCTCCCCCTTTCCCATGACAGGTACTTCTCTCAAGGCTGTATTGTCAGTCTGAGTTCTGGTGACTGCTACAGGCCACTCCAGTTAAGATGTCACAGCTTTGATGGTCACCAAAGTCCTGTGAATACAGACAAGCGGTGCTTAGTTTATGCACACTCTCTCTGGGACGTGGCAGATGTCTGCTAGATGAGGGGCAGTTCATGTGTGTCAAACATCCAGACTGGATTGGCGTGCTTTATCTCGTTGGCGGGCACCCCATAACCCTGCAGATTTCTCTGGCTAGGCGGGGCCTCTCTTTTGGATTTTACTGCTGCTGTTTCTCATTTGAGTGCAGCTTCCTCACACCTTGAAGCGATGGATGGCCTTTCTGATACTCTTTGAAGGTTTGCTTTGTAAAGGCAGTGTCCTTTTGTGGCCCATCAGCGATCGCTGTCATTTATAAGAGGCAGCTGGCTGGTCTGCTGTGCTCTGAGCCCAGTCTGTCGGGAGGCCTTGATGGAAGCACACTCGTGCTTACCATGGTGGCATCAGACTTCCTTGGGCTTTGAGTGTGAACGAGTGTCGGCTGTCAGCCTGGAATCTTTTCCCTTGCTCCCTCTAGCTTCATGTGTATGGATCTGTAGCAGTCGCAATAGTCAAACCAGATTTCAGCCTGTTGTGAGGCTGATTCTTCAAACTAAGGAGATGTGTGCATGGCTGTCCACGGTGCAGCCGCAGTGTGTTGACACATCGGAGTTAATTCCGATTTAGACACCAAGAGCCATGATGCATGGGCTTCCATGCAGGCTAAGCTCAAGAAATTACCCAGTGTCCTGTGTGGGGTTGTCCTACAGGTGCTTCAGTGGCCCCCTGACTGTGGTGTAGACGTGGCCTACCTCTGTTGGAGTAGCGGAGAGTTGGGGTGTGCATTTGCACTCTGACAGGTCGAAGTAACCCTTTGGCTCTCCCACAGTCTGTACGTGGACTTGCTGACTCGTGCGATATCTAGAAACTGGCTCATCGCCACTGGACTTTTACCTCGCGTTAGCTGACTCAAGCTAAGAAACCACAGTTGTCGTTTTCTCCCTGTCAGATCCAAAGCCTTGCAGGGGGAAGTTTTCTTAGCGCTAACAGTTGAGGTGTATGGGAATTGAGGTTAGAGCTCTACCCAGCCTAGACCATGCCCTACAAATTGGGCTCAGACTTCCTCTGTGCCAGCCTCACCAGCCAAACCTGTGTGTGGAGCAAATGGTTCTATTTGGGCTTAAAATAGCCTCTGGTAAGAGAGCAGGGTAGATGGCTTCCCTCCAGCCCCATCCACACCACAGGGACATGGTTGGGACTGAGCCCCCCAGGATGTGCGTGTTTCATTGTGGGTTTTTTTTTCCTGGCTGTGACGGTCCCGCGTCACGGGCGGGCGTGAAGGGCGCCCCTACAGGTGATTCAGGGGAATTAGCAGTGGTGGGGGTGCCCTCCCTGCCCAGAATCCATGCGCCGCCCTTGGGTCAGGTCAAGCAGGCCCAGTGGCCGCAGGGTCAGACCCACGGGCTTCCGGGGGCAACGCCGGGTAGGGGGGCTCAGGCCCGCCCACTCCACTGAGCCCCAGCCCAGGGCCCTGCGGGTGTCAGGGGTTGCAGGTTCTACCAGCGGGGATCCGCCGAAACGCGCTGGCTTTCCCCTAACCCCCCGACGCGGGCCCCTGGACTACTTCCTACCCGGGTGAGTGAGGGTCCCTTGGAGTGGTCCTGTTCCGTCGCTCCCTCGGGTTCAGGGTAGTCAGGCCCAATGGTCGCGGAATCAGTACGCCGCCCTCGGGTTCAGGGCAGTCAGGCCCAGTGGCCGCAGAGTCAGTACGCCGCCCTTGTATTCAAGGCAGTCAGGCCCAATGGCCGCAGAGTCAGTACACCGCCCT